>KK117406.1:51808-140110 GCA_000611955.2 Stegodyphus mimosarum
TGGGTGTATATATGTTTATACACCCACCTTCTTACACGTCTTATATTTTCGCAAACTTTGGTCGTAGGCGTGTATTCCTAATTACAAAAGTGTTTCAAATGTCGAAAATATTTATGTTTTGCAATGTCGACTTAAAAAACAATTTGCAAATAATGAAATCTAACTGCATATTCAATAATAATTCATATATGTAATTTTTCTAACAATAAATATTTAACAATATTTAATGTAAGTTTATAGTTGTTGTAAAAAGAATATTCTTTTAATTTATCATTGTAATGTGGAATTCTATCGACTTGTATTGATTGCATATTATATCCACACTATATTTGCGTAAATTAATAATAATTCAGCTATTTCATTTACTGAACTTCTGTTAAGTAGTTACAAATTTTAATTTTGACCCGAACTTGTAAAATTACTGTTTAAAGTAATTTATTTTAGAAAAGCATAAAATAAATTAGTTTATTTTCAGTGCAGCAAAAATGTATATAATTTAATATGCCATACGAGGAAGCCATGAGGTGTCTGCATCAGATTTTTTTTATTACAGTAGCATTCAGGTTTGTTTAAGTATATGTATATATTATAATTATACGTATTTTTTTAATCAGATCTAACCCATATTTTTCATAGAACGTTAATTTTGCTGAAGTCGCTTTTACCGCCCGAGGAATGTATTAATGAAGAAACATCCGTTTGGAAAGTGTTTACTGTATCCTCCTGATGTTCTTAAGAGTGTAGCTTCTGTTGTCAAATAAAGATATTCCCTTTTTTGAAATATAACAGCAACACAGCATGAAATAGATGATAATATTCTAATTATTGTCAGACATATTCATTAATATTATTTCAAAATGGTTCGTATTTTTATTCTGGAATTTAAAAAATTGTAGCATAACCATAACAAACAATAAAAATATTTGTATCAGCACATAAACATATGAAAACTTCATTGAATCAAGTAAACATTTTTCAGTTCTACGGTTTTTTGCCATTTCTCGGGCAGATGGAAAATATTTTCGAAATGTCGTTAGGTTTAATCGCAATGACGTTATCGAGATGTTTTGGCAATGTTCAAACAAGTGAACTTTAGTCTGTCCAGGGAATACCCCATCCATACAAATAGTCTTGGATCTTCATCGAAATGTAGAGCCGGATATTGCCATCACGGAAGACAACGTTTTGACGATTGATCAGTTCGGGACACTTTGCTTCAATTTCTGCTTTTATAACTCCCTTTGGGAACAGCATCTTTTTGAATTTATTGTCTGATATGATGGCAGCATTTCGTAGTGTACAGTTCCTTTGTATAACCAACACACACAAAGCAATTCTTTTGGGGATGCAGCCTCTCTCTTGATGTTACTAAAGGAGGTTATCTAGCTTACCCCATGATGTTTTTCTCTTAACATTTTCATACAGCATCCAGTTCTAATCTCCAGTAATGAGCCACTTAAAAAAGAGTTTTTTCTTTAATTTTAGCAAAGAATCACATAAAACATAAAAGTATATAAAGTATTGATTGCCCTTGCATCAAGGCGGCTTACGTATATAGTCTTCTTCAAATTATCATATACTGTATTTTTTAAATATTAGTCTCTTTGGTAGTTCCTGAATTATTATAACATAGATTTTCAGCGATAGCTTTTTTTATATTTCTTTCCCTGTTTACGGAGGATGGTCATCCTGAGCGAGCATCATTTTAGAGGATGAAATTTTCAATCTTAAACTTTTAAATGAGTTTCTAACCGCGTCATCATAAACAGCATTCTGTTCACACACAACAGAAATTTTATGAGCAACCTGACTAGCATTTTTTCCTTCTAAATTAAAAGAGTATGATATGCCAAAAATGAACTTTTGAGTTCTCCATTCTTCGTATTATACTGAGAAAACATTCTGTCAGAATGCATGCTAAAGTTACTAAGACCAGAAGAAGAGACAGTATTTAAGCATTCACTTCAATCAAATTCTTTCCCCACCAACAATAACTAAAAACCTAGAAGAAATTACTGTAATCTGAACAATCACAGACCTTTTCGAATTATACATAAGCAATACACTTGCATTCTGTATCTAACTTCTAGACGTTTCAGATAAGCATACCTGGTAATGCGGCAGACTCCAGTGTCAGCTGAATGTCTCTGCCTACTCGTCTTTCAGTCTGTTCGTTTTCCTTCGAAAAGAGTGTAGGGTTTCATTTAGCTCAATTAGCCAATTATTAAAATTTTTGTTATCCTTTCTGAACTCCTCAACATCCCCTAGCATTTCCTTGCCAGGATGCAAATTTAAAGTTAAGTGAAGTGAGTATTTAAACGAATGAATCTCGTAGTTTATTCATAGTGTGATTTCGCTAACCAGCGCACGTTACGAATTGTCGTTGCTGTTACGCGAAGTTTCTGATACGTCTTTTCGACATTTAATAAGTACATTGCCGGGTAGGTGGTTAAATCAGCCTCTTTAGCTTTAGATTAAATTGTTATTCCAGCATTACTCTTTATCTCTGAACTTGTTGTGAACTATTCTTAACTACCACCGCAAGTCGTAGGTGCGTTTGTAAGCACGGAAGTGCGTTAATTTTATGTTAATAGTTTCATGATTAATTTTAAAGGGTTATTTTACCCTTCTCCTGTGTTGTTATTCTTTTACGCCTGTGAGACAAGTTCCCAGTTTATCTCGTAAGATCATTTTAGCTAAGAAGGTAGGACGTTACAAGCCAATTAACCGTTTTGAGACTGTTTGAAACTTCTTAAGCCAGGCGTTGATTGTATTGTCTGCAGGTACTTTTATTGATAATGTGCATGGAATTCCAGTGACAATCAACCCGCTTCTGGTTAATTTTAAAATTTATTAACGTAATTTTAAGAATTAGATAAGTTTCTAAGATTTGTGTTCCCCAGTGAACACCATCCTGCCAACCTGGTTTTATGTTTGGCATTTCGTGATAAAATCCCAAACTGCTTAAGAATTCCGCTATGAAGGCCAATCTGGAAATTTTATGCTGTGATATGCACCATTTTGCTATGTTTGTTATTGTTATTTTAAAAAGAACTTTCGAAAACCTGCAAAGATTTATGAATCTATCAACATATATTTTGGGTTTTGTGTTTTGGAAACACATTTTTTTCAATGAGTTTTTTTAATTATTTAAATATTTAGTTACAACTCACGAAAAGAAATAATAACAGCTAAAATTATTTACGTATATACAACAGCAATTTAATTAACTATTTATTATATCAAATCCAGTTAATTTTATCCGTGTCTTGTTTTCGATGTGAGTTGCGAAAATTTTAAGCAGAAAATTTAGCTAAGAATAGACGAAAAAGATATAAAATACTTTTTTATAAAAATAATACATTTTAGTATAGACATATTACATTATATTCTTAAAATTGTAAATATTTTATGAGGTATGGTCCGTATTAGTCATATAGTCAGATGTAAACCATATTTTATATTTATGAATTAATAGATAAATTTCAGACAGTTTATATGTTCTGATGTGCACTTATGGACATTTTAAAAAATAAATAAACATGAATTGAAATGTCCCGCAATAAACAAGTTTCATATTACATTCTCTTTAAATTATCTGCTGCCTACTAGTTGTTTTTTCCCTTGAATACCATCTGTTATTAAAAATTATGTTGCATTAATGGATTCAGAACCTAGCCACACATTTGCAGTATTATACATTGAATTTTTTTGATTAGTAATAAATTTCAGTTTGTAAGAAGTTTAAAGATTTTAGTCCTACACTAATTTTTAAGCATTAATTTCAGTATTTCAAATCAGTAAAGTATTAAGGTGCATTAATTTTAAGTAGGTAATGTTTGTAAATGTTCTAAGGGCATTAAGAAAATCAAATCTCTTGCTTTATTTTTTTAATCTTAGCTCATGGTTACAATAGCAGGTATCGCATATATGTGTAAATATTACCTTCTTTCTTTCTGCTAGTCATCAAGGACGGGTTTTATTCCCGCATATGTAATTGATGAAAAATGTTAGTTTTATAGGTGGTGATACTGGTGATCATTATATCTGAGACATTGTTAAAATTCGATGTAATTATTTCGATTTGATATATTTCTTTATTTGAAGTGTCATTTTTTGAATAAAATGCTATAATAAATAGAATCATAAGTTTTTTTTTATTGACAGCCTTGGGGATTTGGAGAAAAGAGGAGCGACAGACAATATCTTGTGGAATTTGGTCTTCTTAGGTAACATAAACTAGACCAAAATTCTAAAAGACTACATGTGAATTTTCACTATGACTGGTAAAAGGTGTAAACGTCCCTTTTATTAACTCAAATAAAGGTTAACAGTCGGAACCAGCTCATGATTACAGAAGCCAATTGTTATGGCTTAAATCAAAGCTAACGGCAACTAAGAAACTAAGAAGCAATTTAGTCTAATGGCTTTACAATTTGGCTCTGACCTAAGGTAGCGAGAATAGTCAACGCCGCAGAATGCTATTCACAAGAGAATTAAATTAGCAAGGTGGCATTCAAGCGGGCAGAACACGCTCCGAATCTATCCTCTAAAACATTTCTTTAAACATTCTCTTTTTTCTACCTCACCTGAATATCATGCGAGCTAGAAATTTAAATTTAAATATTTCTGGCAGGGAAAAAGAAATTAGATCGATAGAACAGAAAATTGACATACTGTAACTGGTTAGAAATTTAATACGTGAAATCTGCAATATTAACAGCACAAACAAGCATAACAGGGGAGAGAATATTATTAAGTATTGTACTTGCATTTTAATTGGTTCATTAAATATTTCAATACAGAGATTTTTCATTATAACTGAATACACTTCCCTTTCACGTTGTGAAAGTACACGTGTATTAACGTTGTACACTGAACATGGTTTGCACTTTACGGAAAGGATTTCCTAATTAAATGTTCTCGTTAGCATTTTGAAATAAGAATTTGGTGTTCTCAATATAGTCGCCTGCTCTTGTTTTATCACATTACAGAATTCAAGATTTATATTAGAAGGGCTGCTAAAATCGGAAGATGGCTCAAGGTTTACGTAAATGCACTTTAAGCGGAAAAATAATTTTCGAATAATTTGTAAAATTGGGAAAAAAATATTAGTTAATGCATTTCAATAAAAGAAATTACTGTGAAGAAGAAATCATTTAAGGTCTTGATAATTGGCACTGAACTCAAAAAATTAGCAACAGTTCATCACTTATGGTGAGTGCACTTCAAACTAAGGTTTACAAGCACCATGCTGGAGAACCAAACACGTCAATATATCGTGTTAAAATGAAAGTCTCACGCATTGTTGTAGACTAAAATTCTTTAGTAGGTATAACTCACCGATATACCGACAATTTTCTGTTGATTACCATTCACATAATCGCAATATAGCAAATCTTCCCCAGGTGTGATGAAATATTTTATATTGTCTTAGATTATGGTGATAAAAATCTGGATATTATATGAAAGAGGACACCTGGGCAATTGAGCACTCATTATTCCTCATAAAACCTTCATTAATCATACACGGCAAACTAACGGAAGACATATCACTATGCCGTAATTATTTGCTCCATTTGACATATTCACAGAATTGTAATTAACGACAGAAAAGACAGGTAGCAGGCAATATCTTATTAAAAAGAGAAATATGAGAAGCTTGCGATTTGGTACTAGGTATAGAATAGTAAAGTTACACTCCTTGTTTTTAAAAATTTTCGTAATGGACATATTAGTATTCCATAAATGGGGGGTTTTACATAAATGCCACTGAGTATGTTTCGAATACAAACTGGAGGCAAATATTATGCACATTTTGAACAGTGATGTAAAGCTCAGATGTATTTATTTCTATTAGAATAATCTAAAAATTGGTGATAATAAATGATAATAATTCTTCATTTAAAATATGTAGAAATCCTGAAAAAATTAATATTTGTGCAAAAAGCATTTTAGAACAAAACATTGATTAATTTTGTTCTACTTTTAATCTTTCAAAATAACATTACATTAAAAAGAAATGGGCTGAAAGCAAAAACTACTACTCAGGTTTTCTGCGGATCCATTACGTATCTAATTCGCTGTAGCGTAATTAGACTGCATATATTCATAAATTATAGAGAATATATATTATAATCATTTTGTTTTGTAATATTTTTATTTCTCATATGAATATTAAAAGAAAATGTAAATAGTAGAATGAAATCTTAACATCTCGATTAAATATTTGTTTACTTTAAAAAGCACATTCTTCTTAATTTGAAGCAGAATATAGTCTCAAAACTTAAAATACTTGAATTAAGCTAACTATGTGAATTGTTGTTTTCTACCGAATATATACTCATGAAGTCCTAATTGTGTAACATTAACAGAAAGAATTCTAGATTACATTAGCCTGAGAATCAGGTTATCTCTTAGTTTGTATAACTACAATAAAATCTTACGAAAGTGTTAAATAAACCTTTTAAATTAGAGCTTAAATGGAACAAAAGTCTAAATTTGTGCGTGTTTTCAAAACTTCATCACTTGCGTGTATTAAGATTAAAATAACGTTGAATGTAAAGTTGTTGTAAATTGAATTTTCAGTTTAAAACGGAATCGCCGGTCGAGATTATGTAATTGTGGTTTAAGTTGACTCAAATTAAAAGAAACTCTTTAATATCGGCTAGAAAATAGTTAATGCCTTAATATTAACTGGCAGAGCTGAGCAATAGAAAGTAAAACTACAAAAAATTCTATATCTAAAGAATTCAAAGTCCTACCCTTAAGCGGTCTTTAAACCTGTAAATGCTTCTGATTTCTTTGGGAGTCGATTGAGAATTAAGTAATAATTTGGTTGCATAAAAACATTTTGTTTCATATATAATATGGAACCCCTTTAAACATCTCCAGAAACGCAGTCAGGAGTAAAGAATATATACCCATCTAAAACATCTCCAGCAGCAGAGACTTTTCCAGGGAAGTTCTTTCTTTTGAATCTTCACCATCTTCAAAAAACAAAGCATAATATATATATATATATTACTTTTGATTTAAAATTAATAATTAATTATTTAAAATATATTTTCTATTTTTTGGTTTTGACTGAAAATATTCAGTCAGCAACCGAATGAGTAAATCCACCCCGTGTTGGCAATAGTTCGTCAGGCTCTTATCATGGTGAGGAAATTAATTGTTTACCTGATATTTGTCATGCTTTGTTCCTCTCATGTCGTGTAAGTATGAGAAAATTGTTCTTAGAAATCAACTTCAAAATTCCTTGTTTAGCAAGTATGTCGGTTCGAAAAAGCTTTCAAACCCACACAGTTACATACATTTTTTAAGTAAGGTTTCATGGATACATAGAAATAAATAGAATCTATATATTGTTGCAAGTGTATGAAAATATTTGTGTGTCTTGGTTGTCTTTTTTAAATGTCTTTTTCACGTTGTATATACTGTTATTATTCAATTTTTGTTTTCACTTGGAGGCTTTTATGTAATACTTTTGATGTTTATTTTTGGTTTAGTTTAATTTAAAATCTCCGGTTTTGCATTTGTATGTGTTTATTTTTAGTATTTTGAAAATATGTACATCACAGCAATGTCTTAATATTTCTGAGCAAACTTTAAAATACAATGAAATAATTAATCAGCTTCATATTGAAGACCAATGTTTGAGTAAAACACGTTGTATTTTTGTGCATAATGTTCATGCTTTCAGATGTATATATAGCGTTCAGAAACTCTCAACAGAATCCTAGAATCAATTTATCAAATATTTTATCTAGTGAAGAGATTTTGGTGTTAATTACTATAAAGCGATGTGTAAGAAGTAGCAGCAACACGTCGGTTGTTGTAAAAGAACTTTTATAAGAACAAATATTATTCTTCAGTATAATCATCTGTCATATATACCATATTCTGTCTAATTACTGGAATACGTTGCAAACCATCAGCACATTTACTTCTATAGGTAAGCTGTAGCGTGCAGAAAACCTTATCCCTGAAGCACGGAAAACTTTAAAGAACGGAAAAATAAACTTCTCTTTGTTATTGTAACGGTTCTCTCGTAGTAGTTCTTTCATTTTGGTGAAGAAATCATAGTCACACGGTTTTGCGGCGATTGATTATGGCCATTATTTTGTCATAGATTGCATGTTTGCTCGATTACCTCCCATCGCCACAGTCCGAGGAGAACTTTTACAGACTCACATTATGACATGGAAGATAATGGGATTTGTTATTGGGAGAGGCCCGGCGTCATAAAGTGAGTGCTGTCATAGATCTCCAGCGATGTTGGCGATGAGAGGTACAGGAACATTTCATATCCATCTGATCTGGGTTCATGTGATTATGAACTTTTTTAAAAAATAAAGAAAACGCTCCGATAAGTTTTAGAGTGCATAGGAGAAGAGATACCCGTCTGTTAGGGTAGGAACAAAAACGAAAATGGGCATGCTAATGGTGTAATGATGCATTTAAGTAACTTAAAATGCAACGCATACTATCAAGATTTGATGATAGGCCATCATATATAGGGATTATAAGTGTATAAGTGTTTGTAGTTAAGGTAATAAAGTATTTCAGACAAATCAAGATACATATTTACATTACTTTTTCTAACACTTGTATATAAATTACGCGGACCCAATTCACTATTAAAATTTAACCATTCTTATAGATAGATCGATGATAAAATGTTCTTTTAAATTTAATTTTGCATTACATTTGATTACAAACCATATTTCCTTCTATTTTTTCTCTCCTGAACCGCATGTAATGTACTTGAGAATTCTGTACAGATATTTAATTGGAATCAAAGCAAATTCACCAAATTGAAGTAGGAAACTGCAGGATCCGTTAGCTTGAATATTTGTACAGATTGAGTGCTGCATGAAGGTACAATCGAAATTTTTAAGCTTAAGGTAAAATTAATTCCATTCATAAAATCATAATGCTTTACGTCAACTAATAAATGTCAAGCAGAGAACTTTCAATACTGTGTATACTCGAAAAGCCATAACTCTAAAGTATGTAATGGGGCAAACCTTTTAAAAGGGATGTTGAGTAATTCAAGTTTTCAGTTTGTAACTTCCATGGCCATCTTTCAAATGCCTTGGAAGAGGGTTCGGGCATCGTTTATCTTCTTTCAACCTTCAATGCCATTGAGGAATGCTGAAGAAAAGATGTTTACGCTTTCAATTTCCTTTCAATGTGATAGAAAATAGCTAGCCTTTCAATATCATCGAGGCGTATAATCTCGATTAAAGCTTGCGATTTCTCCAACAGACATCCAAAAACATCTATAAAAGTTTCTAATAAATCTTTCTTTGAACCCAATCTTTTAAAATGATTATTTATTGCAATCGCAGGTTATATTTCAACTCTATTCATGATTGTAGCTGCTCTATATTAAATAATGCATGTACCTAATATAGTTTGGTAATACGCTCTTAAGATATATTAAGTAAATGAATATTTTGAACATTTCAATCTATTTTAAAGATATTATATTTCTAATCACACTATATGACATTATACTGAAAAACGTCTTGCAAGGAATTCTGAAGTACTAACGCATCAGCACGTTTACGGAATAGTTCTTTTCTCAACACATTTCTTAAATTTTAGGCAGAAACATTTATCACATTACATAAAATATTTTCTTGGTGCAACAGTTACGATATGTTTTTTGCAAATTGTAAAATACTTCTTAAATTACTTGAGAAATAAAACTCATTCAAGGTTTTCTAGCAAGGCAATGAAGATTAATTGCGCAAGCAAATATTATTATATAATGGGAAGCCTTTTAGTTTGTTTGTTACCTACATCTTATTTCGTGGATTCCTTATTACTTTAAATATTAACTGGTTTCAGTTCTACTTTAACTAGAGCTTCTGAAAAATGCTATAATATCCAGAAAGTGTTAAAAGTTCGGAGAAGTTGTATAAAGTTAGAAATGTGACACGGAGCTAGAAAATGTGTTTACAGAATAGAATTAAATATATTGCAAAAAATGGTGTATTCAAATTTATTTTTTGCTATTAAAACTAATTCACTATGTCAAACTTAAAATTAAGTTCCTTTTAAAGTCATTAAATAATTCAATACTAGAAATAAAAAGGAAATTTTAAATTACTAATTGAATATCCGGTTATTTTATAAAGGTCCCAAGAGTTAATTACCGAGAAGGAACAACAGCATTAATCATGAAGATGCTTGAATCTTAAAACAAACATTTTGATTGAGGTATTTTATTGCGATTGCATAGGTGCGTTACTACTTGCGTCCAATGATTGGGAGTCCTTTTACGTCGGGAATATGAAATAGATATTTTTGATATCTGGCAGCAGTTGAAGAATATATTTGTCTTTTTCAGTATGTAGATTTGCAGAGTGTCATTAATTTTACCTTTCAACATGTGGTGAGTTCGTTGAAACTCCATTTTTTATGCTTTCAGCAATTCAGTAGAATTCCGGACCTCGGATCTAGTAATTCGAAAATGGTCTTTTTAACGATAGAGAACAAAGCATCACATGCAATGAAACATTTTACTTTGAAATAATATAAATTTTATAGAATACGCTTAAGTTTTAAAATTGTATAAGGAAAATAATAATGTTCGAATCATGCACACATTATGTGATGATTGCATTTTGAAATGAAACATGTGTATATCTGCTTTGAATAAGCTGTAATTTAGAAACGAAACACTGATTTTGCCTATGTTTTCGAAATATTTTGTTAATTTCAAGATACAACATATCTAACATTTATTCACATTCATCATTAAGGCTTTATAATATAAATGCTACTATAATTTCAATAGATTCATTTTACATAGGTATTTGAAACCTATTCCTCTATAAATAATAACACGCACTTGAAAAATCAATAGTAGCCGATAATCACTCTTGAAAGTAAGAATATCTGTAAAAGCATAAAATTCTGCAAATCTGTATAAAAACAGAACTTATATTTGCAAGCTGCCTTCATTTAGATAAGTTATAAATTCCATTACCGAAGTTGTATGCATGCTTTTGTTTTTAACATTTGTCGACCGAAAAGGTAGGCAGACGTGCCCAGTCCAGATATAAAAAGTAGCTCATCTGAAAAACATTATGTTAGCGATGAAAAAGGCAATCGACCGACTTTGTTGCAGATTTCTTAAAATAAGACTTCTTCCCTCCCCGAATACTCACCTTTGGCCGAATGAATAATATCTCCGAACACTAATAGTTAAAGTCGGGTTCAAATTCTGGTGAAAAGGCTGCTGTCAAAAGCTTTTCATGGTTGTTCCCATGCATAATGTGAATAGCTTCCTTAGAACGTTTTCTGTAAAGGATCTGTAACTTTCGTTAGACACTTTTCTTGTGCTTTGCCATAATTAATTAACTTTACTTAAAATAAGTCAAAAATGTGTTAGCGGTCAAATGTGCAATATCTTTGTTGTTGTAACTGATCTCACTGAGTGTCTGACCTCATCGGAAAAAGCTGAGAAAATTCATGGTGGCAAGCAACAAAAGATTACTCCTGTCATCGGCAGGAGCCTTGGACAATTACAGATGACAGTAGGATTTTGCCCAGGTCCACCCCTATTTTGAGGTACAATATCCTGGGGGGTGAGTCCGATATACTCCTACCCCTTTTCTTCTAACACCAAACCACATAAGAGGATTTTAGACTGGACATATATTTGGAATGCCCCCATGCCCCAAAGACACTATACGTTTACAAACATCTATGATTTCTCCGGGATTCGAACCCAGCTACTTCAATACGGTAGTCAGAGTAACTAACCACAATTTAGTTTAGGCGGCAAATATGCAATATTTAATATAGTGTCTTAGTTCTTTGTGAAAATAATTCTTAAATTCAATCACTATATGGAAGTTAATTCTAGTTCGTCATAAATTAGAAACAAATTATTTTCCTTTTGAGACCGCATCTAATTTAAATAATTAGCCGCGTAATTTTCTTCTTAAAGTATTAAATGAACTAACATTTACCTGAAAAACATCAATAAATAAAATCCCTGATTTAAAATTATTATAAAAATTATTATTTTTAGAATACAGAGGCTGTTCGCACATTTTTTAAACGATTTTGGTAAGCGGTAATGAAACATCGTTGCTGCAAAAGAAGTAATTGCAATTGTACTATGTTTTTAAAAGTCAAAATTATGGTCTGTGGCTTGAAAGTTTTGTTTTTATTCAAAACGGCGAATTTGACAAAGCAATGGTTCGAAGGCTACATTGACGCTCTTTCCGAAGAGAAATATGCATACTCCGTTATCCAAAAACAATGTGAGAGTCATAGTTTTGTGATATCTAAAGCGTCAATAGGTAATATCATCAACAAGAAAGGAAAAACGTCAAATTGGAGCCTCAAGTGGGAGAAAAATTCCAAACAAGTATCCAAGGAAAAAAAACGGACATCTTCGACCATTGCAAAGGTACGTTGTTTAATGTTAAAAGAAAATCCCCTTAGTCAAAGGACGGTTGCAAAATCATTAAAATGCTCGGTGTCCACTGTAAACAAAATGATAAACGTTGATTTAAATCTTAAGAAAGCGAAAAAACGCAATGTGCATCGTCTTCTTCCAAAGCATATCGCTCAACGCAGAACAATGGAAAACAATTGTCACAATAGATGAAGCATGGATGTATTTAAATGATTGTAACAAAAAAAGAGCCATTTATTATCATAAAAGGGGAGAAAAAAATTTAAGTACATGGTTCAAAGAATCGAAAGAAAGTTTTTCTAAGGATTCATGATTGTTGCTGGTTTTTCTTATAACGGCGAGTTAAAAATAAAGAGAGGGCAAAAAAATGTCAAGCTTAACTCCAAATACTATCAGGAACATATTTTATCACCAATGTTTCTGAATGAAATACCATCGCTTTACCCACAGTGCCATAAATCTGTGAGACTCCATCAGGACAAAGCTAGCAGTCACACATCAAAATCCACTGTAAATTTCCTAAAAAACTGGTATCAAGGCCATACCCTTCACTGATATCCCTACTAAATCTCCCGATGTGTCACCTATGGATTTTTGTGCTTTCGGATTTTTAAACAGTGCATTATCCAAACATTGTCCCAAAACCCTAACAGGACTTTGGAAAGCTGTTCGGGAGGAATGGGATAGAATACCTCTTCTGACACTTCAAAAGGCATTATTATCCTGGAAATTGCGGTGTCGAAAGATAGTTCAGAATAAGGAATGTCGAACAGAACATTTAAAACACAAGAATTTTATGTAATTTAGTTTTGTGAATACAATATACATCGTCTAAGAAATGTGCGAACAACCTCTGTAAAATGAAAAATATTTTATGATCAATAAGTAATTTACAGGAAATAAATCTCTTATTCACTAAAATTCACTAAAATTATTCTCTAAGGGAAGAGTATAGAAGTATTTTTCAGTATGAAATTTAAATGGAAACTTTCTAATTCAACAGTACAACTTTAACAACAGGTTGACGAAGAGTAATTTGTTGTTACTGAATGTGCCAATCTCACTTGCCTGACAATGATGAGCACAAACCTTCGACATTAATTGCGGCAATGATTCAAATGCTCCTGTCGTTGGCAAGAGCCTTGAGCATCATATAGGTGATATCCCAACTTTAACTCAGTTCCACCCCCTTCCCACATTTGAAAGAGAAAACGAGGGGAGGGTGGGTCCGAGGTATCCTGCTCCCTTCTTCTGCCACGAATCTCTCGAAAGGACTTTCGGCTTGCCTCTTTTTTAGAGAGTTCCCTTGTCGCACAGACACTATACATTTACAGACATCCATGCCTGCTGCGGGAGTCGAACCCTGGCCCATCGGAAAGGCAAGTAGTGTCACTAAACCCTATCCCGGGTGGGAGGCAGAGTAATTTTCCTTTCTCTGTACTTGACGGGAATTTTCGTAAATTTCCCCTTTTGCTTGAGAAGATATTGTTTTTGGGGAAAAATCCATCTTAAAATAATCTTTTGAATCCTTCTGATACTCTAAACAGCCATTTCAAATTCCTGACCACGTAAAAATATTTTTTACGATAAGAAATATCAAGCGATTTCTTGACAAGAGGTATCTTGATAAAAAACTAAGTTGATCTGTGAACGGAGTGAATGATATTTGTAGAGACATTTTTGATTATTATTCGTAAGACTTCTCCTCTCTTTAAGCTAGGTCAGAGGGCACTTTAAAGTCTTTCAAAGTTTTTTTTTCTTGTTTTAGAGGTGGGAAGCATTTCGTTCTAAACCTGAAAAAAGATATTTGGAAGAGGAACAAAACTCTCGCTTTTGCTTCGAAAAATAAGTAAATAATAAAAAATAAAGGAGAGAAATTGAGCACCTGGTTACCGCATGAGGCGCTGCTGGCGCTTCAGTCTCAGGGTGGCGTTCCTCTATCTTTCAGACTCTCTCACGGCTTCGGAATCGGCTGTGGCAATCCGTTGTAACCCCCCTTACGTGCGGACCGTTGCCAACAAATAGGCGCAGCACAGAAATCAATGCTGTTCTGGGTTCTGTCTCATTAATGTGAAGAATTCATTCACTCGTTGAAATCTAGTACTTTATTTTGATTTAATTAGTCGTAAGAAAATATAGATGTGATTCGCTGTTGGTGTTTTTGTATAAAAATACTTAAAAAAGTTTAAAAAAAGAAAAGAAAATTATGTATATAACCCAGACATTTTTAATAATATACTGAAAATACTAAGAAAGAAGATTAGTATACTAGAAGCGATTACTGAAAAACTTTTTAACGAAGGTGTGCACTTCACTCTAACTTTAGCGTGCGCAGATAGCATTTTGTGAAAGTATATTTGGGTGAAGTTTATTATAAATCCTCGAAGACTCTGCGGTGAAAAAATTGTTGAATAAAAAATAATCTTGTGAAGAGTTTCTAATTTCGTTTCCTTGGACGGAATTTCCCAAATAGTTTCTTATTAACATGATGGATCAAAAGTATTTATTTTTTGTAAAGTTCACTGTTTGTTTCCTACTTTTCAAGACTTCGTCTGTGAAAGGTAAGTGATTATTATTTATTTAACTAAGTATTATTAATTAGTTAAATAAATTAGAAGATTATTAATTACTTAACTAAGTATCTTTTATATACGGATATTACTTATGGAAATATTTGTTAATCTTCTCATTCCAGATTTCCTTGTGGGTGTTTTCAAATAAACTAAATATATAATCTCAATTATTTACTAACTATCGTATATTTTCATTTTTTATGAGAGACCAAATTATACTAATTGGATATGTTTAACAAATGTATTTTTAAATTAGAACAGTATATTATTGCTATGAAACTGTGAAAAGTAATAAAATTACAATCCAAAAAATATTAAGCAATTTTCTTTGAAGAAATTGATGTAAGACTTACAATGTGTAGTTTTATGAAACCGTGCATGTTTATTGATAATTATTTTGAAGATATTACTTCGCTTTTTGTACATAAATTCGTGCATTTATGTCCCGTTTAAAATTATATTATTAATATATCTATTTCAAAGGATACTTGCATTTAAAACTGTACTACACCTTTAAATTAATTACACCTTATTCGAACGCTCGCTTTCTTGCATGGCAGAAGCAAAAACAGGTATAATAATTCCGATTTTAAGCATTTTTTTGTTCTATGTAATAGATTTCCGAACGAACGTCTAAATCATATTTTTTACAAAATGGCTCTATTATTCTAAGATTTAACAAAATTATTTATTGGTTATTGTTAGAAATTATTGACAGGCATCACATCGACTGCCATGAAAGTTTTGCATCATGTCAAATTAAAATACTTAATAAATTTTGATTTAAAACATTTTGTAAATTTAGTTTCTTTAAATTCCTGCGTCAAAACCGGCCTAATGGACTCTTTTGAGTTTAATTAATACTTATTATTTGTTTAGCATCCATGCTTTTTCTACTTTAGAAGAACATTTCTGTGTGAATAAATATTTTCCATTTTAGGAAATACACTAATAGACACAAAGTAAAATGCCTTGTTAAAAAGCTTAAAGATTTTTGCGTCATCTGTGCCCTCAAAAATAATGATATAATTTTCAAAATATAAGAATTTTTTTGAAAATAATTAATTCCAAATCTTCTTTATCGTTGAAGGTATCGATTTATATTTCAATTACAGCTTTTTCAGGCAGAGGTTTCGTAATTTAGCTTGAATTTCGTTTATTAAATGCATGTACTCTGAAATATAATCCGTTTCTTTGCATTAAATGAACAGTCATTTGCGAGAAATTTTTGCCAATCCTTTCCCCTTCTTGCCTTTAAGAAAAATACCGAAAATAAGTTTTCAGGATTTAAATTAGGTACCAAGCACGAAATTCTTTCGAGATTCAAATTAGATAGTAAGCTTGTTTTCATGAATTAATTTATTATTATAAGCCATTTCCTATATATCGCTGGGGACTTAGAAGTGCAATCTTCTTTCTGAAAAAAATGCCCCTTGATATTTTTATTTTATTTATTTATCTTTTTGTGTGTGTTTCTTATGCGTGCGTTCCATTGAAAAATAAAAAAAAAATTGCAATGATCAAGCTTTGTAATTATACAAGTAAAAATACTTTATATGGTATTGAAGATACACTCTAAAGTTCTTTTTAGAGCAAAACTGTAAAACGCATTTTGCTAATTAGTCGCACACATTTTCTTTTTCTTTTTGACGGCGAGCAGTAGGTATTTTCAGGTTTTTGCCATTACTAAGGGCGGAAGGGGTAGACATGTTTTATGGAGGTACCTCATAGGCGGCCGCCGTTAACTTCTATAAAGGGGAAGACAGTTACATCCATACCTTCTCTGGCATTCTAATCCGTGGCTTTGGTACCACGGTAGGCTCTCCTAACCTCTATACCGTCCGGGCGGCTGTTTAAAAACTTACTTTTATTAAGTAGTCTTTTGTCTTTTGATAATTCGCAAAAGTTTATGATGTAATTTATTGCATAAGAACAAAAACCGCCGCTAAATTAATTTTAGTGGTATTTAAGATATTTTGGTTTTTAAAATAATTTTTGAAAACGTAATTTTCTATGATAGATTGCAAAGAAAACATTTTCTCTTGCACGAAAACTGTACATGCGAAAGCGTACAGTTTTCGTGTACATATACGTATACATACTGAATTAATAATTCAGTACAGTAATTAAATAATTCGTACTGTAGTCTTGGTATAGCAAGACAACAATACAAATGCATATAGCACTATGTTATATAATGTGGTATCATATAACACTTATTCGATTCTATCAATAAATAAATTTTCCTTACCGTTTTAGAAAACTTAAAACTGGCTAGATTTGTCCGGATGCTACTACATCATGAACAACTTAAAATATTATTAATTTGAATTACTTTGTTAAATAATTATAGACGAAGTTATCAATAAGTTTTTGGTGGAAAAAACCTAATTGCTTTACATCGTTTAGTAAAAACACAATTATTGGTCTCATTATGCGCAGAAATACAACACATTAGAAGCTTTTAATAATAAGTGACAAAAGTATTTTAAAAGATGCTTGATTTAATCGAAGGATAAATTTTCACATAATAATCTGTCAATTTCACGGAATCTATTCTTAAAGAAGTATTGCTTTAATTTCAAGTTGTAAAATTAAAAGTGAAAACAAAATTCTGTCAGGGGTGTGAATCTGAGTGAAATGGTATAGATTAGCTCACAGTTAAATCGTGCAACTAAACGTCTAAGGGAGTGTGCAATGAGTTTTACCGGAAAAATTAATTTACGATAAGCGACTCTCAGCAGACAATTTGTTGCTATGCTGCGCTGAGTTCGTAGATTATGGACATATCCGAAAGATGTTTGGTTGTCTAAATAATAGTCTTTTCCTACTAATTATCCCATAGCGCTATTTACGTTTGTGCATTCTTATAATTCTCATTAAACCAATAATTATATGAAATCTAAACGTGTATCAATGTACAAGTCTTTATTTTAAAATATGAATTCAATAGTTTATCAGTATAAACTGTCGGATACCATGTCATCTCATATGCGTATATCAATCTAACAGGTAATTTAAGCATAAAATATCTCTGAAGACAGCCATGCATGTCACGAAAGTCGAAACCTCGCCCTATTCCCTAAGTAATCTTAAAAATATATTTTTTTCTTTGTAGAACAATGGTCTTCTCACTTAGCTGCTATTTAAGTGGGATTTCGTTCAGGCTTTGCAAACCAGTTCGCAATCTTGTTTGAAACTTGGCTAATTGCATATGCAAGTGCGATGTTAATCTCGATGTTACTAACCATATTCCCAGCTGCATATAACTGGCCTCAGTACAATCATGACTAGATCAGAAATCTGTTTATGTATTATCTACCGAATACATAAACAGATCTACCGATACATAAACTACCGAAGAGGGCTTTTGTATTTATTGTAATTCCATTTCAAAAATACACTATAATCCATAATGCTTTTTCCGAACTTGAAAACGTTAGCTTGTAAGCAGCTTATTGTGGCCCAGTAAATCGAACTGTAGTGGATTTCTTATAAATCTGAAAACTGTCAAGAGAAAAAATAAAAGCAGGTGTAGTAGCAAATTCCAACAGCCAATGTAGAATATAACACCACTAATTTACAGTGTGCCAACTGTCTGTATGTTTTTCTTAATAAATATCGACAACGTGTATTTACGTGTAACAAATACAACGTGTAACAAATACAACAATCGTGGTATTTGTTAGAGAAAATTGTTCAGACGACACTATGATCTTTCAAAACAGAGACAGGAAAGCTAATTTCTTGGAAAGAGTTCGAATTAAAATCTATCTCAGAAGAATCTTTTGAAGAATATTTTTGTATGCTTTTCCACAATTATACTTGTTCAACCTAAATGTAGTAGAAGAATTATCTAAGATGAAATAGAAAGTTTAGGGAAAATTCTGAGGAAATGAAATTTGTATTTAAATTGAAAGCTTGGTTATTTATAGAAATGCAAAAAACAAGCAAAAATATCTATTATTTAGAAACTTGCATTCATAGTATTCATGAAAAATGTGCTTCTGAACAATACGAAGAGAAAATCAGATTCTCTTCGTTACATTCGGAATTTTCAAAAAACATTCTGCATATCTGAAGAGCTAGAATAGGCTTAAGCATCTGATAAAAAAGGAAGGTGGAATATAAATAAATAATACGGCCACAGGATTGTTGCGGTGCGCCTAAAATTTCGTCCAATTTGGAAAAGGACATCTCCCTTCAGGTTTTTTTTTTTAATGAGTGAAAGGTGTATTTGTCTTGCAGAAAAAATAACGCATTTGCTTTTTTATTGCTAAAATATGTAGAGATGAAATAATTTCTGTATCATCTAAACTGATTTTCAATAAAAGATGTATGAAGAATAGAAATTTTACATGTCGAAAACGACATTTTCAAAACTTTGATTACCTGAAGGAAAAATATATTGAAAACAAAACGGAAATTCGATAAAAATTTGCAGAAGAAATATAAAACGTGTTATAAAACATGCATTTTTTTGTAATGGACGTATCCTGAAATTTTAAATTCCTAACGATCAGAAAGCAGTGAACCTAACAGAATTACTACATCACGTTTTATTGCATAAAAGTTGTTACTAAAATTTTTTGACAATTTGTTTCGCTTCAACTCAAAGTGTCATATTTGAAACATATAGCAGCTACCTTAAATATTTAACAATAATTACATATAACATTATAATTAATTTTTTTTCTTTTAGGTATACATATGTCGCATTGTTAAAGCAGCAAAATTCAGTTTTTATTTTGTATTAGATATTTTTAAGTGTTTGCATAATATTTAGTTTAAGCACATATAACCCAACTGATGGTTTATATTTTATCTACAAGTACTTCTGAAATTCTTAAAAATGTACCTTTAGCATTTTATAACAAAATTAACGTACGATTTTAAAATTTATGCGATATTTTTATGTGGTTTTAGCACGTTGATATGATTTAATAGTCCTAAATCTTTTAATTCGAAATTTTAAAAAATGTACCAAAAGTTTAAAAATTAAGCAAATGAGAATCTTGTGTTACATTTCCTGTTGCATTATGATGGTATTAAACTAGCGCAAAGTTGTTTTCGGCAAGAGAGTTTCTTTTAGAAGGGTATTGATGCCGATGGTTATCATATTCAAAGTCATCGTAAGTATAAAGGAGCAATAATTTCACCAAACTCCTATATAAATAAATATATGCTAAATATTCAAATTATTGGATTTTATCTAAAATTTTCCCACAGTTTTTCCTCATTTTCTACAACAGCGTTTCAGATAAATATTCTGAAATTCCAAGTATTTCCATTAAAAAAATGTAAACGTCTTTTCTTAATTCGTCGTAGCATTACACATTATTTCGATATAATGTGTAATTAAAATTATAAATCATTTAGTCATTTCAGATTCATTCTTCATTAATCCAGTCTGGGTCCTATTGGAAGCAGTTGACAAAAATCATCGGGATTTGTTTTGAAATTTCAGATATACATTCTTTTGGGCATTGATTTTTATTGTCATTTTATATTCCATCAATGCTTTCGCTGCTGATCAAACCGTGACGCATAGCCATAAATTTCTCTGATCAAAGGTTTAACAATCAGTGGGGTAATCATAATCATCTTTTATTACATCTTTTAAATTATATTTTTAATAATAAGTAAGCAGACATATGGGTACAGTCTACTTCTATGTGAGGACAATATTTCTCAACACAAACTCACATGACCGGTAGCGAACGTTTTAACTGGCTCAGTACTACGATAACGGAATTTATGAAAATTTATTCTGTAAATACTTATTGTTAATGTTCATAACACAGTCAGAGAGTAGGAGAGCATGTCGTAAATTATGCACTTTTATCAGTCATAGAGTGCACATGTAAGCATTCTTCGAATTCCAGTCAAAATGAATAAGGTCAGATCAATCTCACCATAATCAAACAAGGATTGACAAAAAAAATAAGTATTGATAATCAAACAAGAATTACGGTGTTAAACAAGAATGATAACTAAACTAATATCTCTAGGGTCATTAGGATTCATTGATGCGCGAGAAAAAGGAGCAATGTCCTTGCCGGAACTCGAGCCTGAAACTCTCGAATAGGCCCCCAGTTTGCTGCCGTTACACCACGAAGACATGCTGAAAGGAGAGAGAAAATACCTTATATGTTTGCAAGTTCCTAAACACAAGGGTCGCAGTTTTTTGAACAGACGGTTCTTTGAACATGCGGGGGAAAAAAGGAAAAACTTCAGATAGCTTTATTTTGAACTCAAGGCTGTAATATAAACTAAAAACACGCTCCAGGAACATATGTCGAAAATGAAAATTTAAGTAGTTAGGAAGTATCAGTAATGAATAGACGTCACAAAACTATTGACACTAACAAGCGTTTAGGACGCCTTTCGAGAAACCTGCTTTCAATTTGAATTATGAAACAAAAATCCGTTTGCAAGTTGAATTATGGAATACATTTGATGACTATGATTTGCATAGATTTCTTGCATGATGCGAACCGCTACCAAAATGGGAAGAGCGAAAAATTGTCCACTCAAGTAAGACAGTCATCGACAAAAGAACAATTCAAAACTCATTCAAAAAGTTTAGAAACCGATGACCTCAGCATTAATGTAACAAGTGAGGCAAATGCTCAGGTTGTAAAGGTGAGTCAATGCTCAGTAGTATGTGATTCGATGTCCACATATATGGATATTTCAATTGCGTAGGAGTTAAATATGAAAATTAGTACCCCTCAGTCAAATGGGTTTTCAAAGAACTCCACTGTTGATAGAATATTTCAAATGTTTGGCGAAAGGTTCGAAGTAGAAAATGATGCTATCCGAAGAAGAGACATTTTGAAGTCTATATTAGCTCTATCACCAGCATGTCTCTAACTTAATTATAAAAGATGGAAAAGTTAATAAAATATGTGTTAAATTTTGATTTAATTATTTTCTTGCAGTATATATTCCGATTTTATGCAGTCATTATGCTCAGAACTGCTTAAATCTAATTTACATAATGTGGCATACGCAGCATTGTTCCAGTGAGCAAATTATTTAAGTTCAGACGAATAGTGACCTTAACTAAATGACTAAAAACTGTTAAACTAAAGGAGGAAAGTAATAAAATTACTAAACTAAGCTTGAATACAGACTTATGTATTATACATCTGCAACTTCATAAAAAGCATCCCGCGGCAATATATGTGAATTCTGAACATCAGTTATAAAGTCATTCTTAAGTTTTATTAACAGAACGGGAAGAAATGAGCGAGGAAGCAGGCATTTAATAGTGTTTTACAGGTATAATCCCACTTTTACAACTCCGTTCCAGATTTGATGGAGAACGCACTAGAGAAAAGTTCCGAAAACCTCCCATCCTTCTCCATCAATTTCTCGAGTTGTTTATTAGGTTGCCAGAATTTTTAGCCCCGTCTTGTTGGACTATACATTTACAAAAACTAGCAAAGCCTTTTCCGATATTCGACCACTCCCCCCTTTCCGATACGTCAACCTGCGTTGCTGCCCACTAGACTGATCAGGATGGCTGTTTCATTGACAGTTAGATTTGAGTTAGATGCTATCTTGTCCTAGTTTGCTTATGCTCAGATATTCCTTCAAAATAGAAAGCTATGCAAATGTATTGGCGTTAGGCACAGTTTTACTACTGAATCTTAGCCTTACGTCTGTTGGAGTGACTCGCCGATGTGTGTCAGTAAGAATTAAATTCTGATGCTTTCATTAAAGGCTGAACTTTGGTTATTCATTGTGTTCTTGGTATTTCTTTGCAAGTTTAATGATAGAATAGCTCGCTAGATAATTATCTGACAAGTTTTCTGTCATTAAACTTGCAAAGTAAATACCAAGGGCGCGGTGAATAAATATTTTGGATTTACAACTTTATGTTGTAAATAATAGATAGCTTGGCTGCTAAGACAAGTAGCCATATTATGCTATATTGTTTCTACGATAGATCCTTACTTTAGTTTGTATTAACATTTCAGTTGCAATTTACAAACAGTGGCTAAATAACTTTTTATTTAGATTTTAATTTACCTTATTTGCCTGAACAATTACACAGTTTTTAAAAACGGTAACGCATCGACAAGTTAGAATAGCCATGTATGGACACCCAAATTGCTTTGAATTAAAACTGAATCCTAATTCGCACGATAAGCTGGCAATGTGCATAAAGTAGAGCAGTACAGATAGCTCTTCTTCAGATCAGATCCTGGTACATGGCATCCAGTCCTGATATGGGTTCTTGGTTGCCTGATGTTTTCGTGAATTTTTAAATGTATTATGTTGTTATGTATCACTAGTGAATTCCCTTTTTAAAATTATACCTATTTATACATAGTACACTTGGTGTCCACATAAGTCTTTATCCAGTTTTTAATTTCACAACCGTTGGTCAGGGACATGTAATAGTTTCAGTTATAGACATATTTTGAATAACGCAAGGATTCATATTTTGGCATTTTTTAATTTAAACAAATCAATTTTGTGAAAATTACCAAATCTAACTTTATGCATTCTTTCTCTCCTGTACGTATATTTAAGAAATTTTTATACTCGTAATAAAGAATAAATCGCAAAACATATGGCCCTTACGGCAATAAGTCACCTATATATTTTTTATTAAAGTTGTCGTTTACGTTTAGGTGCTGTACGCAAATTCATGAGAAAATGTTTCATCCGTAAATAGCCCAAAATAAAATATCAGTTTAGAAAATTGGTACTTAAATTAAGAGACTTAATTCTGAATATTTCTATGCTGATTATCATGAAAAGTGTTAAACGCATGATGTTTTTTTTCAAAATGGAAATATTATTCACAGAATCGTATTATAACTCGTGCTCACGGAAACAACAGCAAGCTTTAGTACTGGCACGCAGCCAACTCATTATTACTTTAATTAAAATAAAAAGTATGTTTAATGAATTTTTGCGCGTTTACTAGATTTTGATTCTGAAATATAAAAAAATCAAGGGAATATTAATTTTTTTTAGATATATATACATTTTTAGTGAAACTTCTATCAGCATACCAAACGTAAAAAAATGATAAAGACGCTACTAAATCAAATTCAATATCGTTAAATGGCATTTATGAGCAAAAAACAAACCCAAATTATTCTAATTTTTATTAACCGGCTCCTTTATGCAAATTGCGTATTACTTTAAAAAATCGCAAATTTTGAAATTAAATACCTCTGTGTGTTTTTGTCGCTCAGGAATCAAACATTTCGTGTCTTATTATTCATAACGATCACAAAATGTTTCTAAGATAGGGACCAGAAGTAAGTATAAAAAGTTAGATTTCGTAATCCTGACTCCTTCTTTTTTAGCCCAAAGGGCGTTGACCCAGAAGGGCTATTAACTTCGTTTTGCCATTTTGGGTTGGAAACTTTAAATGTCTGTTCACATTTCAAAATATACAGCCCAAATATTACAGCCCTATATTATATTTAAAGAAATTAAATAATGAAGAATCTGCATAAATGTATATACGTGAGACTGTGTATCGGAAGCTCTAAAGATATGCTTATTTTAAAATTATTTCGCGATATTGCTATTGAACTGAATTTTGTGGTTTAAGAACGAAGAACAAGATAGTTAATAAATAAAAGGTAACCCACAAGATGGTTATAAAACGCCCCTTTGAGCGTAATGTAAAATCTGAAAGCTTTCACATTTTTTTTAAATTTGAAAATGCACCATGAAATTTTTAACTACTTAAAATACTTTATAGCTGGAAATAAAGATTGCAATACCGAACCAGAAATACTTTAACCGTATTAGGTATTTTTTTTAAACGTAATACCGAAAAATGGGTATTCTTAATTTTTCACAAAAAAGTACAAAAACACATTTGTTTCTTTTCAATATTTATTAGTTTTATGAAAAAAGCAAGACCTATAAAAATCAACAATTTTGCTATCTGCAGATATAGACTGTTAATACCGAGATCATAGTGAACTCAATACTGTTAATAATAAGCAATATACTTTCTCTAAATATTTCTCTTGATGTCTTTCATCTTCCAATATCTTTGTCTCATCTGACGGTCTTGAATAAATCTATTTTTTTGTTACTTTTTTGTTATTGTTTGTTGCAATTTTTGTATTTATAGTTAATTATAATTTCCTTTTGAGAGGCAGTTCTTTTCGGATTTCAACTACAATATAATCTTCAACGAATTCCTGTGGATAGATTTGTGTTCGCTTTTCATAAATGCTTTTATGGAAATTAACGACGAACTTAATTAAATTTGATCTTGTTGACCACTTTTCTTCATCCTTGTTTCCTTTTTTAAAATAATTATATTGTAAATATAATGTACTACTAGTGTTTACTTTAAAGTAATTATATTGTAAATATAATGTACTACTTGTGTATTTTCTAGTTCAGTATGCCTTTTCTGTATACTAATTTTAATAATTACTCAGATAGAGGCATGCCCTGATCTTAAAGTGACTGCAATATAAAATCCAATGCTGCATTCGCTGTTAATTATCAAGAGCCATTATTAAGAGCAACTATTCCAACGTGTTTTAGAATCTAAGAGTAGCATGTTTTTAAGTAACAGTAGGTATACATATTCGTAAAACGGCATTTTAACAACGTTTTAGAATTTCTTAATTATCTGAAGCAATCTTTGGCAAGTTAATACATGGCCCTCGTTACTATTATCTTCTTAATATCCTAATAACGTACATTAAAAAAATGTAATATTATTTTCTTCATTTTCTCTCTTTTCGAAATCAAAATCTGAAGTTTCTAAATACAACTACTTTGCTCTTCGTTCTTTTGACTTCGTTGATAAAACATACTGATTATTCGAAGATGAATTAAGTTACGAATAGCAGTAGGTATCCAATAAGATAAATAAAGTAGATATCCAATAAGATAAATGCTTTAATAAAAATATAGCTTAGCGATATTTTAGCTTAGCAAATACAGGTTTCACGAAATTTCAAAATAGCACGAAATACCAGTATTCAGTGTACCGGCTGTAGCTAGAAGTATACGTCTACGGCAAACAATTAAGCAAACAATGGTCGGATAATGAATTTAGTGGTCATGGCGTATATTTAACCTTTTCATGCTTAGCCAAAATAAGTTAAGTAAAGTAGAAAGTATTTTTTTTGCATAGTGAAGTTGGTTTAATCCTAGTATAGGATACACACGGGATTTGACGACTTTTGGCGACATTGTATTGAGCTAAACGCTGTACTTATGATGAGCGGTAAACGAGTCATTTTGGTGTTGGCGACAATTTTCAAAATCGCGCCAAGGCTGTACCGTAAACTAGGATTTCACCTTTAAGTTATGTCCTGTAGAATGATGATGATATTTTCCAATGAAGAAAAAAAATATTTAAAGAAGAAAACAATAATTCAAATTTGTTTATTTCTGATTAAAAGTGTAAATTTTCACAGCATGTTGTCAAGCTTCAAAGGTTATCAAAAAAATATCTTTTAATAAAATATTCTACTCAGATTATTATTTTATCGTTCCAGAATACCTGAACACAATTTTTCAGCTTAGTCTAGCATTAGCAGTCTATAATAATAATGAATTCACGTTATCACTTTTTCTAGAAATATAAATTTTATGTAAATAACATTTAAATTCTAACTTCTTTAATATGTAAAATCACATTTGAAACACGTGTGTTAGATGTATTGAGGAGAAACGTACCTAGAACAACAGAATTTCGAATAGCATTCCCAGAACTAAATCAATATTTTTGATTGTTTTACACTGATATACTTAAAAATTTTAATTATGTATGTTCAGAAACTTTTCAGTTGTTATGTTAAGTCACTAGGTGTTATTCAATAATTACCGTTGTAAAATGTAATTTCAATAACGTTATTCAAATACTATTTATTTGTTTCTATGTAATGATAAATATGTACTTTAAACCCCAAAGACTTGTTTAAGATTGATTAATGGTTTCGATTTTCCTGTCCTACGTTATTCTTAATCTCATACTCCACATAAATCTTTAAGCAGATCTTCATCAGTCTTTCTAATTTATTTTTGTCACGAAGAAAACAGTTTATCATTTATAATAAATGACCCTCTAAAAATGAAATATAGTTCACTATAGCTAAAGTTCTTTTAAAAAAATCTAGAATTTTAATTTTGCGGCATGAGTTTTGTAACTTCTGCGCAAGTAAATAAGCACGTGTGGTTTCAGAATCGAAACGAGTGCAGCATTTTTACTTACATTTAAAATATTATGTTATATACTGAATCTATTAAATGTGATAGAATATAAATTTTGTCATCTTTATTCTTTGGCTTTGAATTGTCCAAGCATATGATGTGACAACAGTTAAATAGCTTAGAAAATATCATGGAAATTCTCCCACATATATAGCGTCAGTACGTTTATTTTAAGAAAATGCATTACCTAATTAAATAAACGATGCTACTAAATATTTTATTATTAATAAAATTATTAAATATTATTATTTTTAAGAATTGAAATAAAGAATAAGAACTTTTGAAACAATGGGTTATATAGCGTTTATGCAAATAAACAATTATATAGAGTTTTAGAACTGAAAATAAGCTCATAATTCTTACTTATTTTTAGAATTTTCTTTCATTTACCTAGTACATTTGACTAGGTAAATGAATTTTGATAAGGCATTTGCTCGTATTGCCTTGTATAATACCTAACACATACAAGGCAAAATGAGCATTTGTTTGTTTCTCTTCATAGTCAAAGGATTTACGATATAATAAAATTTCTTCTTTTATTAAGTTTTATTATTAATAAAATGTCATCATTGTTAATTAAAATATGCTTGAAAATGCATAATCGAATTTACAAAAGTGCTGCTATTAAATTGTTTGCGTATTATTGCAAGTAATTATTATTATAATTAACTAATATGTGTCTGAAAACATTAATCATCTTATTTAATATCGTAAATTGAAATACTTGAAAGAAATTATTAGAAAAGTGCATTTATTTGAAAATTTTGAGAATTTAAAAAAATGGCAACATACTGTTACAGATTTTGTATTTAGTTAGCTATTTTTGGTAGAATTGTAATTAAAATTATTTTCTTTCCCCATGTAATGCAGCGCCCGACAAGTTTTAAGAGAAAGCTACGTCGAAAACATAAAAATACAGGAGCACGGGCATTTAATAAATAGATATCTCTTAATTTATATTTAAATTGAAATAATGCAATTGTGTGTTAGCTGTGACTGTAATTCTAATCTTTTACTTTCCAGAAACCTCCATAAATTAGAAGAAGCTTCTCGTGACTGATTAAAAAGCTTATAAAAGCCGGAGAAAAACATCTCCGCTCAGTTGTCTATTAAGTTACTGTTGTCTACCTAGCCGCTGTAATTTTCAGATCGGGTTAGCTTTCTCTGCGCTTTGAACTGTGTTCTATTTAACGTTCTAGTAGTTTAAAATATAACTGTTGTATGATTTTTGGTATTGTACGAATATGTGGGAGAAGAAATTTCAGCATTTTATTTTATTTCTTGTGATAAGAATAAATTTTATTAAATTTTCATCAGACTTATGCATTTAATTTATTACGAACCCGTACGCACGGAACAGTACTTTTTAAAATTCAAAAAGCAAAACTGATAATTTTAATAACTAATAGAAATTTTGCATTCGAAAATTTGTAACAGATTACTTTATGTTCTTATGTCCCGTAACAAAATTTGCAAGAAATGTGCAGTAAATCATTTATATCTGTAAAGTATAAAAGAAATTTTAGGGAATTCTATGTCTATAAATATATAAAATTTAGATTATTTACTAAAAACATGTTACCATCTAAATTCATTTTCAAACTGAATTTACCTCTTCGCCTTCAGATGAATGCCATACCACAGTAATCTAAATACGAAATCCGTTTAGCAGTGTGCCATCCAGAAAACGAAATAGGATATTTGAATCAATTTTTAAAGTGAAGTTCGAAACTCGCTTTTTAAATAGCGTATGCATCAGATAGAGAAATGGCCGTCGGCTGATAGTTGGATAACATCAACTTCTTTGACATATAACATTCTGTAGGATGGCCTCAAATCTCAAATTTTTTTAGGAAATTTTATAACGGAACACTGAAAATCTCTAAGGAAAATATGCTGAATTAAGGGAAATGGTTTCATGTATGATAATTTTTAGTTACTGAGTTATAACATGTATTTTCACATTATTACGTTTCATTATATGGCTTTAAAATCTTGGCTTGATTTAATGAAAAGAAAAAAAAAGATTTTTTAAAATTGAAAATTTTTCCAATTTCAACAAAGTCGATAAAATGAATAAAAATTAAATAATATCTTTAGAAATCCAGAGTAAATATTATGTATGTGGACCCTATATAAGAATGCTTCATTAAAAAAACGCATAAATTTTTCAAAGTGTTTTCACCAGGAATACAAGACTTGTATGCATTTGATTTTCGCATGTTGAAGGTGCTCTACAAGATTGCATATGTTGAAAGTGCTCTACATGTAGTCGGACCACATGATATTTATAGGAGACTTATTACTAATGCTAATAAGAACATAGATTAGAGTGTGAAATGCAATTTTGTAGGGTCAATTACCTTCGATGAGCAAAGTAGCAAACGATTGCTATGGTAGAAAATATATATATGGTATACGTGTATGGGAATGGGGTGCATGTATTTAAATGTATGTGTGTGTGTTCATACACATGCACATACAGAAAAACAAGTGAATTAGGCTTTTAGAATCTTCTAACATGAAGACTTTCCGTTTTTGAAACTGTAAGTATTTGTAATTATATTACATTTTAATATATTTGTGTAATATACGTTACAGTGCTTTGCTTTACTCAAACGGTTTAACTGATAACCATTCGGACATCAGAACATGACCGATCAATTCTACAAGATGCTACTGTTTGCTAGGCGAGACACTGATTGTCTATCTTCCATAGTGTCACGATGCATTTCTTCTAGCACACTGAATGACCTTAAACGATAATATTAATGTATTTATAAGTCCTGCCTTAAAAGTTAAAAATAAAAGTTTCATTCAACAGTTATTAATAATAAAACCAGCGGGCTGCAGCCAAAACAAATTTATATGTTCTGTGTGGACCTGAAAAGAAAATGTACAAAAAGATTTCAATATTAATAAAGTCAGTTTATTCTTTCCAAACAACATCCAAATGGTAAATATTTCTTTTGTTTACAAACAAGGAAACAAAAACTTCTTGACACTTCAGGTTAATACGAATGACGTCATGATTTAAATTTAAGTGATGTCATATGCAATCGCGTATTTTCTTGAACGTCGGAATATAACCTTATGTAATAATAATATGTTAATTGTTATTTTTATTTCATATTTTGTAAAATTTCCATATTTTTTATTAACAAACTCAAAGATTTGAAAGCGAGCAACGGCAACACTTTTCGTAAGAAAGCAGACTTTCAGCGAGCGAGATTGTTGCCACTCGGAAACATAAGTGCGAAAATTAACTTCTCAGAGCTTTTAATTGATATCTCGGCTGATTAAAGTCCTACGAAGATGAGAGTGGTCGAATAGGCTTCCCACGAATTTTTGGAATTGAGAATAATACAGTTAATGTTTGAGAATTTTATTTGTTTTCACAATTTGTATAACTTCGAAAATTTTTAAAGAAATTCTACCATTTGAAAGCGAGCAGTGGCAACTCATTTCCAAATAAACCAGATTTTTATCTCCGGCGTGCGAGACATTTGCCATTTAGAAAAATGAGGGCGGAAATTAGTGTTTCTAGAGTTTTACATTAACATGTCGGCTAATTAAAGTCATGAGAATGGTCGAAATGCCTTCTCATGAATTTTTGACATAAAGGGGACACCTTTCTTAAAACTGAACTCCGCGCCATTCCGAAGAAGCTACTGCCACAAACAAACATACAAACACGAGAAACGTGCACAGATTTCTGTAAAACTTTATTAGCAAACGTTGGTTGTTAAAACATTTATAATAAACGTTCATTGTTAAAACCTTGATAATAATATCACAGAAGTTAATAATAATCATTCAATTTTAATAATAAACGCCACTCGTTAATAATAAAAGTTTGCTATAATTAGTGATAACTTTACAAATGTTTTTTTTAAAATTAAATAATCAACATTTCTAACAATTTTATCTTTATACCGATAATGAAAAAAATATATATAATGCTTTTTGTAATATATACTATAATAGTCGATACATAACTTTAATTTCAGACCTACAAAATAAAAACTAATTCTTCCAATTCAAAGTACTTAAGTTAAGCATACTGTAATAAATTAATGTGGAAAGTATGCAAATTTTATGAAGTCCGTTTACCGAATTAAACTTTTAAGGGACGAAAAAGCATTTAAAAAATTTTCCAAGGTACTTTTTATCTGATTGCGTAAATTTTAAGTTCTTAGTTTTGAAAATAATATTTAGTGAATAATAGATTTTTATTTCTTTAATAATTAACTAAACTCACATAAGTCTCACTTCAAGTGTTTTGCTAAAAATGATTTCCTGTTCATCCAAAAGTAGAACATCAGCAAATAAAAAATCTGAAGAATGAATTCACAACACTGTTTAATGATGCAAATACGTTAAAGTCCCATGAAAAACGTGTGCGATTTAAAATTCCTGGCGAACTCTAAACCGTTTAGCCTACTGATAGAGTTCTTGGAAAATTTATCGAAATCTGCAAAGAAGATATTGATTTACACGAAATTCCATTCCATGGGACTTTGACTCTGGTTGCATGCAAATCCAGACTAAAACGATTTTTCTAGAATGGACTGATTTAATAAAGCTACAGGGAAAATATTTCTTGATTTTACTTTCAGATATCTTCAGTGAGTGGGTATGCTTACTACTCTTTACCTGCCTTCGCAGAATGCTGAAGAGTGACAGGAAAGGGGGAAGTTAAGTTTTATTTAATTTGGCAAAATTTAAATATATATATACCTTTTAGCTTTGCATGCCTCCTTATTATACTAAAAGTTGGCCAGAAAGGGGGGATTTAAGTTTTATTTAAGTTGATGAAAGTTAAAAATATAGCTTCATCTGACTTCCACCATTTTATTCCAATTTATTTCACTCGAGAGGCAGTATGAACAAATATTTACATATTGTACTTATTTATCAGTTTATTTTAAATTAACGAATTTACATTTCCATCTTTTCATTAAAGTTCCTTTTCCCATTTTTCTGTAGAGAATTTGAAAGTCAATAAATTAATTTATTACATTGCACTAAAATATGGGTTTTAAAAAATAAATACGTATTGAATCATATTTTCAATTAAAATCATGTAGATAGAGCACATTTTTCACGTAACTTGTCACTGCGCTATACTGTTCTCTCTTTTTCATAATCATTTTACCCCTAGCAGTATTTTTAAGATTCGATATAGATGCATTTGGACTAAATGCTAAATTGATCTGCCTTGCCCTATCATAATATCAGAAAGAATAAATAGAGCTGGACAATTCCATTCAGCGTGAGCACATTCAGGAATTTTTGTTGAATGAAACGATAGCAGGTATTCGTTTTTTTTCTCTTTCTATCTATTTATCTGTCTGTCTACCTACCTACCTATCTATCTATGTCTCTCTCTATATATAAGAGGTATAAATTGTGAAAGAAAACTACTAACTTTAATTTAGCAACTCTTCCTTTTAATCCACAATTTTAATTTGGCTGCGTCCCCTTCCAGTCTGAAAACTCCTAATATATGAATCTACAGCGCGTCATCTGAAAATTAATCCGTACTATAACGTTATGGAAGAGCATCATTGCGGATATTTTTTATCCAGCCAGAGTTCAAAATTTAAACAAGGAAATCGATTCTATAAGTACCGTTTTGCCAAAATTCGCACCTAAGTTTCTGCCTTCCTTTTGATGGGCCAGCATCTGCTTTTCATAGCTCTTTCCATCGCTTCAAGACATAAATAACTTATAATGGTGATATGTGAACATGTTTATGCTTATCAAGGCTTGCTTTATCACGAGACAATACTGAATGTTGAATCTATGGCCATTCTGAAAGTCCACCGTTCCACCTAAGCATAAAAGTCTCTCCAAGTAAGTATTACGCAGATAAATATCTCGTTTTTGACAGCTACTTCATCAATGATATTATTAATTTATATTATTATTATTATAAAGTTTCAATTTACTACAGCTTTTTAAATGTTACAGCGGTATATTTAATAACTACATAACGTTGTGTTTTGCTAGAGAGATCCTAGACCACTCTAAAATTATACGACGAACTGGAATTAAGAAATTTCTTTTGAAATTTAGTGCCCGGATCATTCGGTTTTAGGAAACAGAAAGCCTTCTAAATACTGTTGTATCTTTGCCTTTTTTCTCCAACCATAAATCCCCAAATACCTAGAAAGACTTGTTTATAGTATCATTTACCTACGGGACGAACAGGGAGAGTCACATCGCTTAGTAGATGGAAAGTTTTTGGTAAGTCTCCCCTTAGATTTTATTTGCACACAACTGTAAATGTCAATAGGTTTCCGAAAATAGGAAACATGAAACGTTATCTGTAGTCTATACGATATTTTAAACCACTCATCTTCTACCTGCTGTCTATTTGAACCCAGAAAATATGTACAGGAGAATGCGGTAATTTTTTTAATCTCCCACATTTAAAAGCTGACTGGGTAGACTTAAAAAATCATGTCAACTAAGTCCAGATGAAAGCGAATTATGTTCCGCAACATTTTTAGCTCGTATTCCACAATGCAGTCCTATTCTTCTTTGCAGACCATGAAACATCAAATATTAATTACTTTCTCACCGGGTTTTGAATCACGGTCACGTTTACTAGATGGACCTTTCCTGTGTACACACAAAGAGTAAACACTAATTCCTTACAAACACAGCTTCTTATAGAATTTCTTCCCTTATCAAGTTTTATGATTGTGTTTAGTTTTATCATACCGTATAATTCGTTCCATGTAAAATATGTAAAGCACAGAATATAAACGTTAGTATACTCAGAGTACAAGCCTCCGTCTATAGTGGTTTTTCTCCTATGTGAAAAATTTCTAATTTTTCGAAATTATTTATTCTTAAATCATTCAAATTTATTCTTAAATTTATCTTTCCATGCATTACTAAGCAAAAAATAATTGATATATATTACTCTTTTGTAAAAATTATTAATTGGGTGTAAGAAAGGATAAACACCCTTATAACAATTACAATAGAGCTCGTGAAAACAGGGCCAGCTATGTTTAAGATATATTTATAATAATTAAACTTATTTCTCTATAAAATTATGTGCCTTTTGTTCTTTTATTGTTGCTGTTTAATCGGTTATATCAAAGCAACGCAATGATTATTTATACTAGGGGATTGATTCCCAAGGATTCAAATTTAAACGATTAACAATATTAAACGTTTTAACCCACTGTGTCATGTAAATAAACAGCGAATGCTTTAAGATTATGTATCGTAGATTTAAAGTCTGAAATTTTGGTTATCCATCTACGGATTATATAAGCACCGTTGAAAAATGTTTAGATTTTTATTCTGAGATTTTTATTTGGGAAGATTAAAAAAATGGAATTTATGGAAGAAATTCACAGTTTCATATAACATAAAATTGTGCTAGAACATGAAATATAGTTAAAAGGGAATCTCAAAAAAGGAATATGACTAAAGCTTAATCAAACACTAGGCTCACCAGCGGTACAGCAGTAAAGTCGTTGAACACTGGCGCTTCATTGTTTTCCCCGTGTATGACGTGTGTTAGGACGTCCGAAGTCCTCCTTCCTCTAGGAGAACTAGCTGTCGAGTACTTTGCTTAATTAAATAAAAAACCAAACCTAATGAAATCCTAAAAGAAACACGCCGATATAAAACATGAAATTAGACTAAACTGCTAACTCATACTGTCGTGCAATTTAAACAAAACTCTATCAGTTTCGAGGGCAATCAGTCATAGGTCTCTCTTCGTCAATATCAAGACATATTTGCAAATTTGGGACGAGACATAACCATTTTATATGCAAAGCAATCGTCGCAGTAATGCAAAAGTCAAAGTAGTTCTATCTCTGAAGTAAAATAGCATATATTGCTCAACAAATGAATTAATAATAAAATAATTTCTTTGACAAATAACTTTATAGTTATTTATATTTTACTGCGGTCTTTGCAGTCATATAAAACTGTTATCTTTCCTCTTACCTTTGCAAGCAGTTTTTGCTTCTGAAGCAAGAGAACCTGATTCTGATCAACATCGAAATCGATATAATTTCGTTACACATTTAAAACCTTTTTTATCATTATAAGCAAATTCCTTATACTGCAACTGAATAACTTTCCACGGATAAAGATACAATTACTTTGATCTCATAAATACAGTACATTTTCTGTCTTTACATTTTAAAAAAGCTAAAGGGTTAAATCATGTAAAAATGGTTGCAGACAAAAATGAATATGTGAAAACAAACAAATTATTCTGCATGCTGTAACGAAAAATATTCCTTAGAACAGAGGAGAGAAAAAACTGAAGATCAAAGCAAAATAGTGTAAGAATAAGGTAGAAGCCGGAAAAGCATCTGTTGGAAAATTTATAAATCAGAAATGAAAGTTTTCCTAAGATTTTTTTATGAACTTAGCTTTAATATTTTAACTTATTTTGTTCATTTAAAAACCTGAGAAAATTTCCTGTTTTGCAGTATGAATGAGCATTTTTGAATTACAGTGGTTTTTTGTTGTACGTACATTAATTAGCACGAAGTTACATAAATATTATTTACATGGAAATGTGATAAGAAAATATTGTAAAACGGTACGAAAAATAGAAATGCTTTATTATGATATGGAGTGCTTCGACTGTAAGACGAATCCTACTTAGTTATACGAATAATTATTCAGAGACTATTAAACAGATTACTCTTCACAAACTATTCATCTGATAACTATTTGGAACGCCTATTTGAGTAACTCTGAACTATAAAGCAGCTGATAAATTATACACATATATATCAAGAGAAAACTTATTAATACATTAGAAGAATACATTAGAAAACGTTAGTCTTCATTTCTGGATTTATATGAAATTTCAAGTAACAGGAAATAAAGTAATCTTTTAAAATACCTTTGTCTGGGAAAAACACAAATTTATAAGATATTTTTGTAACTGTATTTATACACAGGATATTGTAATTAGGAGTTTCTTCGCTTCTTCTTCTTCTGCACAATACTTCAAGCATTTTTAGTTCAGATATTCCTTAAAATATTTTAATCAAATGAATTGAACATATATCTGAAATGTTACTTTGTACGGATATAAAGTAATACATTTTACATCACCATTTCACAGTTTCAAGTATAACATGTTTAATTCAGTAATATGGCGAGTTCTATGCACAAAGAGCACTTAGAAATACGGACTGTGTATTCTAAGCGGATATATAAAAATAAAAAGAAATTTCTGCTCTTCAGGGATAATTTTAAAGCAGGTGTTCTCTGCCAGAAATGGAAAGGAGAGCAAATCTAGATCATTGCCACGTTAATCTGAGCAATCATAGCAAACGATACAAATGTCGGTGATTTGGCGTTACAAGATCTTGATTGTCTAATACACATTATTTTTCTTTGTTGTCATACTTATTATTCGATTCCGTTTCTGCTATATCAAACATTTATTTGAAGCGACAAAACAATCCTAAAAAGAACGGAGAAAATAGTCACTGATGTGTTTGATTCTGCATCTGCAATCAAATGTTTGTAATTATAAAAGTTTGTTGCGCGCGTACGTGTTCGTAATGGACTGAATGCACCAATTTTTAAAAAAATTAACAAAATTTATTCTTTTCACAAGAAATAAAAAAACACTGAAATATTACCTTACAGAGTCGTACAATATCACAGTATTTCAAACGTTAAACATAATCCAATTAAAAGCAGATAAAGTTAATCCAATCTTACAGCGAATTCGCTACAATCAATCAGAGCATTAAGTAAACAAACCGTTCGCTTAAAACAGCTACAACTGAGATGAGGTGTTTTAATTCGGCTTTTGTAAGCTTTTTAATTATTTACTGGGATGTTATGGTAAAACCTCGATTTTTCTCGATATTTGTGGATGGCAACAGTAATTACGAGATATTTATTTATTAAATATTAAATGCACGTGCTCTTTTATTTTTACTTTTCCGACGTCGCTTTCTCTTCGAAAATTGTCTGGGTTGCATAGGAAAATAAAGCAATTTTAATTATAATATTAAATAAATAGCTAAAGAAATCCGAAATCCGTAAAATGTTTTTAATCTTAGAAAGTACTTAGATGTTGACAAGATTTAATTTGCTTAGAAATCTATTAGATAAAGACAGAATCAAGAATATAACTATTTAATTTAAAATCAAGAATATAACTACTTTGTCGATAAAGTTGCAAATTTAAATGATGAAATGAGCAGCTGAATAATATCCTTAACAAAGACGTAAACGTGATAATGTTTTATTGTGGTATTAACTAAGGCATTTGCAAATTAAATTTTAAAAAATAAAAAAAAAATCTGAAATGTTTCAAATTTTAAATTACGTCCAAAGGGACGTTTATTTAACATTTTGTGTGCTACCTTTATTTGTTAAATACCATGTTCTTCGCACTTAAACCATAAAATTCAGTTCAAAGGCAATATCGCAAAATAATTTTAAATTGAGCATATCTTTAGAAATTTCGGTACACGCTCTCACGCGCTGGAGATAAAAATGTTTTTCTGTACAACGATTGCTGGCTTTGAAATCTTTGAGTTATTAATGAAAAATTAGTTAAAGTTTTAGAGAATATTGTTACGAATTTCACATTTATTTAGAACTGTAATTAAAATTCCTTTTTATTTTCCCGTGCAACGCACTCAGACGATTTTTGAAGAGAAAGCTACGTCAAAAAAAAATGCATACATTTATGCAGATTTTTAATTTTTTTAAATTTAATGCACAGCAATAACATTTAGTGGCAACAATTTGAAAAGTGATATGCCGTTTTTGTGTTTCCGACGCAAAATTGCAAAACGAAAGTAATAGTCCTTCGGGACTAAATCCCTTTGGACTAATAAAAGCTTAAAAATCCAATAAAACAAATATTGTAATTGGTTTAGCAAGAAATAGTATAAACAATTGGTAAAAGCAACCCGACTTGGTAATAAAATTTCCGAAAAACAAACTGAGGATTTTTAAAAATAATTGATAGCAGCGTAATTAGTAAATTTTTTTAATTTCTCTAACAAATACATCTGTTCTACCTATTTCATACAAAGCACCTTTTATGAAATACTTATAAAATAATTAGTATTTTATGTTTTATTAATAAATCGTAAATATTACGATTTCTAAAATATGGTTAAGATATTTCAAAATAAATAATTACTTTATAATAATTCATGTATTTACACTTTATATTACAGAGAAACAGGCAACGTCAAATGCTAAATTCATAGAAAACAGTGAAACAAAATAAACATATCCTTAGATTAAGAATGAGCATAAAAAAGGAAAATCAGAAAGGTTTCAGATTTTAAATTACGTCCAAAGGGCCTTTTTTTACATTTTGTGTGTTACCTTTATTTATCAAATATCATGTTCTTCCTACATTGAACCATAAAATTCAGTTTAAGAGCAATATCTCAAAATAATTTTTAAATGTGCATAACTTCAGAATTTCCAATACACAGTCTCACGCGCTGGAGATAAAATTGTTTTTTCTATACAACGTTGCCATTGCTAGCTTTGAAATCGTTGAGTTTGTTAATCAAGCATTCGTTAAAGTTTTACAAAATATATAATCGATAATAAAACAAATTCGAAATTTCAAATTTGGTTTTCCAGATGCCCATATTCGTGTGGAAACGCTCAACCTTCAAAATTTGATCGCTCTAGGTACTGCTGTGTTAGCACAATACGAGGAACATACATACATTTAGGCAGCTTATTTATTATTTAATTTCTTTAAATATAATACAGGGCGAAAATATTTGGTGGCATCAATCTGAAAAGTGAAACAACGCTTTCAGCGAATCGTCGCAAAATGCCAAAACGAAATTAATAGTCCGTCTGTGGAAATTGCCCCTTTCGACTGTAATAATAATCTGTAAATATTTAGGGAATTCTAAAATACAAACGAACGTAAAATTGCATTATATAATTTATCATAAAATGTAACTTTTCTTCATTTGCTGTAGATACTCATAACTATTAAATGTAATTAGAGTCTGATATAATGCTAAGAAAATAACCTTCTTTATTATCTACAGATTAGGAAACTGTGGCTGTCTAAATCTTCGAAACCTCTGCTAATCGAATCCTCCACTGTTAATTGGATGCGCGAATTTTCGGCTTGACAAAACTAACCAATATCCCGTTCTCTGCGATTTAATAAAGTGACACGTGATATTGTATAGTGCAAATTAAATCAATGAAGCCTGCTGCAACGTTTAAATGCGTGCCAAATTAATACATAATTAACGTAATCCTACGTTTCTATAAACTGCAGACGGGAACTGTTGAATGGGTAATATTCGCTTTTCATATATCCCATTTCCAATTAGCATGTTAATTTCTGTTTTCTCGAAAAGATAATAATGGCAAACTGAAGCGAATGCGTGCCTATTATTTTTATTTGAGCTAGTCAAAAGCGTATTTTGGCGTTTCATATTTCATCGTTTTAGATAACTAGCTGCAAAATATGAATCTCTTTTGGATAATTCCAAATAAATAACAAGCAACTAAATGAAGAATAAAGAGGAAGTTTTAGTTTCAATTTATCGTCTATCTTCAGCGTTCTTGAAATTTCAGTAATTTATTAGTTAATTACAAGCATTCATTACAAATGTATATATTTATTTATTTCCTTTTGCCATCCCTTTACGTTCCGGCTTTCTACTAATTTGCACCTAATTAGTATAAATGAATCAATCAACATGTATACTTTCTGTATACGTTCATAAATTCTTTAATGAAAACTATCTTGACTCTCTATTTGTTTCAAAATTAGCATGAAATCATCTGTAATGTTTTGAATGCAGCCTATGAAAAATAATATTAAGCAACACCTTCATTAAAAACACGTGTTTAGAAGCCAATAATGTTTACACAAGACTGTATTAAAATCATGTGTATTATGATAATAATACACGCCAAAGCCACTTTGTTCTTAGAATGAGCAAAAAAAATGTTCTAAGATTCCCGAATTTTCTCGAAATTTGATTCAACTTTGGTCCCTGATGTGCTGTAATCTAGAGTCGTAACGTTACGAATAAATATTAGAGATAGCGATAACATATAACTAGGAGGTAAAAGAATTATTTATGCAAATTTTCCAATAAATATGTTTATAAGAGACTTTTTATTTCGACACTAGCAGTTTTTAACTAATTTAAAACAAAATTAATCATATAATATTTCAAAGAATTTTTCAAACTGATAAAATAATAATATTCCATGAAAAAAAAATAAAATAAAAATATATATATATATATATATATTAGCAAAAAAAGTTTGCCTTAATTATTGTTTAACTTTCAGAGAAAAATACTGAAATCTCATATGGTTAGAACAATATTCTTGAATGAGTATTTTAAATTTAAATATAGCTTCAATCAGTGGCAGTGTAGAAAGGATTTAGGCCCTTTCAAAACTGTTCCTCTCCACCAACTCCGAAAAAAATCAGTTCAAGTTCAGAGAGAAAGGTAATATGCGATTTTCTCTGAAAATATTTAATTTAAATATCCAAACAAAGGTACGTTTTTAATAAAATTGGAATACTTGTTCTATATTGCAGAATGAGAATGGGTAATCAGTTTGCTTTTCTTTATTTGATTTTTCTTTGATTATACTGATTATTGGTTTTTATCCATATATTTCAGCAAAATGAAGCAGAATATTTTTACTCCTTAGAAATTAGCCTCCATTTTCTTGATTGATTTCTTGATTGATCTGCATTGATTGATTTTATCTGTAAAACAAATAAATGAGCTCTGTTTTACCTAATTTGTATGTTACTATCCTGTCCTTTACTCTCTTACATTCTTCCTACTTTTCATTACGCTTCTCTTACATTTTATATTATAATATAAATCTTATATTGTAATTTTCAGTTAAATAAGAAAACGTTAAATTTGAATTTATGAAACTTATTGAACAAAAAATGTTGCTTTAAGTGATTTTATTTATGGAAAAGTAAAACTTTGAAACGGGCTAGAAAATAAGTTCCTACTAATTCAGTATATTCACTCTGTAATGGTACTGAGTGAAATGTTTTTCTTCAAGCAAATGTCATCTCAACCTCAATGTTTTTGAATATAAATTAAACAAATATGTTTATAGATACAAGGTTTGTGGCAATATTTCCAATTAATCATGCGTGTCATATATTCTACATGCAACTATTTTCATTTTCTTTCTTATTTTTTTTCTCTCTTCTTTTTTAATTAAATAAAGAATTTTTATTATTTTGAACGTAATATTTAAATTATCCTATATGAAGTATACAAGTACCAGTACTTCAAAAATAACAAGTTACAAATTTTCTGTTCATGTTGATAAAGTTATAACTCTTGGGTTTATTCCTGAATTTTAATGTCATTTTATACTAAATATATTGATTTAATATTGATGAACTCCTCAGTGCCTACTAAAGTATATTATCAATTGTTTCATAAATTTATATCTAAACATACAAAGGTTATCAAGAAGAATCACATCCACGAACATGTTAACGATACTATATTTTTCACTGCTTTTTTAAGCGTTAATTGTAACTATTAAGTTAATGAACGTTATATTATGCATATATATTATGCATTACATAGATAATGCAACAAAATTTTTTGGAAGAAGAAAATCGTTTTGTTTTTGCTCATTTAGTAAGTGAACGTGTACACTGCTTGCCTTAGACGGCAATAACTTGTTTCTCAACCCTAAACGTATTATGTCTTCTAAAGTGCTTTCGAAAACATTACTCCGCCAAAATCTGCTCCGATAGTATGTCCGTTGGCACATTATGTAATGATATTTGGATTACAGGCAGGGTTAAATGTTTTATTTCTGCATATTTAACTCAATTCTAATAAGTCTTTTCGTCTCCGAGGTATCTGTAACCTCTTTCTTTCGATATCCCTTATTACTTCAAGTGTTTATTGCCTTCTTCACCCTATTTCCTGTTTTGTGTTTTTTCTTGACAATTGCCATTCGTGGCGGAAAATTTCTGTCATTTTAAAATGTTTATTACTATCAAACCGTGGCCTTCGATCTCTGGCCATATCCTAATGTACGCGCACTTCCCTCCTGCTTTTAAACTTTACCGCGAGCTCAAATTCTCGACCGTGCTCGGATACCTTCAAGAGATCCTGAATTTATGGGAGCAGCCTAGCCAAAATAATTCTAGTTATCTCTGTATCGGGCCTTTAGCCATACAGCAAATTAAAAATTTTCAATTTCGACTAGTAAAAAAAACTCTTCTTAATTCATTTAAAATTCATTTCACAATTCGTTTTGGGTAAACGAGTTCTTTATTCTGCCCACACGTACAGATGTAATGCCAAAACATCGTTCAAATGGGATCGAAAGCAGTCGGAATGGATATTTTTGTTGAAATACGATACTCTAAATTTTTCGCGATTACAATACTTCCATTACGTTGTACAAGGAAATGAGAACGCGGTCAGTTCTTCGATAATAATCTAGTATTTTCTAAAATACTGTGTTAATTTGGTCCTATCTTTTATTATGAGAAATGCTTTTACGAGGGTGGTTTGAAAGTCTGGTAAGTCTCACTTTCTGTTTCAACCAAGAAAATATTTTCCAATACACCTTTACCAGCTCAATATTCTAGAAATGTCCTTGCTTAACTTATTGCATCAAAAGTCTCTACGTGTTTCAATATGCAAGCATCGCATCCACGATGCATCAAAATCGGTACATGGGAATCATTGGTGCAAGTAGAGTTTGTTATTTTGGAGAGGGGCAGAGTGAAAGTTGAACTGCCTTGAGAAATGGTCGAATAATTGTCCATGGCCCACTATAAAGTTTAAATTCCTTCACTGTTGGAAACTGTGACCGCACATTAGACTGAAGTTTGGAAAATGAAAAAGAAATAATTCACAGTATAAATATCATTTCTATTTGGCTTTCCGAAACAATGTTCCATAGTACAAATGTGCGCAGACGAGCCATAAAGCAGCTGACCGCTCACGGTTGCAGCATTAAAGCGAAGTGTGAGAGGTGGAGATGTAAACCTTTGTTGGGAACTTTGACCAAAATGTTGATAGCTGTTCAAAAAATAAAAAAGAAACAGTTCACAGAGGAAAATATCATTTTCATTTGGCTTTACGAAAGGATGTTGTTTTATACTACAACTGTGAGCGGTCGAGCCGTTAAACCACTGAACACTATAATGGTTCAGCCTCATTCAAATCCCGCGCAAAAGGGCTCGCTAAATGAGAGTTTGTTGGTTTTCTCTACGTACGCCAGACAGTTTCTTTTAGAATGGTCTTTCATGAAGGCTTCCATTCCCTTAACACGTTGACTACCATGCCAACCATATTCAGGTGACATGGCAGTCAACGTCTACGTATCAACAGCCATGTCAACGTATTAAGGTGACATGGCAGTCTGATTAGTCAGCATCAGTCGCATTCGGGTGACTTTTAGTTGAGTACTTACGAGGTAACTTAATAAGTATTTAAAGAATTAGTTGTTGAATGAAGAAAGAAAAAAGAAAGGATTGTTGCTGACAACTAATTCATTTCTTTGCTAAATTTTACTTTCTTCGGTACCACCTTTTCGTTTTTCCTCAACAATCAATTCTTGTAAAATATCATCAATAATATCTATACCACATTTTTATCACTGCACTTATCAGTATCCGAAACGGAATCTGATCATGTTGTACGGCGCATCTTAATTTTATGACAGTTATTTTTAATTATGAATTTCAGTTCTTGTTTTCCACTTACAACTCCCTACCGGAATTCGTTTTTTGAAACATGTTGAATGCAAATGAGTTATAAGAAGTATTAAAAGAAAGGTTCAACTTACTTTGAGTTGAGTTCAACTTACTTTGAGAAAGAGTGCTTTGGAGTCGTTAGTGGAGAGTGTTTGCCTTTCGGCTACTTCGTTCTTGAATCTGTTATGCTCGCTTGAATTTGTTACGCTTGAATCTGTTATGCTCGGCTCTATCTGTTATTGAACGTGTATGTTGATAATCACCATCTCAGTTAATTTAAGGCCAACTAAGTTAGGTATTTGTGTGTAGCTTAGGCTAAGTCTATTTAGGTTAGTATTAGATTAGTTTCTTATTTTCTTATCCTGATTTCAAAGCCCAAGTGGAAGCTTTTCTGTAGCCCGAGAGAGGTTCATCTGTTACTATTTCTTTAAATGAACAAAAACATATTTTTACCCTTCTTAAATCTCCATATTAAGTACTTGACATAAGCGATAATTCGCAGCTTAGTGCGCTAGGTTCCTCGACATTATATCTAGACGAAGTACTGAGGAACATTATAATGTAATTCTATTTAAATTTCTTTAACTGAAATCTCGGCAGTCCCCCATCTCTACTATCCGAATTTTTGTATGCTTTATAACAGGTTTCTTATCCATTGTTGTATAATTCACTAAGAAATAACTTTCACATTTTTTTTATTTGTCATTCCACAAAATTAGGGCAGCAAGTTTAAAGACACAAAAAATATTTTACCATTTGGGATCACAGAAAGCATATATGGAAAAGAAGAAATAATTTTCGAATCTCAAATACTCTCTTAGATACTTCATTCTTGAGGAAAAGTTTTCAGTGAAGGCATGTACCGAAATGTTTCTTTCTAGACATTCTAAACTCCTATGATCAGACACAGTTGGAGCATTACATAGCAGCGCTCTTGCCCTAATGGAAATTTTTAGTAAACTATCATGGCAGACAACTTATTAAGAAGACAGCCGAATGGTGCTTGGTCATAATCTAAATAATCCAGTCCAAGTCAACACTATGATAGTGCAACTGATTAATGCAGAAATTCCAATTTGTTTTCTTAATAAAAATTAATATTAGTTTTCACTCCTCATTACTACCGCACATATTCCGAGATATGTTCCAAATGAAAAACATTATACCATGAAGCAATGCTGAAAAGCCTTATGTATCTACATTGTAAAGAAATGGAATTTGTCAGTATATTTATTAATCTTATTCTGTGTATTAAGTTTCTATTTATTATCGTGAGAATTTATATTTATACGCCATGAAACTTCTTGTTCAATGGCATACTTATTTTAACCTTAAACTTTACAAAAACATTTGGCTACATTCCAGGTAAAGAAAATCTTTCTTCTTCTTAGAGATACTACTTAGTATAGCTATCGATTTAGTGAGCGATAAGGAAGGTAAAAAGTTGATAGGAAACTTCATGGTAAAACGGCTCCTTTTATTATTTTATACAGATTAGTAGCTTCTGCTGCATTTAATCCATCAAGATTATTAAGATAGATTATTTACGTTGGGATTCGTTTTGAAGTTAGTAATCTTATTGATATCATAAGAGACACTGCTTTTAAAACTTAGAATAACAAAGTGTATTTAAAACTCAAGCATTATCCAATGATCTCATGCAGCTCGCTTTAAATTTTTTGGAACCGTTTTTTTATTATTTTCATTTTTTCAGGTACATTTTCATTATTTATTGGCATTTTAAAAATAAAATAAATTGAAATTTATGAAAAACCTAAAAAACTGTACATTATAACATTCTAACTGATCTTTTCTAACCTAAAGTAACCTAATCGTAAACGAATCCTCACATACTTCTCTAATTTCTAATTATTTGAAACATAACATCTGTTCACTAACTGCTGCTGTTGTTCAGACTCATGAATTAATTTTCATCAGTATGGAAATATTTTCTTGTGCCGTCGATTAAGGCCTTAGTTTGTAAAAGGGCAAGGTTGCCCAAGTCCATCCAAATTCTGATGGAGAGTATTCTGGAAATGGTTGCCAAAGTCTACTACTCTTCATCTGCTACCACATCCTCTTGAAAGTTGCAGCTCCATGATAATTTAATTACATTGCTCCACAAAGACACTTTACTTAAATATATCCAGGGTTCTTAGAGATTCGTTACAAGATCTACCGATATGGCAGCTATTGCCACTAGCCACTTTATATAACAGGGAGATTCTTCGAGAACTAGAGTTGACATAAACAACAAATGATTACCAAACTTTATAGCAAAATTAGTTCTGTCATTTGCAATTTCACACGTTTAGTACTTTTTGATCACCCTTAAAATTGCAATATTTTACTGATTTAATATAATACATTCAGTTATCACTGTTGGCACATTTTTTGTTCTAATACACAATATCAAATAAGAAAATCTGTTACACAAGTACTATTTTTCATTCTGTTATATGTGCATATATTTTTGTGTTTGATGATATAAATTATAGGTGAAGTAGAGGTTGAAGCTACTACCTAAAGGCAGCTGATGTTATGGTATTTATGAAACGAATAATACAGCATTTTGAAGTTAATACACACATTAATATATATTTTATATTTACACTGAGCGTTTTGTATAGTTGTAATAATGTGAGGGTTAGGAGAAGGAATGGAGAAAAAGGTTTTAGCAGCACAAAAATGTTTCAGAAGAATACATAGATGACGGCATGAAAAACAGATGAAGAATAGTGAATTATAATAATAATTTCTTTTTATTGGGCACTTAAAAGTTTTGTGATGCAAATTGTATCATTATTATTGCAAAAAAAAAAAAAAAACTTTAGTTTTACTTTTGCCATATGCAAGTACATGCGTCATGGCGTTTTGTAAGAATCACATGATGGTGATTAATCTTAAAATAATGCAGTTCAAATCGATTTATTATAAGTATATTTCTTGCTCTGTTTTTTGATTTTTGAATGGGAAGGGAAAAGAACCAAATTAAAAACACGACTTAATACGTTATTGAAGTTTAAAGTTAAAATTTTATCTTGCATAGTCTTCATCTTACACAAAACGCACACACACACACAAATATATATTATTTTACTGCTGCATAAATAAACAAGCATACATCACTGATTTAATGATGTATCGTAGATTTTATCCCTTGTAAATATTTACTTAAAAATAGGATGTAGGATATACATTTATTGCAAATATGATGAATTATATAAATATTTGTTTGCTTGTTAGACCTGCTGTTTATCGATGATTTCATGTAAATATGTCTCAGCTTGAATATATCAAAGTTATCCTAAAAAGCTGGATAGAGGGTAAGTGATACCTGAATTTTATAACCTGTTCTCAAATTGTTTTCTTTTGAAAATTGTGTGGAAATTCCATAGTCATCACCAGTGGCCAATACCTACAAACAACACAACAGTATCAAATGCAGCCACAGGGGAATATTACTGAACCTTTTCATATGAATAACGATTAAGAAGACATGTTGTAACCAAACAGCATTTGAATAATTAAAAAAGAAGTTCAAATTGATCATCGTTATGTTCAGACGAACATATCTGCTGATATATAGCATAACAGATTCTTTGATGAATTTTGAGGGAAAAGAGTTGCGTCTCATATACAGAATAATGCCAATAACTGTTGTTCGATACAGATGAAAGAAGTTGTTTGCAGTTATTTTTGCCTCCACTCAAAATGTTGTGTTTTTGGACTCTTATTTATTTAACTTAAAAATATGGTAATTTGTTTTTCATAGAAATTTACCAATGTTTCATCTTGGTAAACAGTTCTAAAGGATATAATATAATATCCACGTTATCAAGAAATGCAAAATTGCGACAGATCACCTAATGCTTTCACTATTTAGAAACAGAAGCAGTTACTATCATACGGTACAGCATGAAATATAAATATTAGTTTAAAAAAAACTGTTATTCTGCTTTTTACATTTATAAGGTATTTCTCTCATCATCTTGGTATGCCTTTCGTAGTCCCGGTGAGACATTTTTCATGTCTCCTGCTTCGAAAATCCTAATGTCTCTACACATTGATTGACTTCTAAAAATACTCCGTAGGTTACGGCTTGAAATTACAAAATATTTTGATGTTCCGTTATAATAATTCTCTATAGGTTTAACTCTTTTGTTTTCAAGAGCAAAATTCAAATAAATAAGTGTTTTTAATAAAATGAGATTTTGACGTCATTTGCATTTTCTTAGTTATATGTGCCTGCATGCATTCTAATTTAATATACTTAGCTGCTTCGTCGGACATTGAATGCAGCAAGTCGTGGATTGTTACATAATTCAGTAGGAGATTACTTGCCAAATTCAAGTGATTACGTAGTTGGATGCGTGGCCATTACTAAGGTCACCTGAATGCTCTTTGGGGATGTAATTTCTGAATGTCGTGTTACTGTTTGCATTTCATAACTCGGCTACCAAACTCAATAAAACTTATGAAACCTTAGTAATATCAGCCTACGTAATAACAAAATTGAATGTCTCATTAGCAGTTTCTTCGTCGCAGTACTGAAACGGTCAGCCGTCACTTTCTGATTTAGAATAAAATTATTAGGTAATTAAACGCTTGAGTTCACAGTATTAATGATTAATTAGTTATTTTATCGCAAACATCTTATTATTCTTTCTCAAATCATGTGATATCTCAAAATCGATCTGCTGACAATGTCATTACTGAACTTTAAACTGGTCCCATATATCGGTATCATTTGAATTCTGTTTTATTTGCGTTCCAAAATATAAATAATTCGAAATCAGAAGAGTTTAAATGATCGTTTTCTATACACGTTATACAGTTCTTAACTATATTGTAGCGGATTACGGGCTCAGGGCTGACTATTTAAATAATCGATCCTAATGAGGAGGGTCCACAAGAGTCCAAGCGTTGATACAGCTAAACAACCGGTAGTTCGGTCTGAGATTAAATCCTGGTGAATGGGTTGGCTACCTGGTCGTTTACGTGGTATTCTCTATGCATAAGCTGTAGGCGAGCCAGTTTCCATCAGAAAATCTTTCACGAAGGCATCCCTGACCTTAGCCGGATAGCCCTCAAATGTTTTGCGATAGCCAAACCAAAGCAACCGATTAAGGAGGAAGAAAATGGCAATTTATTCTGAATGCTGTAGAGCACAATAATGCAGTAAGGTTTATCCTAATTTTATAACAGTTATTTTAAGTTTACGCACCTTTCCTATCTTTTCTGGCTTCAGTTTATAATTTCCTACCAGAATGTATTTTCAGATGCAAATGAGTAGGAATAGTATTTAAGTCGATGTTTCACTGACTTCGTGAGACAGTCAGAGTTTCTGACTAGCGCGCGTTTGCCTTTGGACTACGTCTCTCTCCAAGCTATTACTACGCTCGCCGTACTTCAGGCTCTTGATAGCTTCGCCTACGTAATTGAGATTTAGGGGCCAAATATATAGAATCCTCATAGCTATATCTTTTAGTTAAGCATTAGTTATGTTTGAATTCTTATTAATTTGAGTTCAGGCCCAAGTGGAGACTTTGCTGATTGCTTTGAGATAGGAGCCGATTGTGTTGATCCTTATTTTGAGAAATAAAGGGTAATTATCCCTTCTTGAGTCTAGCGTCTCTGTTCATACACTCAAGCGATTATTCGCTTATCGGTGTACAAGATTCCTGACACTGAATTGTGAAATAAAAGTGTGGAACCCCACAATGCCATTGAACAAATAATTAGCTAAAGCATAGCTTGGATATTAAGCAGTTCCTCCTTAAAGCACGAGAAATAGCAAAAGTTTTCAAATTACTCACAAAGTAACTGTAAAACGCAGTTGAGCTAATCCTCTTTTAACTGTTGATTCTTCCATAAGGAAACAGCAAATACATCCGAGTTCTCGGGCTTGTATTTGTGTAGCGTTTCTTAGCTCATGTAGTACATGGTGTTTGTCGCATAAGCTCCCGAATCCTTCTGGAACAATCTGTTGCAAATGTTCGAAAATGCATTTTTCCAACTCTTAGAGACTTCAGCTGTGTTGGATAGAATTCGCCAAATGTCACCAACATGGCGACAAATTAATTGCCAAATCCCATTTGAGCTGTATTTTCCCCTATCTCGCATCTGTCTTTACATGATCTATTTACAGTAAACCATTACTGGACTGATAATTGAATCATCTCAGGAATAAATATTTATATACAAAAATGTGACCACAAATTCAGTTCAACAGGAAACAAGCCCTAATATTATCAACATGAAAGCAACTAAAATTAAAAAATGCACAGTAAACATTTATGTACAAAAATGTGGTCACAAATTCAGTTCAAAAGGAAACAAGCCCTAAAATTAGCAACTTGAAAGCAGCTAATAACTAAATTAAACAATCCACAATAAATATTTATATACAAAAATTGGGTCACAAATTCAATTAAACAATAAATAAGCTCTGACATTTGCACCAAAAAGCAACTAATAAGTAAATTAAGCAATGCACACTTTTAAAAATACATAAATACATAAAAACAGCCATGCAATCAAATGAATTTAACTATTTACAAGCGTTTATGCATTAATGTTTTATTTTTTAAATTCTTTCGATACTGGAGTATTTACCAATACTCCATGTGCCATTTCTTTTGAGTATCGAACATGTTCAACTACTTTGAAAATTATTTTAGCGCAGAAGAAATGTATGTATTATCTCATCGAGTCCTCTTCTCTCTCGCGTTTTTCTGATCCATTTGAAAATAAAATGCTGTTATTCCGTCATCTTAAAAATCAATTCCTGGTAATATCTGTTCTATTTCCTGTTCTATGAGTTCACATTTATACCAGTTTAAACTACAAATATGCGCTATTTTATAAATAAAAGAAGTATTATTTATAGCGTTGTCACATAAGTTTTGTGAGGTGATCTGCTTTTCTTAATTAAAGTATTTAAACCTACAGGAAGGCAGTTATTTATTGAAAACAAAATTAAATTGCGTGCTCTGATATACCGTGAAATCTACTCGTTTTACCTTACTTCCCAAAGTAATGTGAAGTATTTTTCCTTTCTCTGGGCAATTAAATTGAAATACGGTGAAAACAATATACGCTGAAAATTAACTAGATATAAGATGCAACAGAGGAGAACTCAAGCCTAAAATACGGCAAAAGAAAAACTATTATTTCTTTTATCAATTTTTTTGTGAGTCATAAAGTCCTTTCCAAAGAAGCGTTTCGTAGTTAAATTATAAGCTTTCGCCTTCGTTAGTTAAACATTTAGAAGGTTAAGGAAAAGAAATCTTTCAAAGGCTACCATATCCCAGTTTTCCTTATCTGGGGTCATGAGAAAACATGATGATAAGGAATTTGCTGTTAAGCTTTCTCTAAAGAAATTTGCGCTCATAAGCCCAGATGTTTGAGGCATAGCCATAATAAGGCTATATGCTAATATGATCATTCCTCTTTTTCTAGGTTAAATACACGTGATAGGCTATTTCATATTATAATATTTAATCAATCAAAAATTTTCAATAGTTTTTTATTTTAGAAAATATAACTTACATATTATGCGTATAGAATCTTCTATAAAGAGCCAACAATAACTGAAAAATACTTTTTTTTTTCAAATGAGACGTGTAGTGTTGCAGTGATCATGGGTATGAGATAATCAAGTATTCAATTATGTAATATTTTTTGTAAAAATACGTACTTTAATAAAGAGGATATATTTTACTTTAATGTGTTGAAGCGGTATCAAATGCATTCAGAGTTTACTGTTATTTACTTTTGAATTTAAAAAGATAGTTCAGAAGACTATTGCGCCCTCGTGAACGTTTTCAAATTTTTACTGTAAAAATGTCAGGTTAGTTTAGCTGATATTATTTAAACGCGCAAAAGTACAAAAGGTCTGTAATGTCTGCTAAAAGTATCATAAAAATTGCTTTTTGATTGCCAAATGATTATCTTCAAGATTCTGTCATTCAGCAATATCTAAGCACTTTCAGTTAAAGATTTTATCTCTGAATTCCCAAATGTTTGATATTCTTTTTACTTCTTTGTTTTTTTATCTTTCGAACTCTCAATTAATCTTTTATTTCCCTCCTTTTTCTTCCTACTACTTAATAGTTCCTTTTGCTCAATATTTCTACTTAATAATTAGGTTTGATGTATCTTTATATTTGGTACGAGGCAAGAACTTGCGAAGCGCATACTTCACCTTGAAGAAAATAGACTCAGACTGCCTATCGAAAGGCAGAGAGCATGAAATTAAAATTACCTCTATTAAATTTTAACTGAGATTCATTTGACATTGGTCATTTTGAGTAACTGAGTAACTAAGGTATTTCTATCGGCTTCTTAGCATAACTTCTTAGTGTAATGGACAGCAAACTCAGGGCGTATTCGAGAGTTTCGAATCCCGGCGAGGGCATTGCTCATTTTTTATTTCGCCAGCATCAATAAAATCCTAATGACTCTACAGGTTTACAGAAAACGATGTGGATGATTCAGTGAAAACACTAAAGTGATACAAGAAGTAATTAAAAAACTACATTTTCATCAGTATTGAAGGTATATATTTTTAGTAGTATACATACTGTTTTAAGATAAAGATAAATATATCCAGACAAGCAAAACAAATTTAGAAAAGTCTATTTGTATTTAAATAGCCATATTGCAAAAAAATTTATTCTTTACTACAAAAGCCAATGACATTGCGATTGCTTTAAAAAATCCTATTAATTCTAAATCAAAAGTAAGCTACGTATTGTTAAGGATACCATGTTTATTTTAGTAGACCATCAATCAACCATACAGCTGTACACGTCAAAGCAACATAATATTTCAGCAATTTGTTCTTAATGTTTAACGTCGCCAACAGAGCTGAGAAAAGGTACTGCGCTTGATGTTACTACGAAAAGCTGCAACATCGTTTCGTTTAGGTAAAAAAAGAAATTACTTAGAAGGCATCATAAGTGGGAACAAAAACAGGAGAATCATTATGTTTACTCTTTGCCATGAAAAACTTGCGTGACAATACAATCGATTTCAGAGAGAAACCTGAAACTTTTTGAGTCGTAGAAGAAATTACCTGGCACCAATAAGTAAAATAGTTTCCATTTTTTCTGCTAGTAGAAAAATTACAGCAAAACTCTATTAACGTAATTTAACGTAAAAGTAATTTTCTGTTTACTGTTTTCCTCAAATATGATTTCTTGACTTTGTTTTAATTGCAGACTATGAAGTGATCAGGATGTGATATATTCATACTATAAAATCCTTTGGCTTCCTCTGATTACATCTTTGGAGCAACAAAAACAGTAATAATAACAAACAAAAAAAACTTAGTAATAGTTACAGAAGCCATTTTAGAAACTACTTTGACTAATGGTGTCGCTACAATGAAATCATTAAATTTCTCAGTCGTTACACTTCGTTCAATTTATTCATCTTTCAGTATGATGTTTATTTATGAAAGGAATTAAAATAGCATTTATCCCGTAAAACGTTTAAAATATGTTTAATAACTGAATAATAGATACAGGTTTCATAAATGCGAAATGATTGCAAAACTCTCGTAAAACATATTCAAGTACTTTTCAATATAAGAATTTTAAGTAATTTTTAATGTAAAAAATTACAATTTTTAAATCCCCATATTTTAATAAATGAATATTTGTTTAATTATTTTTATTCTTGTGTCGTTGACTAAGGAAAAAACTAAATTTACTCCTTTGCTAATAAGTATTCGCCTCCCCTGACTAACATAACAATAATATTCTATGCAAAACAATCCTCATACCATTTTTATAACAATTACTTCTCATACAATTACGAAGATTAAAATAAATCTTTTCTTTAAAGTAAACATCTTAGTTATAAAGCTTGTTAAAATTCTTGTATTGTTTTCCAAAATATATAATTAGTTTGCACCATCGTTCAGTTACTAGACAGTAAAATTAATTATAACAGTAGTTACAGCTTAGACCGGATTACCAATTGTTATAACCAAATCGAAAATAAATTGGAACTCCTATTCATTAACTTTGTATAAGAAGCTGGGGCTCTAGGTAAGATTAAACTTTCAATGAAAGCTCAATGAAAGTTATTAATATTTAACGCAACAGCAAATGTAGTTTTACTACTCAAAACATGGTATCGAATCACCATCAGTAATACCCGTAATTTGTTTTAAACAATATGTAATCCCATAATTAAAGAAGCTTGAGACTAACATAGCTTTAAACGTTGAATTAACAAAGCAATTCATGTTAAAATATTCATAGAAAAACGTAAATTAAATATAACTTTTCTACGCATTCCATGTTATTATATTCTGTTGATTATCACACTACGTTCAAGAGACGTACTGGGGGAAACCTTCAGGGGTATGTGCCAGTTTACAATAAAATATAGCCGAAATTAAATTTTTACTTAACATTTACTCAAAGCTTTATTTTTATACTTCATTTTCTTTATGATGCCAATGCGTGAGAGTTAACTCTACTGATTTCTTTTGCTTTATTCCGTTAGCTAATGGATGTATGAAATGCTTTTCATTGGGGCTTGATTTTATTTGTTCCTAAATGTTATCGTCATTTGCAGCATAAAGGGATTACATGTACGTAATTCATAACAACATATAATACATAAATATATGTGCAAGTTAGAGGAATGGCCATCTGGGAAATCAAACTTGAATGAAAAATTTGCTTCATTTCCATTCATTAAAATTTCAACGGCTAGAGTAAGAATGCTGATGTTCCAGCACTGCGTATCGGGTGAATTAAATTAAGTATATTGTTCTTATTTCATATTAGACAATTCTTACTTACAAAGAAAATACTGCCAATGAAATGCTTTTAAGGCGTGTCATTCTGTTTCATTTCTCGGTTATTGAAATAATTAATTTAAGAAATATATTCTTATATTCACAAGGGTTTTATGGCATTAGATGTAATCCCATGACGTAAATATGTTTCATCGCCGGCAATATTACGTTGGAGTATTTGCTATAGTCATTTATTTGGCGTGTTTTATTGAAAAGAACCTTTTATGATGTAATCGATTAATACTTTAAATGTGTCTACAAGTATTAGAGTTTCAAAGCAACTATGTAATGAGATTTACGCATATATTTACTAAAACGAATTTATGAATTTAACACTAAAGCGTTATCTGTTATTCTTTCTTCTGATCCTTCTTCTTCATGCATTCAGAGAGTTATCGCTTTAATTCAAGCTATCTAAATGAAAACCAAATTCAGTATACTTCAAGGCAAATTAGATGTTTATTTCATTTCATTTCATATCATTTTCTATTACGTATTTGCACTTTTTATTTCATATAGCTTCATTTAAATATAATCTAAAATAGAATAAAAAGAAATGTTGCAGAACGTAGAATAATAAAATATACTTCCATTTGTAAGGTTTTATGTTAATTATCCTATTTGTTTTATTTGTATTGTCATTTCCACTTTCTCGAATCCCATCAGGATGCAGATTAGTTCACTTACGTATATGAATAATTTTTTTAGTGAGGATTTGGCAGTGATATTAAAATTCGTGTTCTCATCCAACCCGAAGAATTACCTAAATGCGCTTTAACCTTTTGTTAACTTGCTCAGGTATTTCAGGAATTTTACCAACACTTAGTTTAGGGCATTGCTTTGTGCAGTCCAATGCGGACTACATAACTTTTACTTAAACTCTTTTATGATAATTTGACTCCCATAAGCACTTTTAAAAAAGTTTACTTTATACTTTCATCTAAGTCATAGCTGTCTCTAAGACTAGATGGTACTTCTCCTGTCGGTCACTAGAGAACATAACTTTAGTTTTGGAATTCATAGATATACAAACAAATTTATATCCAAGAGACTAAAAAAACAACTAGCAAGGGAAGATAAAATCCTTCGTTTTAACCATTACATAAATATTCCAAAAATATGTAGAATCAAAATTAAATTAAGCAGTGATAGATTTTCAGGATTTTACCATTAATTATTTATAACAGCTTCCAAGAACTTCGTCCGCCACAAAATACATGGTTTACTCAATACTTGAGATGGAATTGCGCTTTTAGCTTAAATGTTCGTGGCGACAAGCCATCACTACTGTGGGTACAAGATCCAGGCTAGAAACTAGCAGAGCAGCAAGCTTATCGATCGTCCATAATGCTATCTAAATATCAACATTAAAATTTCCAAACATGGCTCTACAAGAGAAAATATTTCTTATTATCACATAACGATTGCGCCATCAGACCTAACCATACTCCACTGCAATATACATGGATCGTAAACTCTACTAAATGTTTATTACTTACAATGAATGTAATACATATGAAAGTACAGGTTTAATAGGATAGGATAATGTTCAATAGAACGAAGCTTCAGGCAATGAAATAATACATTTTATCTTTTATCTTCGATTTGTCAGCATTTTGATATTGCTTTTGTGTACTCGATTGATGGATGTTGACTGGAAAAAAATAAAATGGCTCTTAAGTAAAGGTTAAGACAACTTAAATGCGTATGCAGGAAGTACTACAAAAGTAACTAATCGCTTTAAAAATACTTTTTGTCATAAGAAAAGTTTTAAATTCCTGTTTTAGTACATCAAATTCCTGTTTGTACAAATGCAAATGTTTTCAACAACCGACTATCCCTTATCGTTCTAAATCCTCTTATAGCCAAAAAAAATACTTCACAGTCCAGAAGAGATTCTGATAACCACAACTAAAACAATATCTTACGATGTCACCTCTGCAAAAGCAGCGTAATACGCTAAAAACGGATTTCGAATATCTGCAACTTAAATTCAATTAGGACTAGTATAATCAAGTAGCAGTAGATAATATAATCAAGCCCCACACACGCAAACTTTTACATCGTTGTTAACAAGAAATAGCGTTTGTTCTCCTTCCTTCATTATTACAGAAGCAGACTGAAAGAATACATAAGCCACACATTTCCTAAACTTGCAAACATCGTGTTTTTATCAGTGCCATTAAGCGTAAGAAACAAAGTCTGGGTTCAAAAGAAAGAACTTTGTTCAGTTCATTTAGATTGCTGATTCTTTCCGAAAGAGGATAATTTGCTTTCTTCTAATTGAATTCCGAATACACACACGCGTCTGTGAGTATTGTGCATTTGGATATATGTTTGGATTTATTAAAAAATTCCAGAAAGCCTGAAAAATTTGTATTTCTGTGAATTATATATGTTTTCCAATAGATTATTTAGTATATTATCTCCTTTGACAAGCTTAGTTTAGAATTCTATTGAAATGAAGTAACTCATTAGCATATTTAAAATGAAATTTACAATGGAAACATTAAAAAGGTATAATTAAATGTGAAAACGCAACCAACAAACTAAGTAATTTTCGTCACTGACTGGAAATTAGTTGACCTTCCAAGGCGACGAAACTTACTTCCGCTCAATTATCAATAATTAATAAATGCGAAAGTGTTTCGTCTTTTTCTCAAATAAGAATTGTGACAAACAAGCTTTTTAGAAAGATATTAAAAAACACCATTGGCAATGTGCGGTAGAGAAATGTTTGCAAAGGTAACTGTGTAATTCTGTGAAGTAAAGCTCTGTCATTATATACATGTTTCTTCACTCAATAAAAGCCTTCACTCCAATGTCCAAGTGATTAAAACCGCCGAATACTGGGAGTTTGTCCTGAGTTGGATCCCAAACGATAATGATAAGTGCTGTATTCCGAATTTATGAAATATTCATTGCTTTTTACGACAAAAATCCATTTCATAGTGTGAAGAACTTAATTTCAAGAGATAAAACATTTGAAAGTAATGTAACAAATGGCTTTCTAAAACACATGATTTTATGGATTTGCGTTTCAGAATTTTAGTGTTAGCTGGATGTTCTTATCTGCTTAAAGAAGCAAAATCGTTGCAAGTAAAAGATTGATTATTCGTCATAAAAATGATGTTTTATTACTCTGTCAAAGGTATAGGCCATAGCGTTATAAATGTAGCAAGAGTGCCTCAAAAATTTAGTATTCGAGGTGTAACATTTTGGATGAATTTTGCAAAGAGAACCCTTAAGTCATTTATTTCCGTTAGTCCACGTAATAAGCTATTTTCAAGAATCTAATTCTTCATTTTAACAAAAGCTTATTTGATGAGTACGCTTTATTTATTTATTTAATTTATCTTTTTTTATTTTCTCTCCAAAGGATCAAATTATAGATTATTTCTTATTGGTTTATAATAGTTTCGGTCTGAACATGATTTTTCAGGGAGAGAAACTTTCACTATTACCATTATGAACGTTGAACGTGAGGGGGCTTTCTGTTTTGCTGATGATCTGCTCTCTGATTTATCATATGAAAAGAATAAATTTTGGAATTTTGTAATGACGCATTTCAGAAGAATTTTTTAAAGGTAATTTACTATTATTAGAATAAAAATTGGGGAAAAATAAATTTTGTTGGTTTGGTTTGATTTATTAATCTATGGCAAAGCACATTAGGCTATGTAGCCTAAGGGGAAAGATGTCTTCGTAGAGGACTTTCTAAGAGAAACTGACTCATATACATACTAAAACGCCCATGCAGCCAAACAGATCGCTGGGATTCGAACACAGAATATACCTGTTCACCGAATTTACCGCTGGTGGTTTAGGAAATAAAGTAAGAAAACAGGCTGTTGAGGCTCCTGTTTATAGATTCTCGTATTTTCAGGAAGCATGAGCTAACGCGCTCTAGAAAAATTGAATGCGGAATTACCCTCTAGTTTTGACAACAACACGCTAAGTCAGATGAAGGCTGTAAAGGACCTTTATTCAATCACATATAGTTGAAGAGATGGCCCCACTTTGATTTACATAAGCCAATACTTCTGGCTGAATACCAACAGGTAATGTTGACCTTAAAAATGAAATGCAATTAAACTAGCCGACCAGCTCACAGGAAGGCTCTGACTTGTAGAAGCAGGCGAGAACAAGCCTAATTGTTAGAAACACTCAAGGACACGAAATGAAATCCCTAGTAAGTAACAGCATAACCTTCAAGCAGGCATAATACGCTCTAAAATCACATTCCACATGCTCCGCATAAATAGCACATCTTTCTACCCTAATTTGAATAAACGCGTGCTTTCTGCTTAACATTCTGGCAGGAAAGCGTTGGTAAAAAAAAATGAAAATCCACTTGTTTTGCATATTATTGCAAAAATTTTGAATACTTGAGGAGTATATAGTATGCAAATATATAAGTCTGCAAGTACAGAGAAACACACACACACACACGTACATATACAAAATACAGAGAAACTAATTCGATCTCACAGCAAATTCGCTACAGTCATCCACAGCACTAATTAAACAACAGCTAGCTTCAAACAACTGAACTGAGATCTTCTAACTCGACTTTTATTAGCTTTTTAATTATCACGAAAATGTTCTCGTAAAATCTATTTTCTCGATTTTTCTGGATAGCAAAACAGTACAATTACGAAATATCTATTTATCAATTATTAAATGCATGCGTTCTTGTACTTTTACTTTTCCCGCATAGGTTTCTTTTCAAATAAGTCTCGTGCTGCATTGCACGGGGAAATAAAACAATTTTAATTACAATTCTGAATAAATAGCTAAATAAAAACAAAATGAGGTATATGAGGAATTAAATATTAATGCAAAGTGATTCGTGTTACAAGTTTTTTAAACACCAATAAAAGTGTAAAATGAACCAGTTGGGAAAAATTTGAAATCAAATAATTCAGAAATTGTGTCATCAGCAGTGGTATTAATGTTATTCAGAGACTAATTTATAAATGAACATTAATTGGTTTGCACATATCTAAGAGAATGCATTAGATAGGCTTTTAGTTCTTAATCTGAAGTCATTACATTTCAAGCGGTAAACCAGTACTTCCTTCCAGTATAAGTTGTTCGGAGTATTTTAGTTTAACGTTTGAGTTATTTGAAAAGATATAAAAATTAAGAGCATGCTCAAATCAAATTGCCGCGTAAATCTTAGGAAAACTCACTATAATATACTGTGCTATAAGGAAATATTGCCAAAGGCTGATGATTTGCTTCCAAATCAAGAATGCGAATAGACAAAGCAACGCATACCCTGCATATGCATATGTAAGTAAAATTTACATTAAATAAAGTCCTATCTTGATAAGGGATACATTATCGAGTTTATGTGCTCATATGTACTGCATAATCTGGGACTTCCTGGTGAAGGAATTGTTTTTCATGCCCTGATTTTAGCGAGAGCCATATTTTTGTATTTTGTGCGCACTGCGTATTTTTTATATCTTTTTTTATTCTCAACTTTTTTTCCCAAATCTTTTTAAATAGTCTCAGCAGATTATATCAATATCCACAATTATATTTTGATATTGCTCCCTGGAGAACAGCCTTAGAGTGTTTATTTTATTAATTGTCATTATTAAAATCTGTTATATCATTCCAGTAATGTTAGTATTTGTTACATCTAATGAAATATTTCTTATAGTTTTACTTGAAACATATACAGAAATACACAACTACAAGGTTATTAATTTACAAAATTTTATATATCAACTCTGGATGTTTAAGTGCTTGAAGAGTAAATTTAGGGAAGGAATGCAAAACAAAAATGATCTCAAACAATTACGTTTTCAATTTACTTGAATTTTAATTCGCTATTAAAAAGGTATCTTAGCAGTTGAAAGGAAAAACAGGTATTTTTTAACTATACATGCCAGAAGCTTTTACAAAAATATGCGGAATTTCTCAGATTTTACTCATTATGAATATTTTATTAGAAATTCGTTTTTTCAGAGAATATATGTACTTTTTATTTATGAATCTCTTCTTTTTAGTCCGAAAGGGCAATCTGCCCTGAAGGACTATTAATTTTGTTTTGGCATTTTTCGTTGAAAACTATAAACGATGAATCACTTTTAAAATTGTTGCCACCAAATATTAGAGCGTTGTATTGTATTTAAAGAAATTAAAAAATGAACAATCTGTATAAATGCATATATGTTTCTTGCAGTGTGATAAAGCAGCGGTACCTATCCTCACAATCTGAATAAAGTAATCTTCCACTGAATATGAGCATGTGGAAGCTTTAATTTGGAATTTGTTTTATTATCGATTTCATATTTTGTAACACCTCAACGAAGTTTTTAGTTTTTAACTAAACGATTTCAAAGCGAGCAATGGCAACACACAAAAAAAAAAACTTTTTATCTCCAGCGCACAAGACTCTGCATCGGAAATTCTACAGAAATGCTCATTTTAAAATTATTTTGCGAATTGCTGTTGAACTGAATTTTATGGTTTGAGTACGTTGAGCATTATATTTAATAAATAAAGGAAACACACAAAACGTTAAAAAAACGCCCCTTTGGACGTAATTTAAAATCTGAAACCTTTTAAATTTTTGTTTTCCTTTCTTTTTTCTAGTACTGAAATGAATCCTATAAATGTTCTACCTTGATTAAGGAAATTTTCTAGTTGAGGTGAATGTCCAAGATCAATATTTAAGGATATACAGCATGTGGTCTCAGTTTTTGAAATCTATTTATATATATGCTCTGTTTTTAAATTACAGAATCCTCTCTACAGAGAGGACTCTTTAATTCAAGAATTTAGAATTTTGAAAACTATTTCGAAATTTTTTTATAGCAGCGGTCATAATTAAAACTCTGGAGAAGCTAACGAGTTCTCTTCTCCGCATTCACCTCGGGAAATATGAAGTCACAGGGGAGATAATAAACCTAAGAAAAATATATTTTAGCTCCCAGAGCAATCGAATGTCCCACACTACCCAAAAAAATATTTTTCACCATTAAAGCTTCTTATTATACCAATCTTCTTTTTCTCAGCAAAAAAACAAAGGTGAAGAAGTTGTTGCGTGGGGAAAGAATGTCTTCCAACTGCCGTAGTTAGGATTTAGCTGCAGGCAGGAAAATTTCTATTTTTCTCCATAACTACTGAAATTATATTTTTCCAATACAGCGAAATCGAGCCTTGAGCCGATTGATGGCATTTTTTGATTTTGTGTTGAAATCTAAATTCTCTGCAAGACTGTGGATTTTATCCGGCTCAAGGCGCTTTCGTGTTTTAAGCAATTTAGCTCAGAATGGCATTCTCCTCATGTCTAGATAGGAATAATGAAAATTATAAAGTTACGTGGCGATCATCCGCTGTGTCAAGAAACGAATCAATTCACACATACACTGTGTGTTGATCCTGTGCCAAAATTTCCGTTTTTAGATTTTAAGACAAAACATTTGGATATGGAGAAGTAAAATGGTATAAGTTTCTATTTATTGGTAATCCAGAAATTCTGGATGATTTATGGCGACAGCGAAGAATATTAATGAACGTACGTGCTGCTGCTATCATCCAATCTCATTAGGTGTTCACTTATTAACGCAAATACTTAAAGTTTATATCACTTCTGAAGGTTTGTGTTATGCTTATCTCCCAGATCACAAGACGGTTGAAATGAAGTAATTTTAGGTGTGGCTACGCATGTGAAATTATTTTACTAAATTTACAAAACTCTTCCTCGTATAATAAGCTATTTTGTTTTATGCCAAATTATTTTAGCTGGTTTAATGAATTTGTTCAAAAGATGTAGTTAAGTACGAAATTTACTTCCAAAAATACTTTAGACCATGTAAAATACTATTAGAAATTAGTTGTCCATTAATAAATAGCCAACAACAGCAACTTTAAAGTTTATTCACATATACGGGTAGTTCCTGACCTACGAAGCGTATCGTTACAACGGTTCAGTCGTAAGTCGAATCTGACGTAACAAGGGGACCTATTTTATCCTTGAGAGTTTTGAATATTTTCTTATAAATTAGATTATTCTTATTCCACATAAAATGAGTTTAAGAATATCTAAACTTATCTAAACATTCGTAAACAATTTATTTATATGCAGATACATATGCACTACATTTGGAAACTTATATACAAGTAACGACGTCATGCCTTTTAGCAGATATTTTATGTCTTGAGAATATTCTACCTCTTACCACAACAAACAAATACTGAAAAAAAAGCAATTTCGGCAAAGGGCACATAACTCATTTTATAAGCCCAGCGACATGTTAGCAGTCACGCTCCGTTTCGAATACGTATATTTACACATGTTAGCGGTAAACGTGAATGCTATGATTTCTCAGTTTAGCCGTCATAAATCGAAAACTGAATATATAGGTTTCAAGCATTCCTTGTTGAGACGGCACAAAATTCATTCATGTCATCATAGAGTGTCAAACGGCTGTCATCATAGAGTGGATTATATAGACTAACCACCTTAAAAAAGAGACTCTGCAGATCTACAATTAGAAACAATGCAGAAACTAAAGCATTTTTATTACATAGTATAAGTGAATGTGTTATATTTATCAAAATGATTCTACAGATAAATTATAGAAATCTGTACCCTGAATTCATCTTTAAAATTCAGATGATGATTTACTGTAATTTTTTTTCAATGTTCAGATGTTTACTTAGCTCATAAATATTTTGTTAAAGGTATTAATTGTGTATGCAGTAGGCGTAGCTTAGACGTGATTCTGCGCAGATACGGTAATATAAGCGAATTCGGGGAGCAGTTTTTTTCCCTTACGAATGAAACTAATATTTTATTATTTTCATGCTAATTTTAAAACATTTGCTTTCATTATATAAAATTATTCGTAATTTTTTTTGTTCTTAATTAGACTTAAATTCATACATTTCTGTATTTTTTTCCACGTCGAGCTATTCATGCAGTTCCCTCTATTTCCAAAATTAACATTTAATCTTCAGGTTTGGGATCTAAATTCTGTTATCCTCAGTGCGATTATACATATTTTTTGCAACATTAAAGAAATTATCTTAATTTAATTATTCAGCTAAAACGCAGTTTTGCATAAAACAAGAGTTTTAGTTATGCAATAAAGCCAAAACATTTAGAGAAGGTAAACATACGAACGAAAGCCTGGTATTACTTTTCACCTTTTTCAGATCATAATAAAAGAGATATATTCATCTGCAATGTCAGAATAAGCAACCAGAATATAGTTTAAAAGTCGCATTTTCACAAATTAAACTTTGGAAGCTTTGAATAGTTAAAGAAATTCCCAGAGTGAGATTACATTCATTTAAATTTTTCTTTTCGGTATTCATTTAGAGTAGACTACGTTTTTGGCTAGTAATATAATTCATATCGAAAGCGCTAGTAAATTCAAGCGATGATTACCAAATGTTTATATTAACAGGCCATACTTTACTTTGATTTATTTACTCTCAATTTTCAACTAATCTATAATTAAAATGATTAAAGACATTTACTATTACATATAATCTTTAAACGCGGTTTGTTGTTATTTTATTTATGGCCCATTCACTTATGACCAGACCCAGTGCATTAGACACTATTATCTCTATTTCGACTTATTTCATCATATATTGTACAATTAAAGCTAAATCCTAATTTACATTTCGCAAAGTATTACATTCCAAAACTGACATACTGCATGTTATTAATTAATTTCTATGATCAAAATGAGAATTTAAAAATAGACTAAAGTAACGTTTCAAAGATTTCCTATTTCGAAAATAATTCAGTCCTAAATTTAAAAGAAATCTTATTATATATTTAAAAAGAAGAGGAATTTAGTCTTAGAAAATATACTTGTTTTCAAGTTATGAAATCACTGAACGCTGCAAATTGAATTTACATTGCATTAATGAAAGAAAAATATAAGTTAAACTATGAGTCACTGATTTCTTCTGTGAGCGATGATAGGCTCATTAGATAATAATGCATACGAAAGACTAATTGACGTTAGTAGTGGTCGTGACGCTACGCATACGATGGCAGCAGTAAACAAAAGCTAAGAAAATTAGTTTTGCTTAAAAGCTACATAAATCTAACGTACAGCAATAAAATTCCAGTTAATTTGGCTGCCAAGATTTTGAAATCTTAAATGTAAATTTCTGCATCTCAAGGCATTTCAAGAAAAGTGGATTTATTATATTATTTAAGGATATTTTAAGATTTCTGTAAACATGTTTTAACTTCTATTTTTAAACATTGTTTTAACAGCTGGTTTAATATACTGTGTGCTCGTCAGGCTAATTGGTCCTGGCGGTGGAGTTATTTAACCATTGCCAATATGATTATTTCTGATGGAACTGTCATTGAATGTGCGTATGCAAAGTTGTTGGGCATACAAGGAATTGGGCATAGTTGTAAAGTGTCGGGGAATAAATATTTGAGTCGAATTAATGTGAACCCTTGTTTCTATGCAGAACAACCAGCACATGCAGAGCGATCAGCAAGAAGGTGAGCTAGCAGGGATTCAATAAGGAATTATAAAGTATTTCCAGGTATTTGAAACTGACTGCGGTGTATATGAATATGTTGACTGCGGTGCAAAAGCTGCAGGATGTGTGAAGCTGGAGACATAGAGCGAATTAATCCGACCTTAGTAGACCTATAATTCAAGATTCGAGTTACATTTTGAAAATTTGAGACCTACGAAAATATACTAAATTTTTTCTTTGCATTCTTCCAACTACTCATGAACATGCCTAAATGTTTAACACGTCCCAGTGTTTTGCTGGAAGATACCATCTTTGCGAGGAAAAAATATATGCATGTATGAAAGTGTGTGAAATGAAACAATGATACGATCCATAGTGCCATGCTACGAAAACATTTCTCTGGACCAACTCTTTGCCTTCGTCCACTTGTGTTGGTTCATGAATGACCGAGGGGCATTTGTCCCGCAACGTTTCTCCTCTTATGGAAACATGATTCAACCTAGAAAACTATGTTTCGCCATTCAGTAGATTTTCAGTATTGGTACTGTTGAGCATATATCTAGCTTCTTCCTATGACTCAGTAATTCTTAACATAGGTGTTGTCACCATCCGTCAGTTCCCGGGTTCCATACGCAGAAAGTTGCGTTGAACTGTCGTTTAGGACACAGCTGATGAAGCCTCCCGGTTCACTTGCGCAGGAAGTTGCTCAACTGTAGCAATTCGAACTCCCTCAACACCCCGCCGCATATGCCGTGCAGCTCTTTCTTCTACGGTTCGTTTTGGTCCGTAATTTCCACACTGCTTACTTTGCATAGCAACATTTTGTAATTCGCGGTAAACTTTCACGACGGCAGCACACGAGTTGCGCAGTTTCATAAACTAAGCAGTTCTTGAAATGTTGCCACTTTTAACAATAAGCAATAATCATTCTTTCAATTCTTTCAATATTCGTGATAGCAACTACAAATGCAGTATTACAGAATTCTTACAACTCCATATGCTTATCAGATTTGCTGCGGACACATGGCTTGTTTCACTAATTATTTAGCCCTGACATCACAGTGATCACATTAATATGTTTAATTTCTAGGTACAATATAGAATGAATAATGTTTTGCCTTTGAAAAGGCTTTGTTTCTAATTTCTAATTTAAATTTCCTTTGTTTTCAAACTCCTAAGTTTGAAATTTTATTTCTATGTTCTAATATATTTATTTATCTTTTTTTAGGATTGCAAAACTACTGATAATATCCACAGCACTTAACAAAATACTGCAAATTCGTGTAAATCAAACAAATAATAAATTCCAAAATTATCTAGTAATCCAAGAATTATATTCTGTCACACGTGTTCAATCCAAAACTGGCTACACTAATTTAAGTTTTAATAATATATCTTTTCTAATAATATTCCCTATGCAGAAAGTTCCGTACTTATTATCTTCAGTATAGTCATTTAAAAATTCCATTATGTAATTTTAAATAAATATTCATTTTGGCTTATTTTTATTGAAAAATTTAAAATTTCGTAAACTTTGGAAATTTGGAAATATGCAAAGCACAGTAGACAAGTTTAATAGATGGACGCCATGACGTATTCTGTCTGATAACCTATTTATTACATTCTCTGTTCTTCACTTCTTTCATTCAAATACATTTTAAGTCTATTAGTGCATTAACATTCATCAGCTTTGACGAATGTAAATACATGATGGCTGGTATATCGTGTGGGATTTATAGCACAGCTTTTAAACCAGTAATGAAATTAAGAAGTGATTCCCAGCCAATCAGAGAACATTCTAGAGAATTCCGCATTTCCTATATTACGAATTTTAGGACAAATCTCAACTATGATAGACAAATTTTACAGATATATTACTGCTTCTCCTTTCTCTACAAACATTATAAAACTTTACCAATGTACAAAAACTATTTTCTCAAATTTTAACATTTTTTTTAATTGAAATTTTCTAAACTTGTTCGTAAACTTAGAATTGAGGTATCGAGTTATATTCAGATATTTTCATATCGAAAGTTTCGATTGCAAGCCAGATTCCAAAGTTATGTTTCACTGATATAAATCTAAAATTCTTTCATCAAACGATTCTTCAACTCGTTTCTGTGCACTTCTTATAATATTCTAGTTTATGCTACAGTTGAAAGACATCACTTTTCCGTTTTTTCTCTACTTTGTCGAAACATATCAGTTTAGAAACGAACATACTTAGCAAATCAAACTATGAAGGTGAGAATTTTATTAAAATTCCAAATGTGAAAATACTTAACTTTAATGTTACAAATATTTTATGTAAGTATTATACATGAGAAAAAAATATTTCAGATACTTAATCTGTGCATAAGAATAAATAATCGAAAGATGCTCTAAAGGCAATTTGGCTGTACGTAAGAAAAGAACTTATTTCCAGATCGTCTTCTTTTTCTCCCGTTTTTCCTGCATTGCACATTTTCTCAATTGTTTCCTCTGAACACGTAACAAAGATACGGTGAATGTTTACGCAAGTGTTAAAGCCTACGTGAGAGAGAATAGTCAAACGGCAAACGTCATGTTTCAGAATAAAAAACAGTATACGCTGGAGAAAATTAAGGTGTAAATAAAGACGATTCAAGAAATGAGTGGGTACCTGCTTAAAATAGATTCGTAGAGGCATTTAAATAAAGAATGTTCTCCTTACGCCAAATTAAATAACAGAATACCTGCACGAAAAATTTTCATGCAGGTAAATTATTGTACTTTGTTAACCAAGAAGATTCTTTCTGTATATTTTGGGAGATAAACCCAGGCTTTGCAATTCTGGAATATGCGGGGAATTTTATAGTTTGTGTCGAATACCCTTAGTATATATGTTTTAATATTTTCTCCTGAGAGGCAAGTGTTGAATATTTCACGAAGAGCACGATTTCCAGACCTTTCCCTTTGCCTACGAGTTTTACTTACAGTCCGCTTAGTTTATTTGGCAGTTTAATAATTTCTCCCTTGGTTATCTCATGTTTTTTCTGGAAATTGGCCGAATTCCTTCTTCATTTAACGAAACTGTAAGCACTTCTTTTTAGCTCACTTATTATTTCTTATTGTAAATCTAAAACAAGTTACAGAGCTTATATAATAAAACTGCAGTAAAGAAGGTAGCGACTAACTAGTTGATTGGAAAACAACTGAGGGAAATTCTGAGCTGTGAATTTTGTAAGGATGTGTGAAGGCAAACTTATACTCGGAATAAAAAAAGCACTTTCTGCTCTGTTCTCCTTTTCAACGACGAACTTGCAAATATCAACATGCAACTAGTGTTTACCTGGGTTACTGTGTGATTGAATATCTATGTAAATTTCTACTACAAATTATCTACTACTGTAAATGTTTGAATAAACATTTGTTTTAAAGATGCAGATATTACGTTTTCCTTTTACGTCGTTATTACATACATAAATCAAGGTTTATATTTTATTCAATTTTTGGTTATTAACAAACACCAAAGTAAAATTATCTCTTTATTTTTGTTACAGCATACAACGCAACCATGGCTATGGTAATCATAATGATTCCTTAATATAAAATTAAAAATTACCTCTCCGTCTACATATAGTTCGACCGTCTGAAACGCAACCCTGGCTGGCATTCTGCCAAAACACATAGACTCGTCTACAAAGGGTGTTATTGTGACGACGGGAAAAGTCACGTGAGAGTCTTCTCATTTCCGGAAAGAGGTATGCTTGAGAGAAAAAAATGTGTTCAACCTTCCACCCTCTTTTGAGAATAATTCGGTCCGAATGACGCATGTGTACTTGCGCTCATGGTCGTGGATGAGGCGGTCGAACTATAGTTACCAATTCCTAATATTCTAATAATTTGCGGCACCCGTATTTTCCTAACAGAGTGTGAGCTTACTCATACTACACTTTAATGGATAAATTTTGTGACATGCCAGGTCCTGAGTGCAATTGGCTATAAATTTTGAATTTAAGAAATTCTCTCTTTTTGAGCACGATGACGTTTTCCTACATTTATTTAACTGTGACAATTTACTTAGTAAAAATAATTTACTGTTATAAACTGTATTATATATTGTACATATTATATTTAAAGTGAGGCATAACGTCATATAATCTATCTTAGAAATAACGAAGTTACAGGCGACCAAATGCCAGGGATAAATATTGCTTGGAAAGTTTCTACTTTGAACGCTGAAATGTTACGTATCTTAGTACATAATAATGACTTAAACACCTGTCTAACAGGAAGTGTTTTCATTTTGAAAGTACAACGTATATGCAAGTTTAATTTGGAATCTGTATGTAAAATTATGAAATTTTACTTTCAGAATGGATATTTTCTATTAAAAAATAGAATACTATTTTGTGGTATATTTGCAGAAAATGTATTAAATGAAACGAAAAAATTAAATTATGCATCTATAGACGCAGGAATTAGGACAACAGATGAAGGGGAAGAAATGTGTTCCGAGCTACCGATTTCGAGGCCAAACTCACATAAAGAAATGTATACTTAATTGAAGTTAATAAAAGTTGACGTTAAAGTTGTAAGGTTTTAGTTAAACTAACCAAGTTTATTTTAATTTAAATCTTTTCTATCTCCTCTCTGCTTCAACTTCCTGTCAGAAGAAGCGCGCGTTTTTAGCTTATGCTAATTTTGAAGTTCAGCCAAGCACTATTTAAGTCAGAGGTAGAAACCTCTCGGTGTGTGAGAGCTCAGACTCAGATCACGGTCACGCCGCTCAACGTTCGTCTGACCATTTAGCAGTTTAAATTTATAAGCCATAGTGCTTACTACGTGATTGCATTGTAAAACAAATTAAAGTGCGGTAGTATTTAGTATACCTTGCTACGCACCCTTTTCGGTAGAGGCCAATCTCCGCGAATTGCTCTGCGAAGCAAAGTTTAATTTAAGTTCTATTTTAATTTTATTAAATTTATTTGATTGTTAAGTTCGACCAAAGTGTGGTCTGTTACGTTCTGTATCTCTCCCGAATTGGGAGGTTTGTATTTAATAGTGATTGAATAAAAGAGGATTTCAAATCCCTTCACGTGCAGTTATTCTCCAGCCCAGCAGTTACATCAGAACATAGCGTACCTTCCGCTCCCTGTTCCAGTTCAGGACTTAGAACGTAAGGATAAGAACCCTTTACAGAATTTACCATGTTCTCAAAGAATACACACAGAATGCTAAGTCCTGATAATGGCGCCCGCACAGAAAGAAGAGGATGGCCTCAGCAACAAGAAGACGAACCTGAGACACCTGCTGTACCTGTCCAGAATCCTGAGATAGCACCTCCTGGCATAGAAGGATTCGGCTACATCGTACAAACCATGCGAGCAGCCATGAAGCCAGCGGCAAGTTTTGACGGCAAGACAGCCGTAATCAATTTCCTGGAAAAGCTAGACTCCCACTTCATGCTATATCCAGTCCACGAATTTCAGAAAGTCGCTCTTGCTACCAGCGCTTTGAAGGGCCAAGCGCTAAGTTGGTTCAAGTGCATCGGAAAGAATCTCTTGGGGGAACCAGGAAGCCCCACATACACGTATGAAAATTTCAAGAATTCTCTAGTGAAAGCATTTCCCGTGGTGCGAGATCGAGCCAGATTGGAAGCTGAACTGTTTAGCCGATACCAAGAAAGAATAGAAGATTTGTCTAATTTTATTTTGAGGAAAATTCAAGTTTTCAAGCTTTTGTATGGAAGTCGCCCGGATCCTGAAATTATTCAAGTTATACTTCCTAGGCTACTGCCCCAAGTTCAAGATTTCATCGAACTAAGAAATCCAACAACATTAGACAGATTATTTGAGCTCGCGGTACAATTTGAAAGCCGAAGAACAGCCGACAACGAACGACGACGCCAATTTGAGCGAAGAAGTCAGTGGAGTTCGCCAAGACCGCAGCAAAAGCAAAATCAAAGTTACGGGAATAAGGCGAAGCAATGGCCGAAGAAAGATGTGTCTCCTAAAGCGAGCGGCGAACGAAGGGAATTTAATAGAAGAACAAGCAAAGATTCCGAGGGCAACCAGAAGAAAAAGAATTTAAACTAAGAGGGATTTCTTCGAGGAAGGTGAAGAAGTCCGAAGCAGCGCAAAACCCTTCCAAAATCAATTTAAACACCGTGGTCGTTAAGAATTTGAGTTTGCCGAAGATTGAAGTTCTAATCAACAACATACCGGCGACAGCCCTCTTGGATACAGGAGCCCAAAGCAGCTTCGTATCGGAAAGATTCTTTAAGAAGCACTTTCGACGTTACAGAATTTTTAGTGCAAGAGACACGGATGTCATAGCGGCCCAAGGAGAAAAATGTAGCTGTTTAGGAAAAGTACCATTGTTCGTGCGTATCAACAACGAACAGGTAAGAATCCTGTTTTATATTGTGCGTAACCTGCAGACTTGTATTATTCTAGGTGTGGACTTTTTTAGTTTGGCAGAAGCAAAAATTGATTTCAAGGGGGGAGAACTAACATTAAATATGAAGCCAATTGAAGCGAAGAATGATAAGCCCCCGCAGCTGGACTTGGAACATTTACAAGCAGAGGAAAAAGAGAAAATCCAAGGTCTGGTAAGTCACTTTGCGAATTTATTTAGTGATGTACCAGGCTTTACGCAGGTGGTGAACCACGACATTGACACGGGGGACGCTCAGCCAGTTAGGCAAAAGCCATATAGATATGATAGGACAAAAGAGGAAATAATTGAACATCATATTAAAGAGATGTTAAAGAATAAAATCATCACGCCAATTTCTAGCAGTTATGCTAGCCCCGTTGTCCTGTGTAAGAAAAATAATGATTACCCGATTACGCACCCGAAGCGGTGGCGTTTTGCTATAGATTATCGCAAGTTAAATTCAGTTACAAAATATCCTGTATATCCGTTGCCGATAATTGAAGAAATTATTCGAAATATTTCGTCTACAAAATACATGACTACATTAGATCTCACGAGTGGCTATTTTCAGATTGGGGTAAAACCCGAGGACGTACACAAAACCGCGTTCATAACGAAATCTGGTACGTACGCATTTCTTAGAATGCCGTTCGGATTATCCGGCGCGCCGGCAACGTTCCAAAGATGTATGGACATCGTCTTAAGACCAGTCCTTGGTAAAAGCACTTTCATATATTTAGACGATATTATAATTACGAGTAGTACTCTAGAACAACACTTACAAGATTTAAGAAAAGTATTTTCATTGTTAAACGAAGCTGGTTTAAAGATAAATGCGTCTAAATGTAAATTTGCCGCAAAAGAGTTACGTTATTTAGGATTTAAAATTTCCCAAAAGGGAATCGAAACGGATCAGTCAAAAATAGTAGCCATTAGAAATTATCCTGTTCCTAAAACAGCGAAGAAATTATCGTCGTTTCTCGGGATGTGTTCATATTACCGGGCTTTCATTAAAGACTTTGCAAAAATAGCTGAGCCACTGCTAAAGTTGAAAAGAAAAAAAGCTAGGTTTTCGTGGTCAGCAGAAGCCAACTTGGCGTTTCAAAAATTGAAAGACGCATTGACTCAAGCTCCCGTCTTAAAATTTCCAGAAGGGGATAAGGGATTAGAGATTTCAGCGGACGCTTCAGATTTCGCGATTGGTGCAGTGCTTTCCCAAAATGGTCAGCCCGTGGCTTTTTTCAGCCGAACATTAAATGAAACCCAAAGAAACTATTCCGCAACAGAGAGAGAAACTCTCGCAGTGTTAGCATCAGTACAGAAATTTCGTGTGTTCTTTGGAAGTTCTCCAGTAACTGTATATACCGACCACGCGGCGGTCACTAGACTCTATTCTGGAAAAAATTTATCACCCAGATTAATAAGGTGGGCTCTCAAATTACAGGAATATAACCTAATAATTAAACATACGCCGGGAAAAGAAAATGTTGTGGCAGATGCTTTAAGCAGAATTAACTTAGATGAAAATGGAAGTGTAATTAAGATAGCCATGTTAACATCCAAAGTATTAGATTCTCGTGAAACAGTAATAGCCGAACTCAAAAAAGATCCGGAGTTCAAAAATATATACAATTATTTGGCCGACCCTGAGAATTTCAATCATCCGGATATTGTGCCGATAAGAAATAGGGCCGAAAATTACGAATTAATTGACGGACTGTTATTCTATACGAAAGCTACTAATGAGAATCATGAATATAGACCGGTTATCCCAGCTAGCATGAGGTTGAATGTATTAGAAGAGTTGCATGATTGTGCCATTTCGGCTCATTTAGGTATAAGAAAAACTGTTCAGAGAGTTCGCGAGGCAGTTTTCTTTCCAGAACTGCAAAAGTTTACTAGGGCGTATGTCCAGTCGTGCCCAACATGTCAATTAAATAATTATGTTAATTTCCGCCCGGCCGGGTTCCTAAATAGTATTAAATCAGAATTCCCAAATCAAATAATAGGCATCGATTTACTTGGACCTTACCCTCGAAGTAAAGTTAATAAAAGCCGATATCTTTTAGTTATAGTGGATCATTTTAGCAAATGGTTAGAGTTAATTCCGTTAAAACGCGCGTCTGCAAAAATTGTAGTAGATTCAATTCTAAATAAGTATATTTTAAAATACGGGGCGCCCCTAAAAGTTATTTCAGACAATGGTCCTCAGTTTGTTAGTAAAATGTTTGAGGAAATGTGTGCAAAACTGGGCATACGTCATCTAAAGATGGTCCCGTATCGTCCGCAGTCAAACATAGCGGAACGGGTGAATAGAAATGTAGTGAAAATAATTCGTAGTTATGTGAAAAACTATCACTCTACCTGGGATAGCCATATAAATGAATTTGCATTTGCCCTTAGGACCGCCAAACACGATACTACACAAAAAACACCCGCTGAACTCTTCTTAGGAAGAAAGATCTTGACCCCCCTAGATAAACTGTTCTTTGTACAGGAAAGGGCAGAAGAATTTAAAATGAGTGATATACAAAAGTTAATACGGGAAGCGACGGAAAATATAGAAATGGCCCAAAGAAAACAGAAATTGTACTATGACCTAAAAAGAAGAGAGGTCAAGTACAATGTGGGAGATGAAGTGTTGAAGATTAAACACAACTTGTCAAATGCCCCAGAGGAAAAGGTGGGGAAATTTTTTCCGCGTTTTGAAGGCCCGTTCACAATTGAACAAATTACGGGGGCAGTGGTTATATTAAAAAGAAATGATGGTCAAACGCTCAAAGCGAATGTGGACCAAATAAAACCGTTCTATAATCGCAGCAAAATGGCTGTATTTAAAGATTCGTTTCAGGATCCGAGGCAATCGACTAGCCAGGAAGATATACGTCAGCAAAAACAGCAGGAACCAGCTACAACGGCATCGAAATGTCAGAAGAAGAAAGCTCCCCCCCAACAAAGAAATAAGAACCAAAAAGGTGGTTTCAAAAGAAAGTCTCACGATGCAGGTGAACAAATCTACGAACGGAATTACGAGCGCACCAAGAGAAGAAAGCAGAATGGGCAAGGGAAGCCCAATGTATCCAAAAGAACTGTGGAATCATCGGACAGGTGCCTGAGAAGCAAGAAACGTCGATTGCAGCCTGAGAATCAACTTCCCGAATACAGCAGGAACCAGGACAAGCAACGAGCAAGGGCCCAGGAGAGAAGGGCCCAGTCCACCAAACGTCCAGCGGAGCAACCTCCTCTACAAAGGAAATTGCCGAGGATACAACGACGGAATTTCAAAAGAAAAAGAGACGAGCAGGCTCCGAAAGAACAACGAAAAACGAGGAAACTGAACCAGGCCACAACTTACTCAAGTTTTAAAGATTGGGCCAAGAAAAGGATGGACGATCATAATAAGATAAGTACAATTTCGTATTCAAAAGTTTAGTTAATTTTTGAGTATACTGCAAGTTGCAGGACTGATTTTACCTCAAGCGAGGTTGACTTTTACGCCAAGTGAGCGATAAGTTCTCATATGGAAAGTAAAATGTTTTGTTAAAAGAAATTGTAATTCTTAAAGATTTAAAATTACTTAATTTTGTAAATAGATTAATTCTGTAAAAGCAATGAATTGCTGAAAAGAATATGTTAACTAAATGATTTTGTACGACGCTTTGTCTAAAGACTTGTAAAATGTCTAGAATGAAAATTCGGAAAATTGAAAAACACGATTTAGTCTGTAGACTATTAATTCAATGTAATTTGATATTTCAAGAAAGTACCTTGAGAAAGGAATAGGAAGCACTTGCTGTAAGCTTAGAAATTTAACCTATATTTCTGTAAGCTTAGAAATTTAACTTCTATTTGCATTTCAGGATTGCTGTGAAATTGTTAATGTGTTATGAAATGTAACAAATAATATTATGCTAGCAATGCACGTTAAGTGCAATATTAATGTGAATGTTGTGTGCAAACTGCGAATTTGTATGCATGAAAAGTTAAAGATTCACTATTTTAGAATGCAAGTGTTAATTAGGCTCTCCACCAAATACACTTAAAGTGTTAGACATAAAGCTAGTGAGAACCTTAGGATTAGCTGGTTATAGGGCGTTTTTTTCAGGTCTCGTATGTCAAGTTCTAACTAATGTTAGTCGATTGTAGGTGGAAGAGTTGAACACCCCCGAACACATAAAAACCCGCAATGGCGGTTTGCTTTACATCCAACACCGGTGAGAGAGCATACGGGGGAAGAATTTAATTGTGCTTGAATGATAATGTGTGTGTGCAAAATTACACAGAAAAAAAAAAAAAGGATTTGTACCACTTAGAATTATTCTGTTATTATGTCATACTAAAGTTGTTTTCCTTCCAGATTTTGCTGGAAGGAGTAAGACTGTTTGAAGAATAAGACTTGAAAAAAAAAATGTTGAAGATTGTTGTTCCAGAAAATTTCGTCTGTATTTTACACAAACATATATTGCCTTGTAAGAGTTGGCCTAAGTTTAGAACAGTGAAATTTTCGACTATTTAGAATTGCTAGTTTTCAACATGGTCCGTTTGGACCAAAGTAGTTTAACTATCGCAATTCTGGCGGGAAGTATGTAAGGTTTTAGTTAAACTAACCAAGTTTATTTTAATTTAAATCTTTTCTATCTCCTCTCTGCTTCAACTTCCTGTCAGAAGAAGCGCGCGTTTTTAGCTTATGCTAATTTTTGAAGTTCAGCCAAGCACTATTTAAGCCAGAGGTAGAAACCTCTCGGTGTGTGAGAGCTTTGCCTCAGATCACGGTCACGCTGCTCAACGTTCGCCTGACCAGCTAGCAGTTTAAATTTATAAGCCATAGTGCTTACTACGTGATTGCATTGTAAAATAAATTAAAGTGCGGTAGTATTTAGTATACCTTGCTACGCACCCTTTTAGATAGAGGCCAACTTCCGCGAATTGCTCTGCGAAGCAAAGTTTAATTTAAGTTCTATTTTAATTTATTTAAATTTATTTGATTGTTAAGTTCGACCAAAGTGTGGTCTGTTACGTTCTGTATCTCTCCCGAATTGGGAGGTTTGTGTTTAATAGTGATTAAATAAAAGAGGATTTCAAATCCCTTCACGTGCAGTTATTCTCCAGCCCAACAGTTACATCAGAACATAGCGTACCTTCCGCTCCCTGTTCCAGTTCAGGACTTAGAACTTGAGGATAAAAACCCTTTACAGAAATTACCATGTTTCCAAAAAGGATACACAGAACACTAAGTCCTGACAAAGTAAAAAAACTGATAGAAATATTCAATAACATCGACAGAGATAAGATAAATTAGTCCTAAAAAGCGATGAACAACAAAGTTCCATGATATAATTCACAAAGTAATCTCTATAGCTAGAACCAGTGCCCAAAAGCTCGATGTAATGGCACAATTCTGAACTGATTAACTCATCTCTGAACTAACTGTTCAAGCTACATTTGTAGGACTGTCCAGGAATTTAGAAGCTTTTGGAAAAATTCTTCCTAGGCTTCGAAAATTCATTTTCCGAAAACTTTTAGAATGTTCTTAAGTTGGAGAAAAATATTCATATATTCCGAATTTCGCTACAAAATTTTGAATTAAAGCATATTAGGAGAATTTTGTCATTATTCAAGTTTTAACTGAGCTGTCTTCACAATTTACAATTCGATAGATTCCAAATTACAATGTCAACTAAATTTTGAGCAAAATAAATATTTACATGCTCAAAATACGTCACAAATTAAATAATGAAATTGCTCTATAAAATGGCCAAACAAATAAATAAATAAAAGAAAAATATAATACTTTAAGATACAGAATAATCCAAAATAAAGGTTGAAAGACAAATATTTGTATACGCATTTACGAGAGAATCACCATACATTACATTACGAGAGCAGTACAGAAATATTCTGAACTATTTTAAAATTTTATTTTATTAGTTAGGGCTTATCGTCTTGAACCTTCTCTCTCATTGCTTGTAAAATCTCCATTGTTTCTATTTACAAACGTTCCTGAAAGAAGGTATCTGAAAACAAGTGTCTGCCTTGTGAAAAGTACTTTTACGCTTCTTTTACTGTTTGCATCAGGAATGTTTTCTGATGAAGTTCAGTCCTGGATGCAAGATAGAATCAGGAGAATAAGGTAGTTGCGAGAATAAAGTTATTTCTTGTTAAGCGAAGATTTTTTAGAATAAGAAAGTGATAAGAATGCAATTACATAGTGCAACCTCCAAGGTCTCGTATTTTTATTTTTCTATTCCATTGCATTGCACTGATCGTTTCTGTCTCTTTGTTACATAGTTCAACTTCCAAGATCTCGTATTTTTTATTCCCTTACATTTCAATGTACTTTTCAGTCCCTTTATCATGATAATATAAAAATATCCACTGATTCTTTGACCATGTGATGTTTAGTCATTATGAACAATGTCCATTTATTCCGAAATGACAATCAATGTCAATTTCACTTTTGAATGATTCTGCAGAATCTTTTCTTAGCTATAAAAGTGATTTTTTCACCCATTATGACGATTGCTCTTTTGTTTCGGTAACGTAACTGTACATTCCAGCTTCATCGTTTGTGATAAGAAATGTTGTGGCGTGTTACAGAAATCTTCTTTTGTCTTTCACTCATGAACTATGACTGTCTTTCGCTTTTATTCATCTGTCAAGAGACGTGTCGCGAATTTATGAGTAGTACGATGTATCCATAATTTAGTATTCAGATATATATTTTTTATTACTTTTATATTTGACTTGCATGGAGGGTCAGTCAGTTCAAAACAAATATCTACTGAGCCGGAGTTCTGTCTGTATGTTGAAGGCCATCTGATTTGAAGATTATGTTTAATAAAATTTTTGCCTGATTTCAAAACTTCGAAACTGTTCAGTAATATTGCGTGTCGTTCAAATAACACACTTTCATTTATTCCAAACAATCTGTGATATGTATCAATAAAACGAATTCTTCAGTTTTGTGCAGAAATTCACTTATACGCTTTTCCTCCTAAAGCTTTTATGCTTACATTTTAGGAGGAAATTAAAATATGAAAACACTCTACAGTATTACCGCTATCAAAGTGTCTTATTTTGATTAGCTAGCATCCTTTTAAGAACTTGTCTTTCTCAAATTAAAACAAATCAAGATGATCACATATTTAAACATTTTCTGCTGTAATTCAGAAATTCTTCTTATATCCACAAGTATAACAAGCATATTACTCATAAGTGCCTTGTAAATGTAAAATGATCCGCTTTTTTTACTTAAAAATTCATACTTCACTCTTTCGATTTCTCATAAACGTAAAATATATATATATATATAAAGCTTAACAATTAGTCATGCTTACTCAACCTACCTAGCCATTTAAAGCGAAAACAAAACATATTTATTAATTTATTTGCTTAGTGAGTGTTATGTATATATACATTTCTGGTACAACACATTCAGAATGATCAGATGTTGTCCTTGATTCATGATCGGTTCTGTCTTATGTTAACTCAAAATATTCGATGCTATCTTTTGTATGAAATCAGTTTTCATTTCTGAGGGTAGAGGATTTATAACCAGGATACAGGGTTGAGAATTTATAATGAGAACATTCATAACCAGAACACACCATATATTTTTATATCATATATAGATCACTTTATGAATCTGAATGTTTGACCCTTTTTAAGTAATCAGAACAATTCTGTATTTGCCATTATATCGCATATATTCAAAATGGAAATTATTGGTTCAACAGGTTAAAGCTGAAATGCCTTCACAGAACGTGCATGAGTTTTTGGTATCTCCATATGAGTTATTTACATAAAGTTAGCTTACATTATATGAAAATATGACTGATTCTTGAAGGGGTATGGTAATATGACTGATTCTTGAAGGTAAGGGATGGGCCCGCGGAAGATATTCGGAAAGAAACTGTCGTGTATTCTGAAGAAAACTGCCACGAAAACCAAACGTCTTACGAAAATATGACTGATTCTTGAAGGTAAGGGATGGGCTCGCGGAAGATATTCGGAAAGAAACTGTCGTGTATTCTGAAGAAAACTGCCACGAAAACCAAACGTGTAGCCAGCCCTTTTTCCTGGGATCGATGATAAATTAAGTCGAATTACCACTATTAAGAGTCTTACTCAGTCTCTAACGGAGCGGTAGTCGCGTAAAATAGCACGCACTTAACATAGACAGCTATTTTATTCACTATTGCGTGAAAATATCAATATTCCATATAAAACAAGATTTCTTTCGTGATAACTTATTCTCAAGTGAAAAAACGGAAAACATAATTTTACAACACAAATGCCCAAATGGACCACAGTCAAATTTTTCTCGGAACAATCGTGACAATTCTGCACACAAAATTCTTCGTGAAAATGAACGATTCCCCAACGATTGATGAATTAGATAGTTGGAATACTTTGGGTTCCAAAAGCGTCTGCCAGTATGTGCTTGATACGATTCATTCTATATCAGAAATTTATAGCTTTAAGTGAATTCAGTCATAACAACATTAAAAAATCTCTAAACTCCTCGTACTAAAGTCTAACTGATAATTTGTCTTAAAGTTTTTGCAAAAGTCTATCTTGAGCTCACAAAATCAACAAAAATCTCAAAACAGGCATTACTATTAGTTTTGTTAATATATATAGCGTTATTTTAACAGGTTATAAACAATTTCATCACGTTTCTTCGTTATGCTGTCATCTCTGGAGGTCATCACTTCGAAATTCGCATCTGTTAAGCACAGGCATTATATCATTATATCTTACTTTTTACATTTTATTATCATGCTCTTTAAATAAAACCTTTTTTTGCGTAAACAATTTTTTTATCTTATAAAACTAAGTTTCAATATAAATATTGTTTTAAAGCTAAGGATTTTACTTGTTTACAAATATTCTTAAAACTTTTTAATATCAAAAATAAGACATAGCATCATATAAAGGTTTTTAGCATGGAAGTTAGAAAAGCGGCCGTGTTTATTAAATTATAACACTGAGAATAACACATAGAATAAAAATGTAAATGCATTCACTTATTGGTCAAACTTTCTTTCATAAATCGTTCATGATTCTATAAAAGCAAACTTTTGAATTCTTTAATTTTCCTACACAAATAAATGAAATGCATTCTGCGTACGATCTGTAATGATACAAAAAAGCGATTCAAATTACAGAGCAATACCCAAAAGTCGATATTTGAAGAAGGCAACATGCTGCGTAATATGAGGTCAAATTCTTCATGCTATTAAATTAAACAAGTTTTTGAATATGTTTGAAGTTTTTGAAAACATTCCATATTGCGTCTATCCAAGCTCGAAGAGGACCTATAGTGTATATTAGACTGTCATGAGCAAGTTGCTGGCCCACAAAATTCCTGACATGTACAATAGGTAACGTATCTAATGCTGGGAAATCCTGAATATTTCTGCAGCGTGTGGACAGGAACTGTCCTGCTAAAATACAACTCCAGGAATGTGTTAAATGATAGGTCTTATTTCTGACCCTACAACCTCCCTGATATAGAGATTGCTAGTGAGAGTGCCTTAAATTCTCAGCAGATAAGATCGCACATTATGTCCAATAGCACCCAAAACGATCACAATTTGTGATAATTCAGTATAACAGTGAATAACACACTTAGAAGATGAAGTTCATCTCTAAAGCAACTAATACATAGTCTCCTATGGTTTTTTTTCCAAATTCAAAAAACAATCATTGGAAAAAAACAACGATCTGTCATTAAGCACTCCATTGGCTATGTTGATAAGAGTATTGTAGTCGCAGGATAGATCGTTTTGAGTTAGGGAAATGCAGACAAAAGTGAACACAGGAAGTTTACAGACTTAGCCGCTGCTCCTGAATCATTTGTCTGCTTTTACACATGCATGACGGATGAGACATTGTGTCCACATGATTTCCGATTTCATGATAGGAGACCCTCCTTCTAGCAAGATGTACTTTTTCCACATTTAAACTGCTTAACGTTATTGTGCCCTTTATCATGAACGAGGCACAATGACTTCTCATGAAGAGTTTGCTGTTAGCAGATAATGAAAAAGAACTTTAACATTCCTCTACAGCTCACTATTTATGCATCTAATACCAAACTAATGGTCCATAAATGGGTGCTCAGTTGAAGAATGTGCTACTGGTTTGAATTTCTACTTGTTTTGCATATCATATTCCTATCAACATTTTCGGTATGCTTCCGTTAATTAGAATGATTCCTTCATGGTGTTATGCTTTTCCCAAACAGAAATACGTAATAGTGCTAAAGTCAAAATCTGATGATTTAACATCACTCACTGGTTAAATAGCTAAATAAATTTACTATTTATTGTTTGTACTAAGCATATTATTCTCAGAAGCATTAATTTTGAGATTATTGTCGTATAAAATAGGTTGCTTTAATGGCATAGAAATCTCTGTTATATTAAACTAAAGTTAAAATTGTAAGCAATTTTTTTAGATAATTTTAATTAAATATGAACTGTGATTCATTAAAACTCAAACCTTCAATTTATTTTTAAACATTGTGTTTTAAAATATAAAATGTATAATAAAATTTCTGAAAGTGTAATTGAGGAAGCTCAAAACTATAGAACTACATAACTTGTGTAAACATATTCAAGTATCTTTGAATTTTCTATCATTTTATTCAAGCAACTTTGTGCATTGCATCTTATCATTCAAGTATCTTTCAACAATGTGGAACTTCAAAGTCTTCTATTAAACTTGTCTACATCAGAACGGTGTAGAATGTACAAAGATAGCATAAGTTTAAACTAATGGTACTACTCCCAGTAGCTAAATATCATTTACAATGTACATAACGAGAATTTATATTCCAAGTCTTATTATAATTTTAAATGATTGCTTCTATCTCTCAAAACACTGTTGAATCTAATCATATTCGAGAAATTCTAGTACTCTAGCGAGACCTGCTCTCATATGAATTGTTTAACTGGATTGTGTCATTTCTGAGCCATTAGCAGGTAATGAATACTTTACAGATTATATCATTTATCATTCAAGACCTTCTCATCCTAAAATCTTTATCCGTTTTTCTTTATATATAATTACATAATCACTTTTTTCCAAAGAGGGCTCGTATATTTACTAGAGAATTCCGCATTAAAGTTTAACCATGAAAGTCTCCGTTTGTCGTTAATGATCATTCCGTGAATTATCAAACATGAACATTTTATAATTTTGTTATTATTTCTCACATCACAATGCATATAAAAATCTATCAATATTAACTTATCTAAGAAATCTTTCAGCATAATCGTTAATTGTTTATTTTAAACGTATTTTAAGGCATCATTTTTTTTGCGAAAAATGTTACATATTAAAAACAATTATATTAAATTTACAACTTTTGAGAGATAATGAATTTGAAAATGGCGTTTTATTCTAATTATACATGTATTTACACCGATTTGTGCTTAAAATCTATTGATTAATATAAACACGTAAATATTCCAGTGGAAAATTAAAAAATAAATGAATAAAATGACCATATTGAAATAATGTGATATTTTAGTAAAGGGAAAAGAAAAGAAGAAATGATCTTCGTAAAGTATAGAAAGGCTCTTCGTAAAAATGTAAAATATTACTTACACTTCTAAACGATATTAAAGTTTTGAAATTAAAAATTGATAGCCCTTAAGAGTGAATTTCATTAAGCAAAATCATCGCCCGCAAGAAACTAAATCAGAATATGCTCAGTAGAAAGTCTGGAAATACTGGAGTTTCTAATGATTGTGTTCAGAAGTTACATTGAAGCTTGTACTACAGATAAACTAAGTTTGCAAAAAATTCTGAACGTGAAAAAAAATTACAAATTCGAAATTTCCTCGATGTGTCAAAGGTAACGCAAACACGTCCGGATGAGTTTATGTAAGAAATCATCATGATCAAAAATGGAATCGTGTAACGTTTTATGCCGAGATTGAGGGCTGACTTGCACGTGACGTTACATCTTTCTCGTGCATTCCAAATGCAGAATAGATCTTTCCCCAAATGTTCCTGTACCTGGAGACCGAGATTTTGCGGCAAAAACCAAACTCATTTGACACAATATTTAATGCCAAATTACAGGTTGCTTCTGTTGCATCACAGGAGTTAAACTATCTAGCCAGACCGTGATTTGACGTCAGAATTATACAATACTCTATGCTCGAATAGTTATGTTCTGTATGATATTGTAAAAGGAGCATTGTAGAAGGCCTTTTTTCGACAGTGCTAGATTGAGAGGAGATTAAGTTCATTTACAAAAGTCTATTTAGTCTGTACTTAGGTCTGAGACGCCATTCTATCTACAGTGAAAGACTTACAGCTTACCATTTGAAAACTTACAAAGTTAGGTTATTTATATATGGAAGAGTTGTGTACCTAAAAGGGTTTCGGGGTTATGCACGTAAAAAGAAGAATAGCATCCTGAAAGACTTTCTAAGAGAAACTGACTCTCATTCACTTTAAATATGAGAAAAACCATGAAAAACTCCTATGCAGCTAGATGTTTTGCCCTGGCTCAAAACCATGCAAAAATGCGAATATTTAGAGATCTTATTCAGTGAGCCACTAGTAGGACAGAAAAAGTATAGAGTAGAGCTATTTTTATAGCTTAACTGGATTCATTTCTGGAGTACACATGTATACGTATAAATTCTGTAAATTAATTTTGTATTTGTATTTCTGTAAGAAATCTTTAAGTGCGACCACATATTCAGAGACTTGATTTCTGAAAGGAAATTTTTCACAGATTAGTTATTGCTGAAATAAAAATCAGTTATTGCTAGCACTTTCACTAACGATTTTGAGCAAACCTCAGGTCTATGTAAAAGTAATTTTCCCTTATCCAATAAGTTTTACCTTGAAATGTGTCAGAGAAACGTAATTCCCTCTCATCCAACAAGGCTTTACCTCGAAATATTTTCACTGCTGCATTAATGAGATTTTTTTCTGGCTAAGGTTTACTGCAAGAACTGTTTTTCGAATTTCAAAGAATGCAAGAATTAGTAACCAGCCTCCAGGCCAAGAAGATAATCGTAATATATATTTTAAAGTCTATCCAAAGTTTTCAAACATTTCTCTCTCGCATACTCTTTAATAAGACTTAATACTGAATTTTCAAAACCTGCCCCTTCAACACTATAGATGAGATGTAGGCATATTTTCAAACCCTAAATATTTTTGTAAAAGAGGAGCAGTAAAAAAAAAACCTCCAGTTATTAAAAAGGGAATAAATATAAAACTTTTTATATACTAAATTTAAGACAAAAAGTGAGACTTGATCTCCTAAGGTTCAATGCATTGGCGCTCTCATCATCAGGTACAGAAAAAAATTAATATTTTTTTATTCTTAATTATTTTCGATTCAAAAATCACTAAGCAAGTCCTCCGAACATATTCTTCTTTAAACATGCATTGAACAGCATAAAACGTTCAGCAATTTTTTTAATCACTATTATTAAGCTTCTGTAGGATGTTTCAATCGCATTTTCATCATTTGCGTTAGGTGATAATAGGTATAATTTTATATCGAGATCTTTACAGAGCACTCAAGAAGGTTTATTAATTTTTGTTGGTCAATGCGATATTTGTTTTTCAAATAATGCAAAATGTAATGACGGTTTACACTTCTATTAGAGTGAAGTTATCCGCATATTTCACAAAGCGATTTTGGGACTCTCTTTGTCTCTTGCGAAAGAAAATTCATGCCAAAAATCAATCAGAAGAATTTTTTTAAGTGAGGCCACTGTTTGAAATCATCACTAGTCAGCTTATTTCTCACTAGTGTAATAGCCTTATTCTGCTCTCAGCTGATTCTTTGGAAATGGTTAGTGCACACGCAAAATCAGAGTTATTTAGAATTTATTTTTATTATTTATAGTAGCTTCATTTCTCCCCGAAAACCTGCCATTTAGTCATTTATCCATTTTTATCTAAACAAACCTTACATTTTACAAAAAGTAAAAGAAAGAAAAAAAACTAGCATAAAACAACATTCCGTACTCAAGCAAATTTGACTGATATTTAATTGCTAGGAAAGCGGCCACATAAACGTTTTGATTATTCACTGAATGTTAAAAATACAATATAGCGATCGTTTTATATGACTCATTATGGTAAAGCACAAAAAATTGATGACTAGTTACGATGTGTAAGCAATCAAGAAAGTATGGGCAAGGGCAGGCATACTTTTCGCAACTAATTCCTTTGTACACATTTTGATCAGTCTGATTAGAATTCCTCACAAATGAAAAGAACAATATAGTCAATAGTCACAGAACCATGCTTGCAATCATTATACTAGCTTTAACGTCTCTTTTAGGGAATTCAGTAAGAAGCTTCTAAATATTTAATTTCATATTTTATAGGAAGACTTTTATAAATTGTGAATCCATTATTTATGTCGCCAGCTCTGCTTATCAAATTTTATTAAGATTAGTTTGAATTTATCATTTTAAGTTAGAGTATATCCCGTATGTAATAACAGAAAAACATATTTATGGAATCTTAAAATATGAAAAGTACATTTAACACCATTTTAGCCTTGGATGGGCTGTGAATCAAAGAACTCTTAACAGGAGCTTTCCATTGCAGTCAATTATCTAAAGTAATATTTTATTTAAATATGAAATATTTAAGTAAATAATTATTTCCAAAAGTAAAGGCACTATTGTTCGTTCATGAAACTGAAATTAACTGACAATATGTTTGTGAGCTTCTGTTATCTTAACAGATCTACTAAAATAAATATATTTCATCTTTCGAAACAAAACTTAAATCGCACTTAATGTGCAGGCTTTAGCGACTTATAGTATTATAAGGGCATGAATTTTAAAATTAGTCGTGCCAGAGAAATTTTGAAGATCATCAGAAAAGGAAAATAAATGTAAATAAATAAAATAGTAAAGAATGAATAATTAAAATTAGTGTAAGAAATAAAAATTAATAACATTTAACCGTTCTTCTATAACCACAAAGGCTGGATAGCTGTAAATTTATTTATTAACAGAGCACAAAAACAGTTAGAAAGAAAATAATCATGAGAACAGAACATAAACCAAAAGGGAACACGTAACATTTAGAATTAGCATGCGAGTCACGAAGGCATAATATTGTATAACCTGCCTTCATCGCAGCTAGTGATCGACTGTCTGTTAATTTGTTCACGTTGCAACTAGATGACATTCTATAAAATAATTCTGTTACATTCAAATAGTTCTGACACAAAATTAAATTAAATACTCATAAATATTTGAAAATGAAATAAAAACACCGCAGATTATCTAATTCGAGACTCTGGCATTCTGGCAGAAATTACTCGATATTTACTTTCATTTACTTGAAAGAGAGAAATGTCAGAGCAGGGAGCCGTTTGAAATTAAGGCAAATGTATGACTATAGAATGTCGATATTTTTAACATATATTAATAAACATTAAAGCTATTTCTTAACACATTGTAATATACATAAACATATTTGTATTGACTGTTGTATCAAAATGTATATATTAAATCGACATCCAATTCAATATACATTAGCTCACATATGTTTACCGACATTTACATTTCGAAATTTATTTGCCCAGATTTAGTACTGAATATCGAAACACAGAATTCAAATATCTTTCTAACATATTACATTTTCTGTGCTTTAAGACGTTGTTTGTAAATAACTAATTTCGAAACATTCCTTGTTATAAAATAATTTGTTGAAAAAGCGTTAATCAGGAACTACCATAATAATTAGAACATTCCAAAATTTTGATCAAATGTTTAAGTAAACAATGGTTCTTGTTATTTTTCATTTTAAACAAAAATATATTACAAGAGATTTGTTGTCCGCATTTCAAAATGATTACTTGTTCAGCAAAATATATTAGACTTTCCATATCTGAAGTAAACATGGCAAGATGCTACAAATTAACGATTAGTTCTGTAAGTTCCGTATTTCAAGCATTAAAAAATCCTTGATGTAAAGTGCTTAACTATCTTTGGTGTAATGAAACGATGGAAATATCATGGAACTGTTGAAAATTGCAATCGAATTTGGAATACATTCCAAGCTAACACCAAGGATTCTAGATGTATTCTGCGAAAAATCAAAAACACCAAACATTTAGCTCTTCTAAATGTTCACCAGATTTGGAAAACGATTTGCAATAAAGTTAACCCTACAGTTTTGGAAGAGTCAATTAGTGCTCATGGATACAATAGGCATTCAGCAAAAAGGAAATTCTTCGTCAAACAAGAAGAAAACAAGGAACATACGCCTGACTTTCTCAAAATATATAATAAAACGCGTTTTACGATATTGTAACAACGTTATATTTTTTTTAAAAGATTTTAATTTAATACATTTGCTCTCTTAACACTAATTAATTGGTGGTAAAATCAGAATTCAGAATACAATTCGAACATTAGGAGGATGTTTCGTTGCCTTTAGAATTCGAAATTCAATCTTTATTTTAACGAATAGGGGTTAGTATATATATATATTATAGTTTGTATATATATATATATATACATATATACATTCATTCATATATATATTCATTCATGTATATATATATGTATATATATATACT
>KK117406.1:140417-190874 GCA_000611955.2 Stegodyphus mimosarum
TATAGATAGATAGATAGATACATTCTAACAATCACATGCATTCGAAATAAAATATACACACTCTAAACATATATAAACATTCAAAATGAAAGGATCAAAAAGTTTGCAAGAAAACATTTGCAAGGAAAAATACACTTCAGAATAATATTCCTAAACATACAGACCTAAAAATGTGTGCACTGCTAAATGCCTCTCTCCTGTTGTTATACAGCTATACTGAAGTTACCGAAACGTCTCCATGATCTTTGAACTTAAAAGTCTATATGCGTGTATGGATTATATTGGACAAAGGAATAAACAGATTGTATATTCATTGTCCTAATACTTATGTGAATTAATTTTCAGATCTTTTTTAATACATTACGCTTTTTACCGAAATGTTTTTTTAAATAACGTTTTTCAAACCAAGCAGGTTTTAAAGTAGATTATCAGTAGTGCATGGGAAAGAATTACAAATAGGCAATACTTAAGCACTGATACTTGCAAATAAAGCTGAAAAATACAAGTGTTTGAAAAACAATATGAGCCACGGTATTTATATCTATGTAAATTATTTTATGCTAATTAAAAGGCAGAGAAACATTCAAATATAAAACTTCAAATTAGGAAAACTACTACCTGATATTGCCGTAGATTTTAAACAAAGCTCAGCCGACATCGAGAGCATTCAAACACATGTGCCTCGTTTTCAGCCGTGAGGATTAAAATTCTGCCAAATTATAAGAAAAGTTCTGCCGAGTTACAATTGCCTAATTTTAAGTCTTATATGCTAATGTACAAAAGCATAAAAGAGGTACGGTATTTTTTTCAAGTTATGTGTTTATTCAATGTGCTGGCAATGTGCAAACGTAGTCATCTATGCTAAATAAAGTTTCAGATTTAATTTTTAGTTGCTATGGGTCACGATGTTATATTCATCGTGACCCAATTCAATTAAGGATGGATTACTGCAAACGTAACCCGTCTTTAATTGATATGGGTAGCGCCTGCAGTATTTAACGAGTTGTTTGAATTACATAAAACTTAAGTTTTTTTTATCAAAGTATCGGCATTATTTTTTCTACAATAACGTTTTTATCATGCTAAGCAAATCTATTAAGTACTTCTGTAATTAGCGTCTTATAAAAAGAAAAATCAACCTTAGATTGAATAAAATTCTGTTGATTTCGATGGACTTCTTAAATAATTTTCTCTTCATTAGGAGAAGAAAGCATTTTACTAAAGTGTGTTTCTTTTCTTGTAAAATTGTAATATCCCCGATGTTTCCTCATACAAGTTAACTATGAAAAATATATTTCACGCACTTTTGACTTTCTTCAGCTTAAACTACAATTTGCTTAACTTAAAGGCCCGCTAAAAGTGCTATAATTTAATAAATATTAAGCTATAAGCAACCTTTACCCCGTAGTTTCAAATTTCTCAATAAAAGTCATTTTTTTCTAGTTACGGAATTTTGAATATCCATATTAAAAGCTGTAAAGCATTATTTATTGTGCACTAATATTGACTTGTTTGGTATGCTACATTTAATAATTGCCCGCTATTAAACTAATTTTCCAAATGGCAATGAAAATTCCTCAAAATTACAGGCAATTACATTTCGTTATTTTGTCCTGCTCCATTAAAACAGACGGCCGAAAAATTGAATGAAACATAATGACTTTCTATCAGCAAATTATCGAGTTTTCAATTCAGTGTGCTAGGTCCGGACGCAATCTAAAATTTACTTGAACTACTTTCCTCCGCCTGTACGATTAAACTTCGTACTCCACCCTTGCCGATCGATGTAATTGGATCTTCTCCGATAGCAATTTTGGTGTGTGTGATGTCAATTTGCCTGATAAATTGACAGCATAATTAAGCGAAGACTGATGTTGCCATTGAAAAAAAAATTACCCGCAATCTGTAATTTTCTTTATAAAAAGACTTATATCTGGGTGCTTTTTTATGTGTCCAGAATTAGTTCAATTAAGTGATTTTATGGCATTCTTTTAATAGTGCATTTTGTTTCGAACTGAAATTATGATCCACTTAGTAGTGGTTTAGAATCTGTTTACAAAAATACTAAATTTATACGCAAGAAATGACATAAAAGTAAACATTTTAAAATCCATTACATGAAAGACCTTTCATACGTAAAAAATAAAGTTTACGAACTGTATGAGATATTTATGAGAATAAAGTCGGCATCTCCTGCATACTTATATGAGCATGAGTATGAGAAATCTGATGAAAGGAAATGAAATTTTAGATATTTTCATGCATATTTACTGCATATTTTCCATCTTTAGATGTAATATCAAGTGTAATATGAGATAATATCATCTAAAGATGTACTACTCACATTTTATTTCAAGTACTGCTAATATAAAGGTATTTGTGTAAATGCCTAATCTGTAAGTATCTTAGTTAAATCTTTAAGTTTAATAATTCGCATTAGGTTTCAGTACTACCTAAAAACACTGATAATGCTATTTAATCGAAATTTCTAGCTTTTTGCTATTGTTATAGGAATATAGTCTACCTCACCATTTGACGTGGTTTCAAATACCTCAGAAGATAAGGACGTATGCAATTGTCTATCCTTTATTTTTGCAAGTGTAAAATGAGACGCCCTGTGTGATATTAAGAAATTGTTGGATATAGTAGGTAATAATTTGATGATATCCATCGCTTGGATATTGTGGGCAATAGCTTCAACATTGACTCACATAAACGTCAGATTTACTCGGCTCTCTCCTCCGAAGGGTTGAGGTAGCAGGTATCACGCTACTGGAAGAACAAAATCAAATAGCAAAAAAGGGCTGTTTTTAGGAATTAATTCAAGAGCACATTTTTTTAAAATTTGTTTTTAGGATTTAATGGCGCTTTGCATTTAAAGTTTAAAACGCGAAATGAAACAGACATGGTCCATTAAGCACAATAAAGTAGAATCTTTCGGTCAGCGGAATACGTGTGAGTGAAGGAGAGCGTGGGCAACATTCCTTTATCATTGCGGCTAATCGGTTTAAAACCATGTCCACCATTCTCGAAAGCTGTACATAATACTTGACATAATACAGTACATAATATAATACTTGCTAATACTAGATATAATACAATACTTAATACCTACTTGGACATGATATAATACTCGACATAATATAAATACATACTTGACATGATGTGCACTTGATATAATAAAATACTGATTTAATACTTGCTAATAGTTGACAGTAATGCCTGACATAATATTTGCTTCTAATACATATTTTTGTCACATATACCGACTTCTAAGAAAGTTCTTACATGTTAGTGCACTTAACACAGGTATGTGCCTATATCTGGTAGTTTATTCATTACCTTTGTCACTTGCCTGACTAAGTGTCTTTGTTTTATCATGTATTTACTAAATGCTTTCCTGTTTGTTTGAGGCATTGGGATATGCATGGCATTTATAATAGGACAGTCCACTATATAATGCTCAGGGGTGCCAGTGTCACCGCAGGAAAGTTGGTCTGTATTTGTAATAGCAGGCTTAGCATAGTATATAGGAAAATAACCATGTCCTGAGCTATATCTGATGAGCATTGGATTGATACAGATCCTGTCCGTGTCCACATAGATGATATGATTGTAGGTTCGAGGACCAGTATCCCCGATGTCCCATTCTGCCTGCCATATTGATATTGCCTGAAGTTTAACCCAACCTGTCTTTTCAGGAAGGAAATTGGCCAGAGGATTGATATATGTTCTGCTTCCACATTCATTGTTGCGTCTTTCGCGATGATGTCTGTTACAGCGGAATACGAGAAATTTCACTGGGGAAAGGGAATGTCGGCATCAGATTGGTCGATTCAAAGTTTAACTATAAATCCTGGACAAAAAGGTTTACGGCGTGGTTGAAAGAGCTCAAAAGAGTTTAAATAATGCGTCAAGCGCAAGATATAAAATCAATAAAAAATGTTTTTTTGAGATTTCATTTAATAAATAATATAATAATTCGCATATTTATAATCGTATTGTGCAGACTATTAGGCGTTTTATTTCGAAGCAGTAAAGAACGTGCCGCTATCACACCGGGACATCAAACCTAGAACTTCTGGATGTTGCAGGATATTCTTTCCAATTAACCAAGAAAGCGCATGAAAAGAAGGGAGAAAAACTTTACATTCACCCACTTATAGGGCGATTGGATAGGAGGGAAATCCGATCGCCAAACCCTGGTGGTGACAAATTATATTCCACTATCTTTTGTTTGGGCGCCACTGAAGAAAACAGTTGGCAATTATTTCAAAGCAGAGGACGTGAAAAATGCCGAATCAGACGCCGGGACACGAACTTCGGACCTTGAAAGTGATAGCCGGATTTGCCTTCCAGTTGCACCACGAAGACTGCGGTAAGCGAGAAAAACCTTATACTATATATAGTTAATGCATGTTTATTAAATATATATTACTTCTAACAACTATAAATCTACCTATATTGTATAGCATACTAATACAAAATTTTTCAGTTTTCAATTTTAACATTTATATTATTTGGTTTCATGTATTAAAAGAAATTGTGAAAGTAATTTCGAGAAAGTGAGAAACAAGAAACAATAAAGTGTGACAAAGACTGGATAAAACATAACGTGAGTAAAATTTATGTAATAGGTAGCGTTTTATGTGTCTGCTGTTATCTAAATCGGCTAAACTGTAGATTTTAAGCGACTTATTTAAGTGTAAATTAACAACACACACTTGAGAGGGTGTTAAACACCCTTTGCTAAAACTAAATGAGATAAACAGAAGGCATTCTTGACGATTACAGCTGTTGGTGCTTTTAAGTAGAAATTCCAATTCCCCTTGATAAGTCGGACTTTTCTATGGAATCAGCAATAATGCTTTTGCTTTATTCTTTAGTTTTGTATTTTAATTAATCTTCAGCTTAATTATTTACAAATTCAAATTACTGATTTCCACAATGGGACATATTTGCTATCTGAATTTCACTTTGCATTTTTATAGTGTCTAAAAGAAATTTAATCTTTAAATTTATGATATTTGATAGAAATTTAATTTTTCAGCAATAGCGCATGATTTCCTTTATTAAGTCACTTTTATATAAATTTTAAAATTCGTTAATTGTAATGTTTCCTTCTTGATTTCCGTTAAAAATTATATATATATATATATATATATATATATTGTATAACAGTTGTATACACATTTGATGCTGCAGATTGCAATAAAAAAATGGAGATGCACAAAACAGGGAGATTTCGGCAGTCCCACACAATATTTCTACGTTCTACGTCTTATTATTTTTAAGTTAGAGAGATACATGCATACGCTCATACATACATATTTCACGATAAGAATTTGAAGCATCATGCAAAGAAAACAGCTGGTGTTGGTGTACCAGTACGATATTATGCTGAAAGAGTATCGTAACTTATTAAGGTATCAATTATGCGAATACTTACGAAGAAGTAAAAACACGTAATCAAAATATATACCCGTATTTAGTTAAAAAGTGTACAGCTGTTATCTATAATATTGAAAAAAAAAGACCAGTTTTATTAAGTCACACGAGAAAAAGTTTGGCGCTTCGAAGTTGTGAACTTCTATTAAAGCAGTAGATGCATAAAAACTATTTATTGGTTCAAACATATCAAGAAGTGAAAAGCCTGATGCCATCGAAAAAAAGCTGGTGTATATCGCAAAAAAATTCCGCTTCTTTTATTAAATGGCTTGTAATTAATTAAAGATTAATAAACTGAATAAGATGAAGATGCAAAAATAATCTTAAATATTTTAAATAATTGCATGGAATTGTTAATATTCGCAATTGTCTACATAGTTCATGTACTAAATAGATGAATTAAATCTAACTTACCTTTCATTTAATAGCTAAAGTTAGTGATTACTGATACATCTCGCAGCTAATTTAACTCCAAAATTCAGGCTGTTAATAGAAACGAATGTACAGAAACGTTACCTTAATTTACGCAACCGATATTTGCTGTAAAAACTCAATTGCTAAGAAATAAACATCATTAATGGTGTAATTGAAATGCACGGTAATAATCAAGAAATGTTTAAAGAAATTTTTAAAAAAAATCTGAAAGCTTTCAGATTTTAGATTATGCCAAAGGTGCGTTACTTTCGTTAACACACATACACGTTTCGACAACTGCTTCAGAGCATTTGTGCTCAAAATATTTAAAACCGCATATCTTTAGAATTTCAGATAGGTAGTCTCGTTCGTTCGAGATAAAAATGTTTCCGTACAGTGCTACAACTGCTCGTTTTGATATCGTTGAAGTCGCTTTGATATCGTTTTTAAACAAAAAAATGGTTAAAGATTTAAAAAATATGAAATAGATAACAAAACAAATTCGGAATTCCAGGTGCCCAGATTCATATAAAGGAGGGTGTTACTCAAATGGATCGCTTTAGCTACCCCAATTTTTCACAGCGCATACATAATGAAAACATATATACATCCATGGAGATTCTTCATTATTTAATTTCTTCAGATATAATACAGGGCGACACTATTTGGTGACAACAATTTGAAAGGTGATTCGATGCTTTTACTGATTCGACGCAAAATACCGTATCGAGAGAAGCAGCCTTTATTGGTTAATTCACCTTTGGGCTGAAAATGACAAAACTGATACCTTCCTTAAACTGGATTAAGAATGTTGCTCTTGTTGTCGTACCTCTTTTGTCAGATATATTCAGACATAGAATGACAATCTTGAAACCATATACGGGGTAAAAGAAATTAATCTATCTCACATAATTTTTGCTTTCAAAGCTAAGAGACCCTGTTTTAGAGTTTATTTTTTTTATTCCTTTCTCGTTATCAAACAAGGAGATGTTTATTAAACAAGCTACTGTTTGAACGTAAGATGGAAGTTTTCGGATTTGTACCGATCAAACAGACACATCTTAGCAAAATAATTCAGTATTTTAAGGCTGAAAACAATGAAACGCTCTATCAAGTAATGGATTTTTGTTGCCTGCTTGCTTAAATCAATCACTTTTAGGCTTTTGGTTTCAAAAGAAAACTGTAACATACGCTATCATAACTTCTGCCATCTTCTAATTTGCCTACATAACAGCTGTGAGGATTTGCAATTAATTGTTTTCAGTGATCCAATGAACATCATCTATCATGACGTTAGAAGGTAACTAAAAAAATATTTTATTTGGTTGAAGAGCGGCAATTAATCCTGAGGTTTTCAAGCAATCGTAAATGGAGATAAAATTTCATGCTTGCGATCCTGAGATAAACTGGCAATCCTCTGCTAAGCTGAAAGATAATCCACGGGAGCTTCGGTTTCAGAAATTGTGACGCAATATCTTGTTGGTGAATGCCTTTGATTGGAAAGGGACAATTTGTATGGAATTTTTTCGTGAGGGAGAGACATTTGTTTATATGTAAATCGTTTATCCTCTAATTTCTGTTACGAAATAAATTATTTCTGCTGTGTGACGATGCTGCGTCACACAACACCATTCTCATGAGGCAGTTCCTACCACAGCAAATTATCGCAATTTTCAACCAACGTACCTTATTCGTCAGGTTCAGATTTTGTACAACGCATTCTTTCCTTACACTAAAGTGTCATCTTAAAAAGTCATCATTCAATTAATTCAATGTGATTGGCTTGCTTAGAGTATATAAAAAAAGGAAAACAAAATTAAAATCTGAAAGTTTTCAGATTTAAAATTTTGTCCAAAGGGGCGTTTTTTTAACGTCTTTATTTATTAAATATCATGTTCTACATACTCAAACGATAAAATTCAATTCAACAGCAATATAGCAAAATAATTTTAAAATGAGCATATCTTTAGAATTTTCGATACAGAGTCTCGTGCGTTCGAGATAAAAATGTTTTTTTTTTTTGTACAGTGTTCCCATTGCTCGCTCTGAAATCGTCGAGTTTCTCAATCAAAAATTCGCTGAATTGTTACAAAATATGGAATCGATAATAATAGAAATTTCAAATTCTAATTACCCATATTCCATGGAAGATTACGTTATTCAAATTTTTAAGTCTCTAGGTACCGCGGTTTTATCACAAAGCGAGGAACATACCGACATCCATGCAGATTCTTCATTATTTAATTTCTTTAAATACAATACAGGGCTCTAAAAAACTAACCTGTTGTCTACCTAATGAAAGAGATGGATTTAAATAACCCGTGAGTGGCGCTGTCGAATAATTGCATATTATCTCTTAATTATAAGGTGGTTTAAAGCAAAGAGAATGAGCTCGCTTTATAAGTGGACTCACCAGAGGTACGAGCAAAAAAATCATTGAACCTTCAGAAATCCGTCCCCTATACAGCTAGCCTTTCATAACCAATAAAATCAAACAAAACTATTAATTGTTTTAGGTTCATATAACCCTGGCTCTAAATTCTTTAATATATTAGCAAACATTCGCTTTTGGGTAAACATGACGATACAGCAATGCACGTTTTGGAGGAGGGCAAGCGATATATGAAATGAAATTTAAATCGCTTTTAATTCAAATTTTTGAATTGTTTTGCTGTGTAAAATTTAGAAGTAAAGAGAAGAAATTTTATTCTTGTACAGGTATTAAATGAATATAAATGAAATACAATGAATGTACATTGAAGATAAGAAGCCCATGAGCGGCCGAAAGGTAAAGTCTCTGAACACTGGTAGCTCGGTCCGAGGCTCGATTCCCGATAACGGGATGGTTGCACAGGTGATTTCATGGTTTTCGTCATGTGTGACGTCTAGACGAGCCAGTTTTCTTTCAGAAGTCCTCTACTAAGACATCTCTTCCATCCGCGTAGTGCGTAATGGCGAGGACGTAAATAATGGATATAAGAATGTTTCAGAATTTAAATTTATTTTAAAATAATGTTATTTTCATTGAACATATAATAAAATAGTGTGTAACAGCAGTTTATGATTTAACGGTAAAATGAATTTGAATTTTGGCACTGCACTTTTGTTTTGATAAATATAACGAAATCTTTATCACAACAGGAATGTTCCAAAACTTTTCATGAGCAATATTTAGAAGGTAAGTAACCTTACTACGGATGCTGGCGTAAATTTCATTTTTCGTTTCATAATTCTGCAATAGGATATAAATAATTTAGAAAGGAAATATTTTACTTCCCAAAAGTTTGCATAAAATATCGCAGTGTAAGAATACATAATTTCCTTGAATTGTATAATGATCCACGAAACGTTTTTTGAAAATTTCGTAACATTAAAAAATTGAATAAAAACATTATACATTGTGGGTAATGTATAACATTTTTAATCTAATTTTTCCACTTTTAATGATTGTTTAATAAAAACGAATGGTATTCAGTAAAGGTTAAATAACTAAAAATATGTCACAGATTACTGTAAAATGAAATTGTCTGTCGTCATAACTATTTTAAGAAATGCTGAAAGATCTATAAAGGTCGTGTATGTGTATATACTTACGTTTATACATTTACCAAAACAAAGAAACAAACACCTTTCCGTAAGCTATGTACATAGAAGCAAATTTGGCATATTAAACGTATATCTCAATAGTAAATTTTGACGCAGTACACGGAAGACACATCAGTATTTTATATCGTTAAACTAATATAGAACTGTAGAAAGATATATATGTCGTTCTGTATTTATTACCAGAGCCATTCACACAGAGATCACTCCAGTGTTTCATTGAGTTAACCTAATATAATCCAAAACGTTCTTTACAGTTGCTGATGAATTTGATACTATAAACGCCCAAATTATTAAACAAAATGCATTCATTCACTTCACACATGGAGGATACACTTGTTGGACATAATTTATTGTAAAAGATAATGTTCAATCTTAGCTCACATGTTACACAGCGTAAACAAAGGACTAACTTCACTAGGGAAAAAATGAATTCAGAAGAAATTGAAGAGTTTCAAGATGCTTATATTTAAATTTCTATTGAAAGCGAATTGCATTTTAACAATAAACATCTAACTGTATCTTAATTAACTACTAAGCGCTCTAAAGTATCCATCTGTAGTAATTATTGCTTCTATTTTGCGTTTATGTTTCATGGATAGCTATTGAAATATACTTTTATGCATTGGGTTAATATGAACTTTACCTTTTGCTGTATTTCGCTGTTTAAATCTGTTTTATGAGAATTTGAGAGCTGCTTTCTTACGTATTTTTTAGAGATTGAATGAATCATACATCGCATCGGTATTCACTTTGCACATGTAGAAAATACATCTTGAGAAAAACTCTATAAACCTAAGAAGAATAATGATGACTTTTGTGGCAGCTGTGTAACCACAGGGAGGTAACTCAGGATAAATTACCATCGCTCAACAGTCTTCTTCATTCCCCTGCTTGTGGGTCTCATGCCGCAATTATTCAGAAGTACAGACCATACAGTCTTAAGATACAAAACAATGAAGCGACTAAAAGGATAAGGAAATTTTCACTTGAAAGGAGTCTAGTATGAGAAGGAGAAAAGTTTTCCAGAAAATGCAATCATCAGTTGTAACTATAATTCACGAGGAAAGCCAAGAAAGCAGCGCATTGTCTGCATAAGATAGCATTCACGCTAATTCAAAAGTATACGGAGAAAGAATTCCTTTTACAAATATTTGAATGCTAATGCTTACTGACAATTTTTGTTCACAGCTGCAGTAATTGTGTTATACTTTCACATGTAGCAGAACACGTTGTATGCTATTGCAACCGTACAGGTAAGTATGATGCTGTAAATTTAGATGCATATATTTAACATCCACATAATATACATTAAATTGTGTGAATCGCTAAGATTTATTTTGAAGTAAAAGCTGTTTTACGAAATTTTTCAGTAAAGCGTTATTTTATGTTGATGCTGAACAGATATTATATCTTAAAGAGAAAATTAAAGAAACGCATTAATATGAAAAAAGTTAATAAATAATTTGCTATGATTATATGAATAACTTATAACTTCAGAAAAATGAAAGTGTACATTTCCTCAATTTAAAATCTAATTTTATATATTAGGATTAGTCTCTTAAACTAGATAACTGTAGCGTGACACATATATTACATGTATTTTCTTTATGTCCACATATATATTATATGTATAAACGCCTATAAAAATCTTGTATACGCGGTCTTTATATTTTCAACCGTTGATCGAAGACCCGAACATTCAGGAAATGGGCTTTAAAAGTGCTAGATTTATGAAATCTAAATTTTATACGGTTCCTTGGTCTATATTTATGTTTATTAAATGATTATACTGGCTTTAAGAATGAGAACTTGAAACGTTTAACTCCCGTACGATAAAAATTGCTCGTGCTATTTAACTTCCAGATGAATTTATGGTTGATTTCATTAAAATGAAATTAAGGATCAGATGAATAAATGTTGATCTTTAGAACTGTTCTCAGTGTCAGTTGAACGGTCTCAGAAACCCGAACTTAACATCCTCTTTCAGTGGTCGGTTGAAATAAATTTGGTGAATTCAAAGTGGATATTTGTCTATTTAAAAATAACAACAACATTTTTGTTCAACATTTTTTTTTCTAATTTATTAGTATGCAATATCCCTTAATTTAGAATTTTACGCCACTCTTGTTGGTACAGTGGTTAACCACTCTGTCGCCTGTGTCGTTGTTCCCAACCTCGCGTCGTGGAGAAAGCTTTTACACTTGTATATAGTGTGTTTGAAGCATATGAACACTTAAAATAGAATGCTAATTGAGATCCCTTTCGAGAGGGTTAATGATAAAAAAAGAGTAAAGGAGAATTCTTATAGAAGTCGGAAATATGAGCGATTCTTCTTCGAAACTGAGACAAAAATGTATACTCTTATATATAACGTCTTATGTCAGCTTTCGAAGGAGAAATCTCTGCTACCCAACCGTACATTGTGCCGGTCCATCCAATATAAAAGATGTCGATGGCTGTATCAATCTTTTGCCATTTTTATCAGGTTGTAATAAAAGTTTTCTTGCAGTAGATCCCGGCTCACTGAGGAGTCTAGGAGAATACGATCGCTGATTTTGTAGCAAAACAGGACTTCTGTTTTACAACTAAATAGCCCGAAGCTGGTCTACCAATCTAAAAGGACAATAATTATAAAGAAACACTGATGAATTCCTTCTCTCCGGACGTAGCCGCTAGAAGTGGTCAAAAGCCTTTTTTCAATCATATTCAAGTATTCCTGTGTAGCCTCGTGATAAATCGGTGGCACTGTTACGGCTATGTTCTGGCCGTAATTGGCTCCGAAAACACCTTCAAATAATTAACTTGTCTCCGGATCCTACTTGTCTCCTGTGCGACTCAGGAGAGGATTTTGATACTTCGCACCTTGCCTCCTCCTCTATCTCCTATGTCCTTATGGGAGCGATATTGGATTTTCAGAATTAAATTGACGGATTAACCGATGCCTTTCCATCTATTTAGTCATTTCTTTCTATTTCCGTTTCTTTTTGTTTTGAAGATATCTGCTGTCCTGTGTACGTGCCATTGGAAATAATATATATAATGTCTTTAAACAGTGTATTAGAACTTAATAGCATATGAAAACAAACAAATGCCAACTGAAAGCCTTTCCGAGAAGTTTGATGATATAGAAACAGTAAAAATACTCTCTGCAAGTCTGTTTCTCGAGGGTTTCTCCTTAAAACCTGGGGCGAAGCTAGGCAAAATTTAATTAACTTAAAAGTGACCCAAGGCTATGTCAACCCAAACGTAATCCTGCGCTTCCTGTTACGATAAAATTCGTGAAATGGCTCTGATACTACTATCAGACAACTACGATTCTCCACAGCAGCATTATTTTCTTACACTTGGTATGCCGGAAACATTCTGACAAGGGTTATTTGTAAGCCATCGAAGGCTAAAAACACGTTTATGCTATTCCCATATACTTTTATTGCTTTATGATCAAAATCTAATAGTCACGCAAAATCTTTATTGCGTTAGAAATATTTTTCACTGTTTCTATGTAAATAATACTACGAGTTGGTTATGTGCCCTTACTTGAACACTGCAACTATTTTCTGTAACTTGAATCTATAAATGTCTGTAATAAAATTTTCTGTTTCGGTCGGGGGAATGTATTCATGGAAACTTCTCACGAGAGTCAGAGTATCAGTGCTGTTTAGTTATTCTGTAAACATCAGGAATGCTTTCTAACCTGATACATCATTTTTATTTGCATGCAGATATAAATATTCTGCTTTTCAATTTATATATCACTCCTAAATTTAAAAAAAAATAACCTAAAAAATTTGAAGTCAGAAAATTTCGGTCGATTAACGAATGCCAAAGGTTTTATGTTTTATTTTCAAAGTGAATTTCAATTAAATGCAAATTTAAATTAATGCAAAGACTGGGTTCCATATGAAAAGTTAGATTTTGAAATTTTTACAAAATTAATTTTTCAATTTAAAGATGGAAATCTTCATATTTTATATTTTAAACATTTTTGCAATTGGAAATGTATCTCCGAACAACAGTCGTAATAATAAAGACTGAGTAAGGACGTTTATAGACACGGTGTACAATTAAGAAATTTTGAAATAAATGTAAAATAGCAAATCCAACTGATTTCATAGTGGACAAGAAAGAAAAAAAAAAGAAATATTCTTCACTTTTTTAACTTTTAACAAAACGAAGCAACTGTATTTAAGCAAGCAACTTATTAAATTTAAGAGCTGCATAAGGACAAAATCTTCAGTAAATGTAGAACAAGTATCACAAATTCACCTAACATCATAATTGACTACATTAGACAACTAACTTAGCTTCAGGCATATTCACTTGTGTTTACATGCGTTTTAGCAGAACAATTATAAAGTATTTCTCTGGCCTTCTTAGCATGCCTTCGTGGTGTAATGGGCAGCACACACGGCGCGTATTTGAGAGGTCCGAGGTTTGGGTTCCGTTAGGACACTGCTCATTTTTCATGTCTTCTGCTTCAAAAATATCGTAATAATTCTACAGTGGCGCCCGAACTAATGGGTGGTGAACGATGATTCATCAACACCAGGAGTTGGCGATTGGGTCCCTAATCCCCAGATGCTCTTTAAAAGGGGGAGTATATAAGGTATTTCTCCCGCCTTCTTAGCATGCTTCCGTGGTGTAATGGGCAGCATACTCGGAGCGTACCGGGGAGATCCGAGGTTCGAGTCCCGGCGAGGGCACTGCTCGTTTTTCATGTCTCCTGCTTCAAAAAATCTTAATAACTCTACACTGTATTTAACAATTTGTTTTAATTTACACTGTCTTTATGTTTCGGAAGCCACTTGCATTATTGACATTTTGCTCGTATTGTTTATTGGCATGCTTTGTACCACATTGTCGTATTCCGAGGTTTTGGCTATATAGTGATTTTTTGGAGTGAATATTGTCTATTTTCAGATTTTAATTTTTCAATATTAAAAGTCATTTTTTCATGTTAATTAAGTATATAAAGTTCACTTTTACATTTCTTTCCTTGCTTTGCATGAGGAAGAGAAATTAGTTTAGGTCTGTCCTTAAAGAATAAACTATTTTACATTATTTATAGCAGCAATTAGTGCGCTTTTAATGGGATTGGGTTTTTATTTTAAAAGAAGCTATTAGTCTTCAAATGGAATTTTGCAATGGTTCGCTATAAGCGGAGTATCATTTTTAAATCTAATAATCCTGTACAAAAATCGCGAGATGTCTAATTCGAGATGCTCAATATTTTTATGAAGTTAGGATAGCTGGAATCATTAAAATTATAATATACTCTTTTTATGATAACTGCTTTAGGCTAATGGGTGCACGGGCGACTAGGTTTTAAAAGAATAATACAGCGAATGTACAAATACAAAAATGTATGCAACATTTAACATAGCATCGGGAATTCCAAACTTATGTTGTTATGCAGTTTTTAAAAATGTTGTGATTTCATTGTTGAACAGTAAATAACGCAAGTGCGAAGAAAACGATGCTTAATTTTGAAGTTGAAAAGCCAAAAAAATAGGGGTTAACAACAATGAATGTAAAAGTAGAATAATAGACCGGAAGCTGAGCGATAGCATAAAACAAAATTAACAAACCCTTTTTGATGACCGTCTTAAACTATTCAGAGTTATTTTCATTTTTTTTTTGCGTCTGAGTCTACATTATTATAAGAACAACAAGCTTTATAAACTTTACAGGTATTTTTCATATACTAATTACATTCAGAAACTTCATATCTTTAAATACGTATCTTAAATATAAACTTCCAATGAAAATAATACAATTCTTCCGGTCCTTTACCAAACAAGGATAAATAAGTGTATCAAACCATTTTAGTAGAATGATGGTAGCTGACAGTTGATAGTCGACAGCAAATGAAGACATTAGTGCTTTATTGTGGGGTCAATAGCTGCTGTTCTTCGACTGTACCGTTTTGTGATTAAAACGCTTATCATAGATGGAATATTTTGTTAGAACTGCTGTTTAAGCAAAATTTGAGAATGAATTCATAGCATCTGGAAGCCTTGTTATTTTTGACGATATATTGTTTGTGATGACTTTTACGATGATGATAACTTTTCTTGGCGATTACTTTTTTGTAAAGTAGTTATAGGAGAACTTGCAAAATACAAAGTAATATTTTATTTCATTCTATGCGATCAAAAGATTTTAAAAGATGATAAAAGAAGGAAAACAAGCCTTGGATTACTGAAATTATTCTTTTAACAGAAAATTTTGTTCAACTGAGAATGACATCAATCTGCAACTATATAGTGTTATGTGTTGAATGAAAATTTTTGAAGTTTCGTCTCTTTCTGAAAAGCCTACACAGGTTAACTTAAAAAGAACATATGACAATATCCAGTCAAAAGTGAATAGTTTAGAAAAAATAAAATTTAAAACTTTTAATGAATGTCTGAATATATATTCATATATTTATAGATTTTTAACAAATTTATCGAATTGTAATAAATTCGTTAGAAGAAAATAACTTTATGCAAAGAAAACCTTATTGGAAAACGGAATAATTTATCCAGAATCAATAAAATTCTACTCTGCTCTGAAACTCTTGAAGAGTTAACATGATTTTGTAAGTGCTTCTCCGCTTTAAAATGTATTAATTAATCTAACTTCTGATACCTCTTTGTAAGTTCTAGCACATGGGTATAAGCAGGCGTTTGATGGGCAGGAAGAGATATTTAAAGAAGAAGTAATTTAAAGTATTTGGAAACAGAGCTGAGGAGCAATATTAAAAAGAAAATTTCTGAATGTATAGGTTCAACATTCTTTAAGTATTCCTTAGGTAATTACAGTTTTTATCGATGCTTTATTTTAATATTTATTTTTTTATCTTATGCTCTCTTTTCACGAATCCGTATATTTTTTCTTCAGTAAGTAGACTATATAGAATTACTCGTAAAAGCCGAGGTTTTTAATTAAGAGTGAAGTACACTTGTGTCGTATTTGTAGTTACAACAATCATAATATTATTTCTTAAAGTTATTGACATTGATTAGAGTTAGTAACTTCATTTCATCCATAGTTTAATTGTTTCAAAGTAATCACTACATGCAAATCGAATATGGAAATAGATATCATCAACGCGTATAGTTCATGAGTGGTAAAATAGCGAATTCAATTTGAAGTGATAAAGATGTTCCAATCATTAAAAATATATTTATATTGCTTTTAATTGCTATTATTATCTTCGTAAACTTGCGCTTTTCAATTAAATTTAGTCATGAAAGCTATAAATTTATGTCTAAATTTAGCCATTAAAGTTTTTAATTCATGACTATTATAAACCTTTAAAAGGACTCTTAAAGAATTATCTTCTAGCCTTTGTGAAACTAAACAGAGATCAGGGGAAGGGTTTATAAAATCATTTTATCCAAGCATAAAATTAACAAACGAAACTTGGGTTACAGGAAACCAACATATCTGGCTTAACAGAAATGCGTAACAAATAATAATTTCAAGGTTGGTAGGTTAGCTTAACCACTCAACGGAATACTTTAATGCGCAGAAAGAGCTCGGGTCTGTAGTAACTGACGAGATAAGCCTAAAGGCGAGAACACATCAACGCCGCTAATGCAAGTTGCTAATAATCACAGCACAACATGGCCGAGAATAGGCATTCGAGGTCGAAAACTAACTTCCGAAACTCTTGTTCAAATAGAAATTCAGTCTATCTTAATCTGAATAAATTCTCGCTAGCTCATTTACATTCTGGCATGAAAAGCATGGGTAAAAAGAGAGTAATAGAAAAGCCTTTCAAATTAAAATGATCTATTAGTTAAAAATAAATATATACAATTCACAAAGTATTTTACAACTTGCGCAGCATAACGCAACTCTTTATATATTTTAGTCTGCTATAAGGAAAACAGCTGTCAGGGGTAGCACTTTTTTTGTTCAGGTCGAAATTATTTTACATTTCCTACTACACATTTAGTCTTACTTTGTTTATATTAATGGAACACCAGCGGCTGAGCAGTAAGATCACTGAACACTAGAAGTTACACTTGGTTCAAGCCTCGGCGAAAGATTGGAATGCATAAGAATTTTCCCGGTTTTCTCCGTGGGTAATGTGAAAACGAAACATTTTTTTTTCAAACTTCACTGAGGTATTTTCACTGAGGTATCTCTCACAGAAGATAGATAGCCTCAAACGACATTGTTTTAATAAATCAAGCTAATTTTAATTACTCTGCAGACTAAAATGTAAACTGTGGCTTCGACAGAATGGTAAGTGCAGCCTTTCTTCTGCGACATCATATTTAATAGTGGACTAGGTTAAGTTAGATTAAGTTACTTGAATATGTTAAAGCATAGTAGAAATGCCTTCAAAGAAAATTTCCTAAGGGAAGAAGATCATATTCACGTTACACATTTGAAAATAAAACATGCAGGCAGCCCATCTCTTGAAATTAAATCAAGTTCGAACTCCAGCAGTCAGCGGCCTTAACATCAACTGGTGGAGTATTAAGTTTAATGATTTGTCAATTCTAGTTCTACATGTAGCACGAAACTCAAAACTTTACGAAGATTATATCTTCAGACAGGACAATTTATGGGAATAAACCGGCCGTTGTCTCTTTTACATAGCGTTTGGAATATCATACATATTCATAAACATAGCGCAGTCTAGTGCTAAACGTTGTGCAAAAATTTACAGAAAATATTCAGTGATTCCTTGTCACTTATATTCAAAACTCAACTTGAGACTTCCGAAAATAACAAGATCTAATTGATCACAACATCGCTATCCATTCATAAGATGCTTCGATAATAGTTTGGAATAAATAATTTAATTCCTTTCTGGTTTATCTTTATTTGTTCTATCATAACAAATATTCTGCGTGGAACTGTCTTTTCCAGATTTAGTTTCTGAGACTTGAAACGTGTAATTATCAGAAAGGAATATTAACCTGTACAAGCCGATACCTGAGAAATAATTTGGTAATTATTATTTTTGCCTTAATATAATTACCCTAGTAATGAAACATTACTCTTAAATGTAGAAAAATGTTAATAATGCTGTAATAAATAATAATCGTGGAAGGCAGCTTGAAGATGGAAAGAATGTAACTTTCGATAACTACAAAAATGTATTTCTCCGTATTAATGAAATCGTAGTGACAGTCTACATTTCGAAATGCTGGACTTTTATTTGGAAAAATTCTGCATCATATCTTGAAGATTTCCTGCTTAAGAAATTATTTTTATTTGCATTTTACAACTATGGATTGCTGGAAGAAAATGGCATAATTAGATTTCAAGTAGTATGTTCTTCTGATATTTATAATTTTAACTACAGAAACAGAAACAATTTTCTAATTAAATTGCTCTTTTACCAAAAGTATTCTTTAGAAAAATGCATGCATTTCGACTGTGAACTCGGATATGTATATAATAACCAATTTTTTAATGTAAGATTATTAAGAGCGTACGTGCATTCTATTCGTCTAACATTAGGCAATTAAATGATAAAGGAAAAACAAATACTTGAGAAAAAGAACAAATTTTGTATAGAATTACTCCGTTGACTAATTATTATGCTGTAGAAAATACATGTACTTAAGCATAAATATACTGCTCCATATCATGTTTACGAAACGGTCTGTTCTCTGGTTTTCGGAAGTGAATGATCAGACACTTACTTTCAAATAGGACTTACTTAGTAAACTAACTCATATTCGCGTTATACCTTCATCAATTGAAAATCAACAGTACAGTCAGCCCGTTCACCTGGGATCAATTCTCTATCGAACTCTTCGCATTCAATCGTCTTACACACTCTTCTACTAATGAGATGTTTAAAAGCTAAAAAAAAGAGTCAATTACAGTTTTAGATATTACCTCTCTCACAATTCTAATATTTCATTAATAGTAGACTCATTAAATAGACAACAAAGTCAAAACGCAGAATAAAACTAAGTCAAAAATGCGGTCCTTTAACAGTAACATTGGCAAAGAAAAAAACTGGTAACCATGGTACACTTTGCGACTGCGCAGATAGTCTCGCAGACGATGTGCTAGCGCATCGCAGCACAAATACAAAAATTTTAACAAAAAACAAAATCTATTTAATGGCTATGCGTGAAACTGATTTAAGAGGTTGGTCTAGTATTCTTAGATCCCATAGCAAACAATAAAGCAAAGACAAACCAAAACACATGTATTATAGTATCACATCGCGAAAGAACAAATGGGTCAGAAGAATATGTAATAAAAACATCAGGTTAATAAAGGATGTCATATCCTCTACGTAAAGTGCATACTTGACAACGGCGAGGCAACCTGGCAATACTATCGTTGATCGCTTGTTGTGGCAGTAGCGCCCATTCCTATTAGAACGCATGGTGCAGATCATAGAGGTTGTCTTGCGGCGCACTGCCACCTGCTGTCCGACGTCCCACTATATTCCACAGATGCTCTATGGGATTCAGGTCCGTTGACTAACAGGCTACGGGAGATGTGGAATGCTTTCACTCTAACTCCGCACCACTCGAGCTCTATGCGGGCGCGTTAACGTGCATAAATATCACGACGGTATTCATTGCAGTTATAAAAGGACTCACAAGAGGGTGTAGACTTACGTCGCGATATCGTACATGCGTGACGGAACCACCAGGAATCACGTAGAGTTCCATGCTGCCGTTCGTTGCTATCCCAGTCCATACAAGAAAAACCTCCTCTTCTATAATGTCCTGTTTGGTAGATATTTGGCAACTGTTTCGAGTTGATAACTAACGATTTTAAATTTGATTTAAAATGGTTAACAATTTTTGAATTAGGATTCAAACCATCAAAATAACAAAAATGCGGTAAGATTCGAATTTTCGAATTTTGAGTAAAAAAATTCGCGAGGTTCAAGGATTCAAACGTGAAATCCATTATAAACATTTAATATTTGTATCACAAGAAAAGTATTACAGAAAATTCTATAATTACAGAAGCTCTTGTTTCAGGAATCGTATTAAAATAATATATATTTTCCTTTCTTATCAACAGAAATCATGTTATTGCGAACTGTTAAATATTGCGATCATTTTACTAATTGCACCAGATGAGGAGGAATATATGTACGCTTTATGAAAATAAATAACAACCCACAGAAAAGTGAACCTCTATATATAATTTATTGAGAACAAAAGACATATGTAAAATTCTCGTTAGCACACGAGAAGCTTGCGGGATCACGGATGTCTCTCGCACAGTAAAGTCTGGAGCAAAAATCATGAATACAATCGGACTACAGGTAACGTCATGGATAATTTCGAATTGATTATCTCAGTGTACTTTTTGAACTTAATTTACCATCTTCTTCAACGAAGACGTGCTTAGAAGGATAAATCACTCCTAGAGCTCCAAGGAAAAAAATCTGCAATATTTCAGATTTTAACAGTGGTCAAGAAGGATTGGTTAATGTCTCTTGCTGAGCGAGCAGCCTATCAGTCTGCTGTTGCCTCACTGCTGTTAATTTTTTTGTCTTCTTAGATTTATTATTCGCACTCAGGCCATATATAATTCAACAGAAAAATTATAAGAACTTTAAAAGCAACATAGCTATATATGTTTATAATTCGCGGACATTGTGTCGGCATACATTTTTCTACTTTTTTTTTAGTCTTTTCTCAGTTTATAATATTTATGTCCAGTTTCCTTAGTAATATGAATTAAAAAACTTTTTTGCCTTTTTATTATTAACTTTCTTGTGTTAAATTCAATCATTAAGTATCACATTCTTCTCACAAAAGACTTCGATTTCAGTACGATAATATTTAAAGTGTTTTTAATTTTTTGTGAATGTCAATTTTAAATTTAACGGTTGTTTTTCTTGGCGAGTGGCCTGGTGTAAAGGGATTGAGTTCCGAATAAAACCATAAGAAACAAAAACATACATAGCATTACAGCGGTTTAACAATATACAAAACCCAATATACAATCAAATAAATATATATGTTTATATACGTTTACAACAAGTTTTTTGGTAAATATTCTTTTTAAAAAAAGAAATTTTCAGGCAACATTGCATTCCATACGAAAATGTTCATTAAACAGCATTAACCGATAGATATAGAGATTTTCCTAGAAGCAGCTAATGAAACCGGATAAAGTATTCTCTGGCTAATAGCCAGTTGCAAAAATACTCCTGGGAAGAGAATTGCACCAAATCTCTTATGGATGATTGTATTGTTTGGGCTGATACAGGATAGTTAATGGAAAAATATTTGACAGATTAAGTGAGAAAGCTATCATTTTCAATCACTTAACGGCACAGCCAAAATAAAATACGTTAAATTTGCTAAATGGGAAAAGCGAAAGCAAAACAAAATTTTATTGATGGAAAATATGTCTATAAATGTATGCGTATATTTATTAATTACTCAGCTAACATTCTCCCATACTTAATTTAAATTTGAGGGCGTTAGCGAAAAATATCGTAATTACCTTATCTTGTACTGAAAGACGTAATTTCTTAATCATTTTATGAAAAAACATTATTTTCATCAATACATTCAGTTACATTTTTATTAACTTATAAAAGTTAAAACGCTTATATTGTAATTATAATGGTAGATATTTACAAAGTACATCACTGTGCATTACACAGAGAAAATTCCCAATAAGTCGTAAAAAGAAATTCAAGCAACAGCTTTTCTGCTTTTAATATACTATGGTTTGAAGTAGGTTGAATGCGTTTACACTTATCCTTCTCTCAGAGAGTTGAACTTCAGCAATTTCATATTTAAAAGCATCAGTTCCAAGAAAAAGAATGAGATCAGCAGTTATACTCTCATTTGTTTCTGGACCAGAAGACAAGAAAAGAAAACAGCTGTGGCTTTTTTCATTACCTCAACTCTAAAATGAAAATTTATTTAATTATCTTCGCAAATGAACAACATGATATTGAGCTTATAGAAATTATTAACAATAACTTGGTTGTATAAGACTATTCGGAATATTTTAGTAGCAATGGAAGTTTTCGAAATGTCATGAATGTGGCACAACCGTTAATTATTAGTATCTGAGATGAAAGAAAATAAAGTGTTTAAAACATATGGATCTGCTGTCTATATTACTTATTCATACAACTTTAGAAGCAAATGAGGAAAATGCTCAACATGTCATTTCAATTTACTAATTATTTTCCAAATATTTTTGTATAGCTTAACTTTAGTTTGTTAATTATTTCTACATATATTGTGTGCAACATCCGATAAAGATAGTAGGAGTGTCTATACATCTTTTCTCCATAGGCCAATGAGTGTCTATATATCTTTGCTGAATGAGCCACAACGCATAATGAAGTTATGAGTTGAATATTTGCGTTCTAATTCTTAATGTATTTAACGTATTATCATTTAAGCACAATTTTCTATTGAATATTCTACATTTCTATATCACGAAGAGAACTTAATGTAATGAACTTAATAACTGTAATGAAATTTATGCCAGCACCTTTACGTCAAAATTATCCACCTCGTCCAGTCCTGTGAATGTAATTTCTCTGCTAGTAGAAAAATTATAAGATACTTATTGAACGTCAATACCTCGGGTTAATATATCAATAGTAATCAAAACACAACTAGATCCAGACCTAAATTCACGCATGATGTTATTTCTTTCCATTTGATCCATATCTCCATGTAAAGAAGCGACGTAAAATTCTTGCCACCGCTCATACATTTCTTTCTAATCAGTATAGTTTTCGAATCGGAATGTCGATTGAAAATGCATTGAATAATCTAATGACAAGGCTGTCAAATAATAAGAGCGCAGACATGCACTTCCTCATCATTTTCGTTGACATTCAGGGAGCTTTTGGCACCATCTGGTGGCCAGACATTAACAGCAGCTTATCCTCTCTATCCTGCAATGGTGAGATAGGATAGGAAGAAAGTGTACGGAGGACCTTGACATCGCTACGGCAAAAAATGTATAGCTCCAGTACACTATCCATCTAGAATAACCCGCCCCCATGGTGGATGGTTGATGGTGCTTGTTGGAGTTGAGGGAAGTGGGCGCTCTTCATTTACCTACAGGACTGACTGTGTCGCGAGTGTAGCGTACCTTTGGTAGCCTCCGGGAGGAGTTTATTATGGAAACTAAAGGTAGCAATGGTGATGTACAGAGGAGGCGCAGTTTAACAGTGATGGTGGAGCTTGCAAATCGGGGGTCTCAGATGAAGTTACATTGATGCTGAACAGTTGAGGCAGTATTTGACAGTGATGGTTGTGCCTGTAACTCAGAGTCATTTTACATTTCATAATATATGGTACACAAGATCTTGGGGGTATTTCATTAAATTAGGGGAACTGTGTTTACACGGGGTACAAGTTTACACAGGGATTACAGTTGGGAATATTTGGTAAAACAAAACATAATTAAAAATACAAGGTAAGAAGTACACAAAAGGTTATACTATAATACAAAATACATCACACTACAACATTCATTTACAAATTAAATATTATTTACATTTTCTTGAGACAATTATTAGAGATTGGTGTTTATGAAAAATGTGTTTGTGATAATTATGTTGTCTGCGTTGGTAGTGTGACACGTCAGATGATGATGCTACTACTCCAGTTGATGGTATTGCTCAGATACATTGTCCATTGTTCAGAGTTCATTGTTGTGGGATCTGAGTACTTATGCAAAAAGTTCATTACAGGTGGAACGCTGATTGGCTGAGTTCGTAATACACAAGGTATCCAGAAGGTGCTAATTTGACAAGTATATTTGTCACTGTCTGTCCAGAAGTAGGAGGGCATGGTGATGGGAGTTGTAGCAGCCAGAGATTAGAGTACCCCCTTGTACTATTGATGATGGGATGATTGACATGTAGAGGCACTAACGGTGGCAAAGATCAACACCATGGCGATGGAGCGCGTCGATTATGGTCTTGATGGTGCTGCGGAATCTGCGGTTTTTCACTATAAATTTTACAAATTCTATTTCTGAGTTTGTAGGGTGTCTGGGGTGATGGCTGGAGGTGAGTGGACAGTTGAAGATGTAGTGGTCGAGATCTCCCAACTGTCCACAGACACACATGCAGGTATGAGAAAGATGACGCTCTGAAAAGTATGAGGGTATGGCCCGTGTCCTGATATAAGCTGTGAAAGATAATAGTGAAAGATAGTGCGATCTGTGTCGACTTTTGGAAGTATCGAGTGTGTTCTTCGTCCTTGTGGTCCATAGTCCCACTGTCGTTGCCATTCTTCTTGTGCAGATCGTTCTAGGATGGCTTTTGATGACGATTTTGGCCATGGCAGGGTGATTGGGGTTCCCAGTTGTTGTAGAGCTGCTTCTTTAGCTAAATGGCAGCTGCTGTGCCCTCTGGTCCATGAAATTGTATAGTATTTGCAGGGGTTTGAATTTATCGCTGTTTGGATTTGTCGGGCTATTGGAGATGAGGTGCTTGGATTCTTTATTGCGTTGATGGAGGCTTGGCTATCAATAATTATATGTATGGTGGTTGTTGGTAGGTCGTTCATTAAATTAAGGCTATGTAGGATTGCAGTAACTTCAGCTTGAAAAACGCTGTTTGATTCTCTAAGATGATCCTGCCATTCCATGTATGTATTTGAATTGAGGGTTATGGTGACTGCTGCACCGACTTTATGTTCTATCTTGGAGCCGTCGGTGTATGCTGTGAATTTAGTAACAGGAGGTGGTTTTTCCAGGTTGCATTTCAGATTGCTTAGACTGACAGCTGGATGGAAACTATATTTTTAAGGTTTTTCTTCATAGTCTTGTGGTTGGAAGTGGATGCTATTGTATGTTGTCAGAAGTTTAAGCTGTAGAACTCTTGAAGAAACTCCATCAATTTCAGCTTGGATTGAAAGTGGGAGAAAACCGGCCAGGACTTGGAGGGCATTATTAGAAGTAGTTGAAAATGCCCGTGTGATATTCATTAGGAAGGGCCTTTGAATTGCATTGAGAGTACGGAATTTACGGGCTGTCATTGGGATTGCCCAAATGGCAGCTCCGTAGTTGATAATTTTGTTTATAACTGTTTGGAGGAGCATTTTCATAATTCTATGGTTGAGTCCCCAATTGTAGCCTCGCATTGATTTGAGGGCTTGGACTATCTTGTTGGTAGTAAGCGTTTTGTTTTGGAGGTGTTGGATGCAGTTAAACTTACTGTCTATTGCTAGGCCGAGGTATTGGACCGATTTTACGTATTTAATTCTGTTGCCATCTATTTCTAGGATAGGATTTCTTGCTAAAGTTTGCCCCGGTTTATGGATTATAAGTACCTGCGATTTGGTATGGGAGATTGTCAGTTTTAAGTTCTTGCACAGATAGTTGAAAATCTGTAAAGCTCTGTTGCAATTATCTTGTAGTTGATCTCGGGAGTGACCACTTATAACGAAGGCTACACCGTCAGCGAAAGCCACTATACTCGTGTGATCTGGCCATTGAAATTCTGTAATTTGATTGAATGTTATATTCCAAAGGTCCGCGCTCATACACGAACCTTGTGGACAACCTCTTGATTGCTTCCTGGTGATGATAGCATTGTTGTGAAGAATGATGCTATTTCTGTTGTTGAGATAATCTGAGGTGAGGAGGAAAAGATTCCTTGGGCATTGCATGTCTCGTAGTGCCTGCTTAACTGCAGGCCACCACAAGGAATCGAACACATTCTTCAAGTCGAGACACAGAAGTGCTGAATGAAGCTGGAGACTTTTGTTAATTTGGATTTAATTAATGGCTGCGTTGATGGCGTGAACGGTTGAGCTGTTGGGTTTGAATCCATATTGATGAGGACTTATTCTATTGTCATTATATATTTTGAATTTAATTCTGTTGATTAAGAGGCGTTCGAGAAGTTTGCCGATGGCAGGCAAGAGGTTGATAGGTCGGTATGAACCGGGGTCCTTTGGATCCTTGTTTTTCTTTGTAAAAAGGATAATCTGGCTAGTTTTAAAGCTATCAGGGAAGCAGTGGTATGATAGGCATTTATTGTACAGCTGCAGTAGTATATCAGGTGAGGCTTTGCAGATGATTTTGATTAAGTGATTTGAGATACCATCCGGTCCTGGCGCTTTGGTGTTACACAGAGATTTTGCCGCAATGGTGAGATAATAGATCTCATTAGAAGCTACCTGGAAAACAAAGAAATCCAGATCACAATGAATAACCACATCGTCATCAAAAAATTACTCATGGCTGTCCGCAGGTTTCGTGCTTAGGTCCGACCTTGTGAAACTTAGTAGCAAACGCTGCATTCCAGCGCTTCAGCAACCTTCAGCATGTCTTAGGAGCCAATTGACCTGAACAAATTTAAACATTGCGTTGTGTTTTAAATATAGGTTAGTGCATACAACCCGATGAACCTTGATACTGGTGAAACAATGTAGTGTTAACATATTTTAAAAGGATACACATAAATCAGTAATACAAAAAAAAACTATAGAGTTTATTATAATTTTTCTTTAAGCATGTTAATTCAACAATTTCTATTATTTATCAATTCGTCCCCTGGAACTACTAAAACAATTAATTAATAAATGACTATTTCAAACATTTATATTGGTTTTCACAATTCAGCAACTTTTAAGATAACAACTTAAATTTGAAAAAAACTATTAGTTAATCCTAACTATTTCATTAGTTAAAATAAAAAAATTAATAACGTCTATTACACTTAACAATTTTAAGGTTCTTACAACTTAATAATCCAAGAAAATACAAAATTTTCATAAGTTCAGAACAGAGTTAAATATTTATCGTATTGCACCAAAAAAAAATAAAAAGAATCTACTATCATGTTCAGCTGAGTTATACCAAACCCACCCTTTTAAGTAAATTTAGAATTTAAACTGGAGCTATTATAAGACTGTTAGCAATTTTACCTCAATCTCTGCAAAGACAGTAAAATCATCAAAAGATATTTAAATTTAAAACAAACTTTTAAATTAAAACATAATTACATTTTGAAAATAATTGAATCCTTGCTATTTTAGGAGATAGTTAAATCAGTAATTTTAAATAAAATTTTCTTAAGAATTAAAGTTAAGAGCTAAAAAGTTCAGAAGATAAGAAAAATAATTCTTATCTGTGACCAGGATCCTAAACCGGAACTTGGTAGAAAAAGATGATGTAGACTGAAGGATCAGCATCTGGTCTTCGGAGATATGTAAGATGGTAACTTTAGAATCGATGGTCAGGGCCAAACTCAACGGTGAACGGCAGGATGGACATCATGAATACCGACGACGTGAATTTTCATCCGGCAGGACGGGAGCTGCACAGAAAAGATGGAACCGGAAAACAGGACTAGCAAATCAGGAACCGGGAGCTGCACTCGTAGCAGGAAGCCTTAATCATAATCGGAGATGGACAGCATCGTCGAAAAAAAATGTAGGTTCTCAACCGGCAGGACGAGAAGTAGTAGAAAATCCAATATAGAAGAATATTTTTCTTTTTTTTTAAAATTGAAGGGGCAGTCTGTGCCCGAAGGAAATGCCGATCGTAAATGAATTGTAGTTACCTCATAATGAAGATTACTCTCTCGAGTATCAACCAAATTTTAGAATATTAGAATCAGTACGACACAGGCGAAAGGAGCCATAAGCCCCCAGCTACGAAGAAATCTCATCGAAGCTGCACCACAAAACCCGTGCTCAGGGCACGTAGAGTACAACGTCAAGTCAGCCGAAGAAGAGCAAGAATCACACCTGCACCGCCTTTTGTCAAGAATCCGACGCAAGCGTGAGAAAAACTGGCAAACCCAAAGCACAGCAGCCCTGACCGGAAATTCCTAAGCAAAGGCTTAGAATTCAACTGCAAGGATATAAATTAATAGAAGATCAACCTAAGTTAAGTAATTTTAAATCATGTTTATTACGTAGGGAAACACCTAATTCCTTTGTGTTTTTCAACGCGTTTACGAGTAACCAGTGGAAGAAACGTACGTGTCTTAAAGTACCAAAACCCCTAATTAAAATTAAACTAAAGCGAATATAAATACAACATATTAAATAAAATGACGTTGGGTAGCATAAATTTAGAATAATGAAAATTAATTCTTAAGTCAAACTTAAGTAATTAAGTGTTACGTGAATTTGCTAAACAACACATGTCAAGATTATGTCATACGCTTATGATTTCCTCATTATCGTAGAGGCCGCAGCAGCATGTAATAAAGATAGCAGGAGTGTCTATTTATCTTTGCTTACTGGGCTAGGAAGCATAAACTTCACATAAATGCAGAAAAAACGAATACCATGATAATAGGACGACGTCAGCCTCTTAGAAGAAAAATCTAAAACTACAGGGACATTCAGTAAAAACAGTTTCAGAAATGGCATACTTAGGTCTCGCCTTTGATAATGAACTTTCATAGACTCCTCAACTTAAAGTTCTCAGGCAGCGCATTCGCAATCTCTCTAATAGTATGAAGCGTACCGTAGGTATAAAATGGGGCAAACCAGCAAATCTCCCGAAATATTGGTGCAAAATCATTTCAGAAAGCATTGTTTTGTAGGAGCCTGCCTCTGACGCCACAACCTCACTTCTCCCTAAAGAAAACTTTACTTTGCATACAAAGATGTCAACTTCAGCTCATATGTTGCGCCTATCGGACTTCTCCAACATCTGCGCTACAAGTCACTGCTGATCTTTCCTCATTTTGGTCTTGTCCTCGAGAGGGAAGCAGCATTGACAAAAAAGTACAAGGCTGAATAAAAATACATCAATGTGGAAAAAGAACATTATACAAACAGACTATGAAAAATACAAAGTTCGTTCACTTTGTCAAGAGCACAATTTGATCTACCGGACATCATCCATATGAAATCAAATTCTCTGATCCAAAATGTACTTTGCAAACTCATGAATCCAAGACAGAGGCTGGCACAAGATGTGGATTCTGCGAATTGGATAAAGGCAACATTATCTTTTCCTGGAAACGAAGACTGAACGAATATAATTCAGTGTTTCAGACAAAATGATAGCAGCAATCACCACTTGAATGCCCATAATAATATTTTCTTCTATTGGAAACGTAGATGAGTATGGCAACAAGATTCCAGATCGACTGGTCGGGGAGGGCAGTCTTAAGAGTTCTACTGATGGTGGTATTTTTTTCTGTATTTCTTTCTTGGAACTCGCTTCCCGGATCAAACTAGAAATAAAATGTACCTTGAGCAAGACTTATATTCATGAGTGGTACGATTTTAATAGTTCTGGTCCTGCTTGGGCGGGTCAAACAATAGATATGAACAGACAGCTTTCGCAGGGTTCCTCTAGGTTCCGCAGTAGTCATCTTCGTGCTCAAAGACATGCATCGGGCCTTTTGCCCGAAATGAAGTTGAATCAAACCATTCCGCCCCATAACCTATCACGCACTGGTTTCTGGAGGAGCCAGCTGTACACTAGTCCGGATGCAGTTCTTCATTGTTTGAAAATCTACGGTTTCATGGACTTGATCTAGAAGTTGCTATCCATCAGGTGGGCTGAAAAACAACAAAAACCCATGATTTCGTAACATTAACTTTTCGCAGTTCCCTCATTACTGCAAGACAATTCAAAACTTTTAAAAAAGGTATAATTTTCACTAAAATAAAAAAAAATCTGAAAGGTTTCAGATTTTAAATTACGTCCAAAGGGGCGTTTTTTTTTATCATTTTGTGTGTCATCTTTACTTATTAAATATCATGTTCTTCGCACTTAAACCATAAAATTCAGTACAACAGCAATATCGCAAAATAATTTTTAAATGAGTCTATCTTTAGAATTTTCGATACACAGTTTCGCGCGCTTTAGATAAAAAAGCTTTTGTCATTGCTCACTTTGAAATCGTTGGAGTTTGTTCATCAAAAATTCGTTTAAGGTTTACAAAATATGAAATAAATAAGAAACAAATTCCAAATTCGTGCTTCCAGCTGCGCATATTCGGGTGGAAACGTACGCTATTCAAAACTGGATGACTCTAGGTACCGTTGTTTTATCACATTTGGAGATATATACATACATTTCTGAAGATTCTTGCTTATTTAATTTCTTTAAATATAATACAGGGTTGCAATAATTTGTGGCAACAGTTTGAAAGTGATTCAGACTTTTAATGTTTCCAACTCAAAATCGAAAACGAAAACAATAGTCCTTCAGGGACAAAGCCGCTTTGGACTAACAATGTCCTTTAGAATGAACGTTAAAAATGATATTTTTCGTTTATAAAATGTTGAAAACAATTAGTAATTTTTCATTTTTCATTTTTACTAAAGCAACACTCCCAGGAGCCAAATTGTGTCCTTCCAACACTACTCACACTTTTGTTTGATCACCCTTGTAAATGATAAATACATTGTAATATTTTATAATTAGGAAGTTTAGGAGATGAACCTTTTTCCCTTTTTGCTGCTTCTTACTGTTTTTTACGCATGTTTAGTTTTAAGATTTTAGTTTTTACTTTTAAGATTTTAGCTTTTACTTTATTATTGTAAACCGTAATTTTATATCCCTTTTTTAAAATAAGAGGACGTTGAAAAAGAAAAATTATATTTTTAGGTTTTTTACATATTTCAATTAGTTTTGAAATTTTAATGTGATAATTTAATCTTAATTTTTACCTTTTATTTTGGATTTGAGCAATCTTTATTTGTTCCTGGTATTTTGCATCAAAATTTGTGATCTTATTTTGGTTAACTTATTCACTATTTTCTTTTTTTCTTGTAAACTGAAACTTAACTTTTGGGGATTTGAGTGGTCTTTTCGTATTTAAATAATTTGCGGTTTCTGCTTTTACAAAGCGCAGGAAATTTGCTTCGCCTGCAAAATTGGTTTTCTAATTGTGTTATATTTAGAAATTTGTATCTACGGTTTTCGTTCTAAAAGTAACAAATTAAAAAATTAAAACATAGATCTCCTTCCTTTTATTTATAAATTTTGACTTTTAGTCTAATTTGTACATTATTCACATAATTTTGTTCGCGTCACGTCGGAGCAGATTATACCTTCGTAATGATTTCCTGTTGATACCTTGTCATTTAGAAATTTTGAATTTAAATTAAAATTCTTCTATTATTATTATTACATGACCTAAAGTTATTGGATTATTCTTTCCGATATAGTTAAAAAACGCTATCCTGCCCATAATTATTTAGGCTGATCCTTTACAAAGACAAAAGAATTATAGTTTTTTACTTATTTATTGTTATGTAATATTTAGTTAATAATGTTAACTTTTGGTTTCCTTTGATTTGCAAGTTTTTACTTCATGGTATTTCATTTATGGCTTCCTGTTAAATAGTTTGCCATAAGCTGATAGATATTAATTCTACATAATTTATCTTTTTTTAACTAATTAGAGTAACAAAATTACTAAAATTTATTAAATATTATTAAAATACAACACCAATGGAATTTACTAAATTTCTTCAGTTCCTGATACAAATATACTCTGAATTTCTTCACACACACAAACAACTATATATATATATGAACAAATATAATATATATTGTTGCGAAATGACCAGCTGCTGTAACATACCTTCCCCGCAGAGCGGGTTTAGGGTTGCCAGAAAGTGGCTGGAAAGGCAGGGTTGCCAAATTTGGTGCAATTTCGCCAACTTGGTGATACTTGCTAAAAAAATGGCGATATACCATAGACGTAGCGAGAACATTCCAGAAAGAATTCTTAGCGGTTTCCTCGAGAATATTCTCGAAGGTAGGTTAAAGATATATATACTCTGCCTGAGAGAGTAGTGGCGTAGTATCTTGAATTCAGTAGCATAATAGTGACCTGAGTTCAGAGATTAATTTCGAAGCTATCGATCGAATCGGGAGCTGTACTCAGTGTCTTGCAGTGAGGCTGTCCTCATCGTTATAGGCTGAAGGCTGGATTGTTGTTTGTTTCAAGGTGTTTATCGTAGTTTTTGACGACCGTTAACGTGTCTTTGGAATTTTCCTGTGTAATACCGGGGAATAAATTTCGTTTCGATTTTTCATCAAGTGTTATCATCAATTATCATCAATTGTTGAGTAAATATTTGTAATTTTTTAATCTATTTCAACTCAAATATATTTCAGACGTTATCATAAAATAATGTAAAATAATGTGAATGTCGAAATATTTTTTCCTGCTAGTATTTATTAGCTAGTATTATATGATTATGATTAGCACTTTCAATTAATATTTTAACATATATTATATCGCTGAGACTACAAATTAAAACAATAATAATTTAAATACAGAATAATGGTAACTATGGTAATAAAGAGCTTAAAAAATTAAAGTGAAGAAGTGAAAAATTCATTTAATGCTTAAAATAGAAGTGATATTTTGCATTTGTCTTAATGCTAAAATCTATTTTATTTAATCAAAATTAATTTTTTCCTTGACGTGGGCAGAAAACGATCAGTAAAGTTAAATGTAGATTTATTAAAAATAGATTAAACAATAAACTTTCTAGTTAAATATATGCAAGTGAACACGAAATATATTTAAAGTTTTGATTGAATGCATTTCGAGGCTGATATGAATTTTAGTTGAAAACTACTTATAGGTATTAAATGACATTCTTTGTTCATATGCATTTTTGTTCCTGGTGTTGGATTTTCCAAATCAATGAGAACGATTTCTTGCTTATGATAGAAAGGTAAGAAAACCGTTTGCTTGTTAGGTGGTCTTACGGATTTAGTGCATTAAGAATGAGTAAAGCTGCTATTTGTTTAGAAATGATCGATCATGCCTGTGTTTTTTTCTTCTTTTCTTATTCGTAACAGTGCTGTAAATAAACTTAAGTATGTGGAAATTGTTCTGATTAACTGATTCAAATGAAATCCTGTGTGAATCCAGGTCATGAAGCAAAAGATTACAACCTAAAATCTTTCACAATTTTACCAGCAGCGGTAAATGTGTAACTGTAAAGAATGCCAACTACAAAACAGATGAAACGATTTTTAAAAATATAAATTTACAAAATTGTGTGCTCAGTGTGAGATTCGTTGTAGTTTATCAATTCCCTTTATCAAAATTATAGAGTATTTCGTACGGAATATGGAAGGCATCAGCACTATGCTGGCCTTCAAATCCGAGGCGGACGACATACGCTTGATTAACAACATTTCTAAAGAAATTTGAAAACCTGAATTCAGATCTCACAAGTTTGAAGTCTGGACAGCGGTGAGGAGGAAGTACTTGTGTAAGCCTCGTGACCTGTAGAGAAAAAATTGTTTCTATGAAAGTTAAATTATTTCAGCCTTTTTTTATTATTATTATTTTTTAGCCCAAAGAAGCTTTAATTCAGAAGTTAGTTCTGTTAATTTCGATCTGGCATTTTGCGTAGATTCATTATAAGGACAAATCACTTTTGAAATTGTTGCCACCAAATATTATAGCCCTGTATTATATTTAAAGAAATTAAATAATGTAGAATCTGCATACATGTACGCATGTTTTTTGCATTGTGATAATACAACGGTACCTAGAGCCGTCAAATTTCAATAACGCACATCTCCACTCGTATATCGGCAACTGGAAGCCAAATTTGGAAGTTGTTTTATTATTTATTTCATATTTTGAAACGCATTTACGAGTTTTTGATATAGAAACTGAACGATTTCAAGCCGAGCAATTGCAACACTGTACGAGGACAAAAAAAGAAACATTTTTAGCTCTAGTACGCGAGATTGTGTATCAGAAATTCTAAAGATATGCTCTTTTAAATATTTGCGATATTGCTGTTGAACTGAATTTTATGGTTTAAATGCGAAGAACATGATATTTAATAAATAAGGTAAACATAAAACGTTAAAAAACACCCCTTTGGGCGGAATATAAAATCTAAAAGCTTCCAATTTTTTTTATTATTATTATTTTTAATATGGGTCATTCTGATATCGGTTAGATTTGATTTATATGGTTTAGGTAAAGCACTCGTGACTATCTACCTAAAAAATATATACCTTCGTGAAGGACGTTCTAAAGAAACTGTCTGGTATATACGTTTACAGATCTTTTTGTTATCGAATGTTCCTTCTTGTTTATTAATATGATTAACCATAACTACAATTCTATATTTATCATAGGGTAATGGTCAAATAGGTTTCTAATATATCCACTGTTGAACTTAACCGTTGGATTTTGGTCCACCCCACTTTCGATGATGAATGAAAACACAAGATACGAGACCCGATAATATCCTAGACTTCTTCCCTTACTAAAACATGTTGAAAGGATTTTCGATATTTCCAACATTCACATTTTTCCCTTTTTAGAAATATCCAAACCTTTTTCAGAATTCGAACCTGGGTGGAAAGTTATGGAAAACGGTTTCCCTATAACCATGCAACAGAGCAACCACAAAACAAGCGGAATGATTTTCTTCAACGGCCAGATTGGAATTAGGAATTATAATTACAGTTTTTTCTTTCACAGTTTTGTAAGTCTTTACCTGAAAGGAGGCATCTGGCAGCAAAGATATCAGGTTTGTCTGTGGGCACATATATGGTTCTTTCTTAATATCTTCCGCATAATTGGAATACAATGTGCTTCATATTTCATTCAAATCGCTTATTGAAGCAATCTTCATACGCCTCTGCGGAGCGTTACAGCCGCCCTCTAAGCGTAAGAAGTTGTTCTGCTTAAACGACATTTTATTACAGTCCACATTTCTTCTCAGACTCCACTTTTATTCATATACTTTATAAATCATATTTTTATTAATATTTGAGCTACATAAATCACTTTATGTTCAGGTAGGTTCTATCATGTGTCCATGTTATTGATTTTCGAGAAAATTCTTTTTCAATCCAAACTAAATATTACGCGCATAAAACTCATTACTTTTTCAGGTTTCAGAAATCCAGTATAAATCAGAAAGGTAACTATAAAAATTGCTTTCTCATTGCGATTAACATGATTTCCTCTTGTAAATTTCCAATTTATCTATGTGATTATCATAAAGCAGAAGCCATGAGTAAGCTGTAAATTTATGAGTTACCTCTTTCACGCAGCTGTTTTTCCTTGGTTTTATACTTGCGAAACATTTACGAGCAAAACGTTATGCACATTTCTGAAAATTTACTTTATCTAAATGTAATGGACTATAAAATGTGTGTTGAACTATGCGAAAATCAAAGTAAAATATTGTAGCTATTGCTACAAGCCTCTGTTAGAGATAAATAGGCAATGTTAATATGTAAGTGATGTTTCCACATAAAAATATCCCCTCTCCCCATTTTATATGAAATCTTTTCTTAAAAGCCTATATTTCGGAAATTTTGTTCTGTATTCTGTTGGATTGGTTATGATCTGCTTTTATTCGAGGAATCGTATGTATTCTGTTTCTATTATCTAATACATCAAAACCGCAGTTATTACTTTGCTTTGTGAAAAGCTGATTTACTGTTGTGCCTGAATTTTATGAAGAACCTGCATTAATACCTTTTCTGTGAAGTCTCAAGAAATTCAAAGGAGATTTCAGTATTTCCGATAAAAAGGCGAAAGCAAAGCTTGCCTCTTTCCAGTTCTAAGAGTGAAACAGCATTGCGTATATATTAATGCTGCATTTCTCAGCTTATGTATTTTTGCTATATTTTAATATTATTTAAAGTTTGAAGAATTAAGTAACAATATTTAAATGAACAAATTTCAGTTTAGGGTACGTTTAAAATGTTCTCATGTAACAAAATAATGATTACTTCATGGAAATTCGACTTGCTAATAGTAATTAAAATATTCTATAGACATTGCACTTTGCACAAACTTTGTTTATATAATTTGCATAACTAGGCACTTATGGAACAGTTTCCAAGAGGTCCAAGGTTCCGACTAAGCTATTACCAAATAATGAAAATTTCATATTATAATAATCTTTTTTCATATAATTAAATTTCATGTTTATAATAGTTCCAAGTACATGCAAAATAAAGTATGTTTATAATGTAAAAAGGTATGTTTATGTATTCATACTTATATCTGAATATAGGTCAGTTTTTGTTAGAAAGGAATCCATGAAGCATCTCTTCCATTATGCGTGTAATTCTGACGTAATTTGCCATGATTCAAGGACTTCAAAAGACATTTGGTCCAATAAATCACTAGCATCGCACTGGAGATATATTTTATTGTAATTTAAAATACATTTATTCTTGAAAAATTGAGTAAACGGTAGACATTATCTATTCTTACCAAAAAAGCGCAAAAAAAGGAAAAAAAATGCAAAAAAGCGTAAATAGTGGGTAATATAATTTAGTAATATAAGGTATCGGTAAATAGCAATTTAAAACACAATTTTTACATGTTCAAAAGAAACCAGCTATAATTCTTTTTTTTTTCAAACATTTTCATGCAAAACTACCGTGCACAGCCCCCTTATATAATTTGACGGTATATCAGATTAAAGAAACTAATGTAAACATCTGCATTTTGCTTATTTGTACTAAAATGTGTTACGAGACCAAAGTTTCAACTACCTTAAAGTAAACTTTTTAAAAAGTTGATTTTAGCCGTTCTACAGTTACGGTTCCATTTAAGCCAGAGCATTTTCAAACGCTATGTTTACGTATTTGGTTTTATGAATTACATATTTGGTTTCAAGTGTATCCTCTGTTTGTCAGCAATATTAGAAATGATGCATTGAATCGTTTCATATTCTCTTAATATTTAAGAAAAAATAGGCTGCACTCACATCGCAATCAAAATTCATACTTTCAGGGATAAATATATGAAAATGATGACACTAACTTACTGAGTCTTACTTGTCTTCTTGCCGTAAAAGTACGAAATTTGCGTCAAAAAAAAAACCTTGGGGCAATAAAACTAATTTGAAAAATCTTAATGTTATTAAGGCAACAACTTATCATTTTCACTAAATCTCAGTCAGGTTTTGCTATGCATGGCGTAAAAATAGACCTCCGTAAAGTGTTGGTTTTATGCCTACACAATGGTAGTAAGCATTTTTAGCACCTTCTGTAGCAACAACATAATTCTCATACTACAATATATTCAGTTAACTACGCACAAAAACTAATTAATCGATTCTTGAGTCTAAAAGTATAATCCTATAATATGGAATGTATACATAATATAAAGCATACATTTATGTATAATACGTTTACAATATATATATATTGTGCATTAAATATTATTATTAGTCCAAAGGCGCTTTGTCCCTGAAGGACTATTGTTTTCGTTTTGGCATTTTGAGTCGGAAACCTTAAATGTCGGTTCACTTTTCAAACTGTTGCCACGAGCTATTACAGCTCTGAGTTATATTTAAAGAAATTGAATAATGAAGAATGTGCATAAACGTATGCATGTTTCTTGCATTGTGATAAAACAATGGTACCTACAGCCATCGAATTTTGAATGACGTAATCCTACTGGGAATATGGGCATCTGGAAGACCAAATTTGGAATTTGTTTATTATTGATTTCATATTTTGTAAAACTTTAACGAATTTTTGATTAACAAACTCAAGGATTTCAATGCGAGCAATGGCAACGTTGTACAGAAAACACATTTTTATCTCCAGCGCGTGAGACCGTGTATCGGAAACTCTAAAAATATGCTCAATTTAAAATTATTTTGCGATATTGCTTTTGAACTGACTTTTATGGTTTAGGTGCGAAGGACACGATATTTAATAAATAAAGGTAACACATAAAATGTTAAAAAAACTCCCCTTTGGACTTAATGTAAAATCCGAAACTTTTCAATTTTTTTTTAATTGTAGTTTCTTTTGCGGAATTCGAGATAAATTCAATAAAGTTTATCTGAATTTTTGAATAATATTCAAACCAACTCAGATCAAATCAAAATTCAAATATTTAAATGGCAATCTGTTTCACATAACATTATTAGTTATAAACAAGCAAACAATATTAGTCTACTTAACAGCAAATTTTTTAGCAGACTAGGAGCATAAATAAATGAGAATACGTAATTGAATTATATGAATTTCTATCAAAATGTTCCTTTGATTTGGTGCAGAAGCTGAAAATACGGGAAATGAAGTTCGCTAAACATAAGAATTCTTCTGCTAAACTACTTCCGTAACTCATCAAACGTTTAATCGAATCCACAGGAAAAAAAAATTAGAAAAAATAGCACTTAACTACCTGCTCTACAGCTGTTATCGAAAATCAATGAATGCTGTCTTTCATTCAATTAATCTGCATTTCACTTTCTAGATTCACGTAAGCAGAAGAGAGATTAGTTAACAGCGCTGGAAGCTAACGAGGTATCCAATGAAATATAAAGAAATGAACAGTGGAAACGTTTGAGGAAAAAGGAATCTATATCTTTACATTAAGTATAAATAATGATGTACGCATATAGTTAAGTTATGCAATTCGAAGTCATTTCCGACTTACGTTAATGGTTTAACCGATCTCTTGTACATATGTTGCACAGTATAATAATGCAATTTCCCCATATTACAGATATTATTTATTCTTTGCATAAAGTAACTTTTATTTTATACTTTGTGACGATTTCTCTTATAGATTAAATAGCGGTAACGTGATGCAAGATTTAATAATTTCATTGGATTAATCAAGTTGAACGGAGAGAATTTACTCTAAACTTTCGAATTTTACAATACCGAAATATTGTAATTTCTATTCATTTAATATTGATTGGAAATGTCACGCTTGAAAATAAATGAATTATAAAAATGGATATAACCCAAAACCAATCCATCCCTTCTTAAAGCAAGTGCACTTCTGTTTTAGGTACTTTACTAGCCCTTTTTAGGCCTCAAATTTGTCATTTTAATATACTTCCGTTTTACCCACTTACTATTTATTTAGGCATTTTATAAATGCACGCAGTGTATATTCATTTATTTAGAAAGTTAGTACGGTTTGAAATGGTAACATAGAAAGTAAAAATTCTAATAATAATCTAGGTAATAAAGAAATATATTGAAAAGCGCTCAAAATTAAATTAAAGTCAATCATTGTGAGAGAGAAATAAGTAATTCTGGCTCGGAACAAGATGCCGATCAAATTTTCCCCATGCCCCAACCCGCATCCAAAGCTGCCATCATGAGTAATTCAATAGAATATTCCATAATACCAGCACACTCGTATATCACATTACATTACCAAAGAACACGACAGGAAGCAAGAGGGTAACACAATAATGAAACAATAAGGTAGGGCAGCGGAATGAAGTAATACAATAGGATAACGCAAAAAAAAGTGACAGCTGTGGGAATTGAGATGCGTTGAACTGAATACTATTTCATACTTCTTGACTGAGTTTATACATGTAAAAATGAAGAATATGTAAACGAATTTTTAACATGATTTTACAGTAACATTATATTTTTTTTTAATTTCCTCTTCCTATTAAAAAATAGTAACATGCTTATTATAAATCTCTTTAAGGTACGTCATCTAAAAATTAATTCTTGCGTGGTCGCAGAGTAATTACAAGAAACATTTCTTAGTCAGAAAAAATTGTAGTTACTCTAGCCAAAACATTACTTAACCAATCAAAATAAAATAGAACTTTAAATTCAATAACATCGATCTTACAATCTAAGGCGCTTTTTCTCCGTTTCTCTGTCGTTTTAGTATCCTGTACATCTCTTCCCGTTTTTTTTATTTTAAATATGCAGTAAAATATGAAAATACTTTTCACATTTTTACTAGAGTTTAGTGTTTGTTTCTTATTTATGCACATTTTGTCAAAAATAAGGAAGTATTTGAAATGCCAATATATGTTGCTACTTCTTTATAATCAATGTTCTGCCGCCCAGCCCGTATGATGGGTAAAGACACTGTATTGATGTGCCCTATTTCGAACTATACTCTCGATAGGTTATAATAGGAAAAGAGGGGAATGGGAGTCACTGGAACCACCTCTGGGGTGTTATCTCTCAAAAGTGGAGTAGAAGCTTAACAGCTAGCATGCTTAATATGTATACATACGGCAATACGCAAGTACCGGCCCTGCATCTACCTGTACGTGCACAAGGCCAATCATCAAGTCTACGTCACGATATCGCATTTAAAATAATGGTTTTATTTATTTTAGTCTCTAAAGTCTTCTTATTTTTTATTTCACGTTTCAAAACCCACAACGGACTTACAATTAATCTCCGATCTACGTTATTCCTGAATGAATGACTTTCAGTTACCACGTTTTCTCTTCATAGCAATTCGAGAAAAACTGCGAATAGTCAAAACTTAAGTAATCAGGGTTTTGCCACAGTTACAGATAATCTTTTGTTAACGCATTGACAAACGTTTCTAGTCTAACAATCTGACTTTTTTCTTCCAACAGTATTTGTTAGTAATAAAAGATACACACGAAATCCAAATAGTGCTCTTTTGGAAACCTTTAACACGGTTTATTTAGTATATGCATACCAATGGATTTTAATTCACCTTATTTCTTTATCTTTTTAGGCTGAATTCTAATTTATGATAATATCTACACTTAAGGCTAGTAACAGGAAGCATGTTACTCATGAAACAAGCAGTTACTGTCACAGTAATGCTGCAGCTGACATTTATTGGAGATATACAGATTATCTCCCGCAGTTAAGGAAGAAGTGTGTCTTCATAAGTACTGATACAGGCTAGTGATGTCGAAGAAAAAAATCATTCCTTTCGAGTAGAAGGAAGAAGAATATTTTACGACTTTTCTTCCGTGAGAGTAATTTTAAATTTGCTATCAAAAATAATGTCACAAGCTTCGATCTGGCGCGGATTGAAACATGGATATTTGTTACTGTACATGCGCAAAGCATAGGAATTCCTAATACCGGCAAAATATAATGATGTAATTTCAGATTCTGGAACTCTGCTCCGACACTTTTATACACAGATGTTTTTTTTTTCTCATTGCATATTTTAACTCAAGACTCTTACGTGATAACTCAAATATTCCTGTTAGGTAATAGAATCTGTGAGAAAGCTAAATATGTTAATAGTTTTTCGTTAAAGGCATTGCATTATATATACTACCATTCATTTTAATCAGGTATGATTAATATAATAAAATATCAATGTGACGAATTTTGTGAAAGTCAAACTGTCTAATAGCTTTCTTTCTAAAAAATAAACTAATTTTATCTTCTCACAATAGTATAAATATAAATTAGGTTAGTATGATTTCTATTGCTCTATGAATATTCTAAGTGGTATTTGGTTGTGTGGAGTTAGTGTAGATAAACTAGGTAGCTTCCGAAATACTGATTCTTTGGTTCTTGGTCTAGTTAGGAGTATTGTCTCCTCTGTTTCGACTACTAAACCTATTTTCTTTCAATATCCTCTTAAAATAGATTGTTCGCCGCCCATCCGGTATAGCAGTTAGCGTCGCTGACTGCCATGCCGAAGGGCTCGGGTTCGAATCCCGGAGAAGGCATGGATGTTTGTAAATGTACAGATAGTGTCGGTGCGGCATGGCGGCACTTTAAATATGCGGTGAGCCGAAAGTCCTCTCATGTGGTTTGGCGGAAGGGGAGAGAGGTGAGAGACCCTCGGAACCCCTCCTCCCGGAGTGCTCTCCATCAAAATTGAGGGCGGAACTGAGCCAAATCGTACTGTCATCTGTTAGGTGCTCAAGGCTATTGCCAACGACAGGCTCAAGACTATTGCCAACGACTAGCGCTTACGAGATTACTCATGGGCTTGGGCTGACTCTGTCAGATATGTGAGCATGAGCAACAACAGCAAAAACAGTAAATTGTTCTTAAGAGAAGAATTCATGCATCATATTAATCAGATTTCTAATTCTTTAGATATTTGAAAGTTTAATGGATAACGAAATCTACTTTTCGTGCTCACCTTTCACAAAATTATGAGATTTCGAAAGGATATTTTAACCCGAGAGTACGAGGGCTCATATGAGTTACACGAGCAAGCTCATGCACATTAAAATTTTTATTTTCTCCGAATGTTTTTATGAAACCAACTTTCTTAAAGGAACAGAAAATTGTATTATATATTAGCATAGAAAATAAAATAGTATAACTTTACTCTGTATTGATTCTTATTTTCTTTATTAGCGCTATACATACAGGTAACAAATGCAACAATAAATATTAGCAGCCCATTGAAAAAGTGTTTTTATGTGTTCCAAATACAAATATTTTTCACATTCGGGGAAGCGCATTTTCGTTTTTCGGTGTTTTTTCTCCCGACAAACACTGCATCTTTTTTTTTCTTTTCCTTTTTCTTTTTTTTTTCGTTTCCGATATTTTTTTTCTAATAAAATAATTTATAGCATTCTCACTCTTGTTTCCAGAATCTGTATCAATATGAATCAGTATCACGTGAGCTAAAATTCATGATCACTTGCAGCTTTATTTTCTTCAACACATTCTTCACCAGTTGATACATCTAATAACTTTTGCAAAATTTCTTCCTCGTGAGATAAAGTACGCGACATGTTTACCGCTTTTTACACTGCCACAAATCAACTACGTAATAGTAACACGAATAGGCGCGCTGGGTCTAAAAGACCCAGTGAGACCAAAATCAAGCCTCCGAATCAAAGCCCCAGCGAAAAAAACTTCGGAAATATAAACAGGTTGACCTAAGACTTGACTACACTGGATCTCAACAACTTGCATGAAACGGGCGCGCTTTGAGAAAGGTTTGTTTAATTGCGCAGATGCATTGGACCCAGTGCTCGCTCTCGCGGTTTAATACCCATGTAACAGTTAGCTGAGTTTATACTGAGCTAGCAAATTTCATGCATAATATCAATGACTGTTTCATATTACCCTAAGTGAAGTCATTTCAAATAAATGGTACTTGAAGACTTTAGATTAATATAATAAAGCAGTTCTCAGATAAAAGATAATTACGTAAGCAAAACCTTTCATACTTCTTGAAGTCGAACACGGCCGTTATCAGCTAGGTGTTCTTACTGTTTTATCACAAAGTCGTGTAGAGTTTGCTTTTCATTACTTATAAGGTAACTGCTTAATTTTCCCATGATTACTTCTTAAATCCTAGTTGATATGATGTGCATAACTATTTTACAATACAAACTGAAACCACTCTAAAAAAGCACTCTTCTGCTGGTCTTAAATGAAAGAAATGAAAACAAGCAGAATTTGGAAGTTAGATGTGTCTGAATAAGTTTAGGTCGCTTTATTTATCTGTACCCAATATTCTCTCTTTTTTTTTCGTTGGCGGACACGACTTAGGCATGACTTCTGCGATTGCCAGGAGCGATGGCCATTTTATTATGGAGCCAATTTATGTCCATGTATTCTCCGAGTTTCAAACTCAGGCTCTTCGGTACGGCAGTCAAACTCTTTCTCTTCTGGGTGGAATAAAATTAATTGGATTTTTTTTTTTATTTCAATAGTGGATACTAACCATTATGAGTTTTGGCCACTACTACGGCAAGAAGCGGTATTCAGTTTATCAAGGACACACCTTAATAGGTATACCACGATTATCTCTTATGAAGGGACAGACAGTTAAAATCCATTCCTTCTCGGGGCAGCCACGGGATTCACATACACCTAGTTACGACTTATCGCGTTTTAGTATTCTGAAAAAATAAAGAAATAAAATAATCCAGAAGAAATACGTGTAATAATTAAGTAATAATAAATAAATACATATAACTATTTAGAATTAAGTAGTGTTTACAGATTAATTTGTGATTTTAGATGAACGAAAATAATTATAAACAAAGCATGCAATCTGAAAGCTATAATGACAAAGACAGTTAAAATGCTTTAATTTGGTGAACAGTGATTGCAGATTTCTTAATTTATACTGTCTAATCTGAAAGTTTTGGCAGCATAAGAGTTTTTTCAATCTTGGAAATTCATGATATATGTGGTATGTACAAAGAATCAACGCGTTTTTTTGGATGCAAACTATAATTGGATGACTCACGTTCCGAATGATACTGAATGACTGAAATCTTTTATCGGGAAGCAGTGCAGCAAAATAACATATAAATACAAAATAGTTTCGCAAAGTATCGTAAATTAGTATAGAAACAACCTTGTATTTGATTAGGGTAGATTTCTCAAAGTAACTTAGAAGATTAAGAGTATAAATGCATAAGATGTTGTTTGTTGTATGGGCGTAATAAAGGTGGTCTTGCAACGGTGGCTTACAGTAGCATTTGTCAAGTGAAGAAAGAGATACATTTACCGATAATAGTAAGTAGACAACGGCTGCAGGAATTGTAGCATGAATACAGATAGTTTATTTAACATTTATGTTTTGCCATCCTATCAGTGGTTTCTGACGACCTTTTGAACAAATCCAAAATATGATCCCTATTCACTCATCCAGAAATAAGCAGAAACATTATCAGTACACAAATCCGCTGTCCGAAAACAATGCAGGAATCTAATTTATCGTGAAGCACTGTAATGTAAAGAATTAATATAAAGAATTAATAGTTGAAATACAAAACTATACCTTCACTCTCGAAACAAAGATTACATTCCCATACGATTATAATAGGCATTTGGTGAGATATAATCAGAATAAAATTTTTGGGTACAGCTAAATAATAAATGCAAATGTTTTTGCGAAGAAAAACGTTTATGGGCTTTGCTTTTATTTTTTAAATGTAACTGCATACTTAACCTCTTTTGGTGCCGTGACAAACAAAATACAACATCTAAAATTCTCGTAAAAATATACTGAATTTATTAAATCAATGCAAAAAGACTGGTGTTTGAAACAAATTACTTTAAGTAGGATTAAATTTTCATAAATCCTTACCACAGTAAAATAACGTTTAACATATCAATTCACAATTCTGAAGTTCAATAAAAGATGAAAATATCCTCCCTGGTGTTTTGTTAAAATCAAAATATTAATAATCATGTAAAATGCATTACCGACACAAAATCATCAGCAAGCTATCTCTGACTGAAACTGACTAATCGGCTCTCCTTCCTGAAAACACATAAATTTCAATTCAACTTTAGAGATAGCCACAAAGACTTTTCATTTAAGCATAGCACAGAACAAATCGAAACATCAGGCAAAGATAAATTTCATACTAAGAAATCAAAACACTAGTTCAGTTAAATTGATAAATCTGATCGTATAATTATACATCATTAAATTCTCCTACGCCCGCAATAAACTACCCAGTTTCGAATGGAAGTTTAACCAGGTTTTCCGAAAGGATCACATAGGTGACGTACAGTAGACCACAAGATAAGAACACAAAAAACATACAATAGTAAATCAATAACATACATTTATTTAATATTCCAAAAATTTTAATTACAGATAGCTGATCAGACTACCTCTACAAAAAGATTTTCCGAAACATTTCTCGTAAAGTTCTCGTAGGACAATCTGTAGAACTATCAATATTGTACCCAAAATTACTAATCATGTACTTTACAAGAACTGCGTAATTACCATTCATGAATAATGAAGTAGTTACAAGCAATTTTACAATCATTAAATAGTTACAAATCTTACTAAAATCTTAATAAAAACTTTACCATTACGATTATTTTAAATAGTTACTCAGGAAATTTAAGATCACATGAAAAGCTAATTTAGAAGAATTTATTTTTCATTTACCTGTAACACTTCAGTATATTTATCTTCGGATATATAGATATAATTAAATTTCTCGTTAGAATCGCACATTTATTCTCCCTTAATTAAATTTTAAGTGATGACACATGACAATTAAACATTTAAAAATAAAAATCACTGCCTCAAATTTGTTAAATCATTAGTAATACACATAACGAGAGAGAAAAAAACAATAATAACTCACGGAAAAGGCGCGAAAACCGTATGTTTGTTCTTTAGCACCAAATGTGGAAAACTTTCGGCTGTGAAATATCTGCTTCCAACGGTGGAATACTTTTCATAATCCTGCACTGAACTCACTCAAGAAGCAGCCTTTCCTTTTCCTACCGGAGCCAAGATGAGGATGACGCAAGGAAAGAATACAAACTGGGTGGTAGACCCATCTTGTATGTTCTCCATAGTAATCGGGAGCTTCAGAGCGAGCTTTAAAACACTCGTTTTTCCGAAAGAGAAAAACCATTCTTTCGATGGTCACCGATGGCGATAACGGCAACAAAAACAAACAAAAAATATACAAACCAAAGCAGCCTTTCATTTTCTTTCGAGCACGATTTTGTTTCAAAGGGAAACACATCAGCGACAAAACAGCTGAAACAGCTGAACAGATCCAACGTCTGAGAATTGGACGTAGCCGCAAGATTTCAGTCTATTTCACCAAAGAGACAACGATAGTTGACCGCAAAGCTCTAGGACAAGTTCTCGGCCCTTATTATCCTACACCTGCAACCGTACAGCGGACAGCGTCGGCTGCGCGAGGAGAGGGGCCGCCGGGCCTCTCCTTTTCCTCAAAGTGTCTCGAACATCTCAGCAAAATCTTTTTTTTCTTTCTCTGTGTGTGACCAATTTTAGAAACTCGGGACGCTCAAAAGTGGATTGCCTCTATAATTGTTATTGGCTCAAAAAATCCATAAAATTAAAATTCCCCAATGCTACACAAAACAGTAACTCTCTCTAACCACTAGAACCAGAGCAATAAATTCCAACCAAAATTCTAAGAAAATCAGTCCTACCTTTTCACAGTGACAAGCCTCTATTTTCACCCGCGACACTATGGAACGTTTACAACGTAAATTGGTTAACGAATGCGACACCCTCAATACGTTTACCCCATAATTCAATCAAGAATCGCCGCCGCTAAAACTGAACGAAAAAACACATGTTCGCCCCCGCAAGATAAGGGGACGAAAAATTCAGCTGGCCGCCGACCCTTGACTCCAAAATTCTCCGTCCGTGAGAATGCAAAAACTGCCTATTGTTGTACAAGCTTTCTGCTAACATAAAAGAACTTTACTCAAATCAAATGAAAGAGTTTAAACAACAGTATAATTTAAAAATTAAATCTCAAACAAGAACATTAAAATTCCACTATTCACTGTAAACTAATAAATTTATTAAGCACTGTAAAATAATACTTAAATCTACACAAGAACGTCTATCATAAAAAATCAGAACTGAGAGAATTAGTATTTAATCGTAAGCGCTTCTCAATGGAGAAGCCGTTATCTTAATAAAGCAGATCATCATGCTGTTGGCTCAGCAAAAATTAGGTACTTTTGTTGGGAGTTTTCTCACGTCCAGATTAATCTTTGAGTCTGCCCATACGAATGAAACTTTCATAGAAGCATTTGAGAATACCTTCTCTCGCCCAATTTTTAATGAGTTAAAGGACCTAAAATCCGTATTACAATGCCGTTTATACTTTAAAATGGAGTATAATCATAGCTGAGTGGTTATTACTATTACATAGCAGTTGTTGCGTTCATAGATAGCAATATGTACTTTGGTATCAAAGGAACGGAATTACAGCCGCTTTATATATGTAGTCATCCCCTTTTGGCATAAAAAACGAGAGCTTTTCTGTACTCCTAACTCTAATAACCCTGCAATAATATATGATTCAGAAAACAAATTACCTTCTGTTATGTATTACTTATTTCAGTTGTGATTTAAATTGTTTTAAAGGTAATAATTTAACTTATTTTGCTTCAGACTTAAAGTTTAATTTGTTTTAATTTTTGTAGTTGAACTTAAGTTTCTTTGGTTTGTTTAAAAGTAATTGTAGTCATTTAATTTGTTCTCTTGACAGTTTTGGTTAACGCTGATTTTAAGTTGCTTGTGTAATTAATTTTTTCTTCTTTACTTTTGGTTGGTTAACTATTTAAAATTCTGTTTAGTTAATTATTTTTTTTTCTTAACCTTGGTTGTTAATGTTAATCTCTTAATAAGTTGATCCTCAAGGTCAATCTTTTTAAAGTTTGTTTACACAAGTTGGTGTTTAAAGTTTAATTAAGTTTTAATTTTATTGTGCCCCCTTTTCTGCTTAATTTGGGATCCATATTTTCTGACTATGGTGGTCGTTTTGGTGTTGTGGAGAATATAAAAAAAATTTTCATACTTGATTATTGTATTTTAACTGAAGTAATTTTTATTTCCTTACTATGGTGGTCCTGTTTGGTGTTGGAATAAACCCAAGAAAATTATCTTTGAAATTATTATATTTTTATTTAAGTACTTAACAGTATTGAAGTTAATTTGTATGTAAAATCAATAATTAACACTTATCCCTTCAAAACTTTTCCGTTGCCTTTCCAAATTATTTATGGGTTTGTTTTCGATTTCTTCGCCCGCTAGACGGTAGTCTGTGAAATATCTGTCAACGTTAGTAAAGTTTGCACCCTGCGAGAGAGGCTAGATCCAACACTACTAACCCTGCCGCAAACTTGGGGGGGGGACGGGGTGTTTTGCTTACTCGCAGGCTTTTCCTATGCTGGAGTGGGACCCTTCGTCGAGGCTAAAGGTGACTGACCTCGTTGTATCAGCGAGGTTCGCCAACTTCTGGAGCTCATTCCACCTTGGGCTGCACCGTCCTGCGTGTTTTTCCCCTGGGGTTGCCGGGCTGTTGGAGGTCTTCCTACCTTCTAAAATCGCCAATCGAGCAGTCTTGACGAATTGAGTAAAAAGGCTTGGGAGCTGGCGACGGGAAGGACGGACGAGACTGACACGAGACAAACACGAGGAAAACACGCCGCCATTGACGGAAGGAGACTGAGCTGTCAGCGTTATGAGAGAACCAACGATGTCGGAAGAAATGGACGAGAGAAGGCTACTATGGAGGGCGACGAAAATGTCCAAACTTATTCTTAACTAATTACTTCTTTTTTTCTCTCCTTATAGAAAACCAGCAACCATATCTACAATGTATTGTCTAGGTTAACTTCACTTTTGGAGCGTTGAATTGTGCTAGCGCTGTGACGTTGGCCGAAGTTTGTTTGTCGGATGTCAGTATCTACAATTGTTAACTTCACTGTTTAGATGGGTATGAAATTTTCTCTAACTCCTCCACACCGCCACCAATGCAACTACTTGTAAATTATTCAGTAATATCTTAATAAATTCCATATTTAATTTTAACCTTCTTGTAATGTTTTCACTTTAATTTAGAACACTGGGCCTGACTATATTTTAACACAACGCATTAAATTTAATTATTCTGTTGGAGCTCATGGTCACTATTTACGATTGATTTGAACACTAGTTTTACAGTATTTATTGTGTTTATCATGTTGTCACAAACCTTACACATTCATGTTATTGAGAATTGTTTATCCAAATATTGACTTATCATTTGGTATTGAACTTAAAACATAAAAACAAACTCTTAAGAATTAAAAGCTCCAACAAGTAAATGGTGCCGTGACCTCGCGAATTTTGTTATATGCAATTTGTATTTTATTTTGTATCTGGTATGCACAAAAAAGGTGCCATGTATTCTAATTTATCATTTTTGATCCAGTGTAAATTTTAAAATTGCTTTTGCTAAGAGTGGTGGCAGTGTTATTATTATTTACTGGTATCATTTTCTTTATGTTGATAATTGATATGAATAATATTTCATGGTATGATATTTCATAGTATAATATTTTTATGAGTACTGTTAAAAGTGCTGTTAATTGTGTAATTAAGCTACACTATTTGCTTATATATATTTTGCTGTACTGTTTACCAGTGTTACATTATTTACACAAGTTTAGTAGTATTATATTGTGTTACACATTTATGAGTTAAATTGGTTAATATGCCTACTAAAAGGAAGAGTTTAACTCCAGCGGCAACTAGAATGCCTGTAATTAACCGTTTAACTGGGGGTCGGAATCCTCAGCCTGCTGCAAATAGAGTCTCAGTTTTTGGGGCTGATCCCTTGGTGTCAATTCCCATTTTTACTGAGGCAGAAGGTACTACTCAACTTAATGATTTTCTGGACAGAGTCAATTTAGTTGCAGCACATGTAGGCTGGGCTGACTCTGATAAGTTGACTGCTATTCGTGTGAAATTAGATGGAGAAGCTGCTGCGTTTATTCGCAATAACCCTCGTCTCAAGAATGAGACTAAGTTGGAAATTGTGGTTGAGGCTTTAAAGGACAGATTTGCTACTGTTCAAAATTTACATGCTAATATTAGAG
>KK117406.1:194869-216086 GCA_000611955.2 Stegodyphus mimosarum
CTTTGATTTAAAAGGACGTTTTTATCTCTTTTCGGGTAGAATTTTTGTTTTGTGTTTTTATTCAGTTTTGCTTCACCTTTTGAGGTAAGGTGAAGGTAGTTTGCACTCAGGTAATTGTTCAATTTCTTGTTATTGAAGGCCTGTTTTGAGTAACACGCTTCTGCTCGTGTTAGAGCTCTGTTTTTTAGACTGTTTATTTGTAAGTTTTATTGTATTGCTCGTGTTTTTGTGTTATATTTTTTTTTGGATTGGAGTTGATTGTGGGTTTACATTTCTCAGGCTTAAGCTTAGTTCGGAAGTGTTTTATTTTGTTTTAAGTAGTATTGTGGATTCTGATTCTGAGTTTCCGGTGGTAGGGTTATTATTTTGTTTTACTTAAAAAATTAATTGGTAAAAATCCTTTTTGTATTTAGTATTCTTTCGTCAGTTTAACAGCTGGCTCTGGTTCAAGTAATGAGTAATTTCTGCCATTGTCACCACTGCTTAGGTTTAACTTTTTATGTGTTTTGTAAAGTCAGAGGTTATTGATTCTTTCCGAAAAATAGAACGGGGGAGGATTGTTACGTATTACTTATTTCAGTTGTGATTTAAGTTGTTTTAAAGGTAATGTTTAACTTATTTTGCTTCAGACTTAAAGTTTAATTTGTTTTAATTTTTGTAGCTGAACTTAAGTTTCTTTGGTTTGTTTAAAAGTAATTGTAGTCATTTAATTTGTTCTCTTGACAGTTTTGGGTAACGCTGATTTTAAGTTGCTTGTGTAATTAATTTTTCTTCTTTACTTTTGGTTGGTTAACTATTTAAATTCTGTTTAGTTAATTATTTTTCTTAACCTTGGTTGTTAATGTTAATCTCTTGATAAGTTGATCCTTAAGGTCAATCTTTTTAAAGTTTGTTTACACAAGTTGGTGTTTAAAGTTTAATTTAAGTTTTAATTTCTATTATGCCCCCTTTTCTGCTAAATTTGGGATCCATATTTTCTGACTTTGGTGGTCGTTTTGGTGTTGTGGAGAATATTTAAAAATTTTCATACTTGATTATTGTATTTTAACTGAAGTAATTTTTATTTCCTTACTATGGTGGTCGTGTTTGGTGTTGGAATAAACCCAAGAAAATTATCTTTGAAATTATTATATTTTTATTTAAGTACTTATCAGTATTGAAGTTAATTTGTATGTAAAATCAATAATTAATACCTATCCTTCAAAACTTTTCCGTTGCCTTTCCAAATTATTTATGGGCTTGTTTTCGATTTCTTCGCCCGCTAGACGGTAGTCTGTGAAACATCTGTCAACATTAGTAAAGATTGCACCCTGCGGAGAGGCTAGTTTCTACATTACTAACCCTGCCGCAGGGTCAGGGGGGACGGGGTGTTTTGCTTACTCGCAGGCTTTTCCTATGCTGGAATGGGACCCCTCGTCGAGGCTAGCAGCGATATTCGAAAATTCCTGGAGCTCTTTCCACCTTGGGCTGCACCTTCCTGCGTGTTTTTTCCCTGGGGTTGCCGGGCTGTTGGCGGTCTTCCTACCTTCTAAAATCGCCAATCGAGCAGTCTTGGCGAATTGAGTAAAAAGGCTTGGGAGCTGGCGACGGGAAGGACGGACGAGACTGACACGAGACAGACGAGACAAACACGAGGAAAACACGCCGCCATTGACGGAAGGAGACTGAGCTGTCAGCGTTATGAGAGAACCAACGATGTCGGAAGAAATGGACGAGAGAAGGCTACTATGGAGGGCGACGAAAATGTCCAAACTTATTCTTAACTAATTACTTCTTTTTTTTCTCTCCTTATAGAAAGCCAGCAACCATATCTACAATGTATTCTCTAGGTTAACTTCACTTTTGGAGCGTTGAATTGTGCTAGCGCTGTGACGTTGGCCGAAGTTTGTTTGTCGGATGTCTGTATCTACAATTGTTAACTTCACTGTTTAGATGGGTATGAAATTTTCTCTAACTCCTCCACACCGCCACCAATGTAACTACTTGTAAATTATTCAGTAATATCTTAATAAATTCCATATTTAATTTTAACCTTCTTGTAATGTTTTCACTTTAATTTAGAACACTGGGCCTGACTATATTTTAACACAACGCATTAAATTTAATTATTCTGTTGGAGCTCATGGTCACTATTTACGATTGATTTGAACACTAGTTTTACAGTATTTATTGTGTTTATCATGTTGTCACAAACCTTACACATTCATGTTATTGAGAATTGTTTATCCAAATATTGACTTATCATTTGGTATTGAACTTAAAACATAAAAACAAACTCTTAAGAATTAAAAGCTCCAACACTTCTATATCCCTGCCTAAATTTATGGATGTATCAAAATTGCGAAGCATTAATTCAAAAATACTATGCCTGCGCCATTCCATATTTCGTTTATTTTATGACAGCATATATCAAAATTCTGAATTTGTGCCGCATAGGTTAGCTTTCAGATTTGTATAAATTCTGCTGTCGTAACTGTTTTTGCGAGAAAATATACTCTACTATTTATTATAGAAGTGAACTGTAGTCCACTTTCCCACTCACTTGTCGGAGAGACAGTCTGCTCCGTATCCGGACACCATCACGCAACGAATATCAGCCGGTTTAACCCTTTTCATAGTCAGAAATATGATAACATCTCGTTGCTCCTCAATCCTCGAATTTTGCATTGCGAGCGCCAAGATACCATCCCACGCACTGCCGCGTGAATTGGACAGAACACGTAACTGCCTGCTTCACTCCGGCGTCAAGTGCGGGCACTTACGCATGCGCACAACCATGTCGAATACTGCATCCGCTTCCTTAGATGTCTCACTACGTTATGCCAAAGCGGGTTATTCAAATTTCAACCGTTAGGTTAAGTTACGACGTTTTGTACCTTTTTATTTAAACAGCCTTTATATATATATATATATGTGTGTGTGTGTGTGTGTGTGTGTGTTTATATTAATCAGTTGGAACTCTGACATTCCTTAAATTCAATAGTCTTTTTACGAGCAATAAGTAAAGGTAATTAGGGAGCTAGCCTAAATTGCAGTAAAGTTTATAGAAGGAAACCTTAACCCTCGTCTTTGTGATGTCAGCTCTAATCCGTAAATTTGTAAAACTATTTTGTTTTTAAAAACATTTTGTAGATATATATATAATGGTACTTAGGTATATGTAAAAGCAATTTCTCAACATGCTCTAATATCTTTGATCTTTATTTGATAATCGAATTCACCTCTCGTATCGTAAGCAGATTTAATGGCGTTCCACAACTTACCTTCCACAACCGTGCATGCTCTCGTTCTAGGCATATAATATTCAGTAGTCAAGTCCTGAATATAAAGCATGCTATGTTCCTACTCTTATAAAAACTCTTTTTCATCTCCGTGGTGATCCCGTCTATTTCTTCACGGCTTGATTCTTTGCTTTACCTTTCCCAAAAACTGACTGTTAATTTATTTGCAAACCTTTATGCGAAAAAACAAAAACATTACGTGAAATGTCATTCAAAGTGACATTGTTTGTTTACTTGTTTGTTACATTGTGACACGGTTGTTTACTCAATAGTAGATATTGAAGTACTAACGTTGGCGGGCAACCATAGTGTAAGGAAAGATAGTGTACTCAGGCGTGACTCATCGAATTCGAATCGTATTCCAAAGAAATGTCATATACCACACAAAAATTGTAGGTACCCAAACAGGACATATTTCAAAGCGGAGGAATACTGAGGTACCAGTATTCATATAACTTTAGTCTGAAACATGTTGCATAAAATTTTGAAAAAAAATCACAGATCATAAAAGTAATGGAAAATAAATGTATGGTTTTCATTCCATCTAATAACAGAATTTTTAGCTACCTTCTGTAGCTGATCAAATAGACAACAAAAATGAATTTCTCTTGCAGTGTTAAAAGTTCGTTTTTATTGCAAAAAGGAAAGCATTCAATAGAATTTATTACCTCCTTCTGAAAATAAATTAATTATTTTTAGGGATCTTTCCTGTTACGTTCCTGACGTACTATATATTACAAGGATGCGTTTTTGTATTACATTCATTTATCTACTAATTGCTGACTAGTCATGCAGAAAGTCGTTTTATAAAAGTACATTAACATGACAAGTTTTAGAAATAAAATGTCACTGGCTTTCACAGTGAATTACCACTCTTGTAATTATTGCCGAAGGTAACAGCAATTCTTGTAACCTGCAAGTGAAGAATAACATGTCAGAGCTTTTTTATTATTGTAGAAGATAATATGGATACGTTGCGTTTTGTGCAATGCTGTCTCGTGACATTCGCAATTGCCAATTGAAGCAGAGCTGAGTGGAAAAATTCGAGATTGTCTAAATAGCTAATCATTACATAAAAAAAAGTAATTCTTTTATTCCACTCGCAGCGACTGTCAAAACGCTCTGTATTGATACTAAACTGAATGGATGTGCTTATGAAGCAAGTCAACTGTTCTGTCCACATCAATCATAAATCATTGTTAGTCTAAGATAAGAGCAGAATTCATTCATTACGATTTTTGTATGAATGTGTATGCTTTTAACAACGAACATTGGTTTTCACTTATGACTGCCATCAACATCAAGGAACAATACGAAAATGAGAAAATGCTATATTTTCATTTTTCTGGTGAGCTCAAAACTTTCCTCTTTCACGAGAGTAATTTGTAACCATATATGCGTAAAAGGAATTAGAAATGCACGTTGTTTATATTAACACTTGCTGTCATGCAAAAGAATTCGTATAAGAAGAGATGCAATAGAATACGTATTTAATATTTTATCATCATTATCTTTTAATGATTCCAAATTTTTCTCTTTATATTTACACCTATCTACACTCACGTTTGTGAAAATTGCAACACCATGAAGGACTTACGCGAGTGAGCTGAAATTTTCAAGAAATGCAAAGTAGCGCATGATATGCAAATGATTAGAATTGCAAATCCGTAGCGCATGCGTATGCTGAGCAGCGCCCTCTGAACGGCTGATGGATCCGAATAAATAGACGGCTGTAGCGAGGCGTGTATGGTTATCTGCTAGTGGTAAACAGTGGTAAACGTTAACTCAATCTGTACTTATGCCTCGTCGACGAAAGAGAGCGAGATTTGAACAACTTACAGAGTTTGAACGAGGGAGAATCATCGGCCTTCGTGAAGCTGGATTGTCGTATCGTGCAGTAGCCTCTCGTGTGCAGCGTAACAGCAGCACAGTGATGCGCGTTTGGAAGCAGTGGACGGACGAGTGTCGGACAACTCGGAAATCCGGGAGTGGACCCCGAAATGTGACGTCAGCTCGCGATGATAGACACCTGGTCCGCATGGCGCGGACGGACCGTACAGCTTCCTCTAGACAATTGGCAGCACTGTGGTCAATAGCTACAGGTGTTTCATTGTGTGCTTCATCAATTCGTAGACGTCTGCTGCAGTGTGGACTGCGCGCACGGACTCCTTTATACAGGATCCCCCTAACGCACGACCATCGCCGCCTGCGGCTACAATGGGCCAATCAGCATAGAGACTGGCGTGCTGATTGGCAGCATGTCGTGTTTTCTGACGAATCCCGCTTTAATTTGTGGTACCATGATGGCCGCATTCGTGTCAGACGCTATGCCGGTGAACGCCACCTTCCGGAGTGCATTATCGAACGCCACAGTGGACGAACACCCGGAGTTATGGTCTGGGGCGCCATAGCATATCATAGACGATCTCAATTGCTACGAATTGTGGGCAATCTGAACAGCAACCGGTATATCCGTGAAGTTCTACAGCCCGAAGCTGTTCCCTTCCTTCAAAGCTTGCCAGGCGCTGTATTTCAACAGGACAATGCCCGCCCTCATACTGCTCGGATTGTTAAATCCTTCTTTGCAGCGCAGCAGGTACAGCTTCTTCCTTGGCCTGCGTGTTCCCCGGATATGTCGCCAATTGAACATGTGTGGGATGTCATTGGTCGGCGTCTTGCTCGTGATCCTCGTCCTGTTGCGTCTGCAGACGAACTTTGGGTACGCGTACAAACGATATGGAATGCTCTTCCTCAGTCAGACATTCAAACTTTGTTTGACTCCATGCCACGTCGTGTAGCAGCACTTATTGCGGCGCGTGGTGGCCACACAAAATACTGATTCTGATCTCTTGTTCTTGTTTGTTTGCTTTGAACATTTAATCATTTATTTGTACCACTACCACTCAACTGTGTATTAAATTGCATTCAATTATGACGATTCCTTCTTGGTGTTGCAATTTTCACAAACGTGAGTGTATATCCCTGTCGACGGCGTTACTAATTTCAGTCATTTTATATTTTCTTAATACCTTACTGAGTAATATGACAATAACAATTTTAATTTACTGAAAATATGTATTTTAATAAAATGTACATTTTATTAAACTCGGGGCAAATCCTTTATTTATTGAAAATCTTCGATATTAAAATTTCGTTAGCGTTATCCGTGTTATATTTAATTTAAGTGAAAATCTATATTAAAATATAAGTTTTTAGATTAATTGGTATTATTTAATTTGTAGAATAACACGGTACATTAAGTAAATAAATGTTAAAAGAACTTCATATCCTTATATATATATATATAAACTTAAAGCATCTTTAGCATATTATTATATTTCTTTTATATATGTAAGATATAAAAAAATATGATAGCTGTTTTAAAAACTAACTGGCGATCTCAAAATTAACATGCTAAATTTGGTGATCTCCCCCTAAATTCATCTCTTCTCCCAAATTCCAGATCATTCGAAATTACGTAACGCTGCATGAAAAATGGTAACTAAAAGTAAAATTGACTAATCATGGCTTTAGCTTCGTTTTTGCATCTACGCAGTAAAAATTCCGTTTCGCGAGAAACTTCCTTTTTTTATTGACTTCAGCCTCGCAAACATATCTGCGCCACTAATGCTTACCTGCCTGAAATAAAGTCGCATCTTTTTATCTGTGCATGTAAGAAATTATTGTAATTGCTATGATTAAAACGTATATTGTCTACAAGGAATTATTCTAGTGTACCTGCAAATCTGCAAATAAAATTGGTTGAATTTAGTTTGGTATCAACTCTTTCCACTCGCCGTACCACTCTGCCATCGCGACTGTGTTCCGAAAATATAACATGTACATATATATATATATATCATTCCCGTGGGAAAATTGTAACGTTAATAGGAGAAAACAGTGAATTCATAATATTATGAAAATGTTACGTAACGGTGGAATTTCAGAGAATAAATACAAGTTATTCAAATAAAAACAACTTCCAAAATTTTAATTACCGCAATGTAGAGAAAAATTGCTTTTTAATGAAGAAAAAAAGTTGTGATATTATGTGTTAATAATTCTTTAATTTAATATTAATTTGTGAATTAAAATCTTCCTAATTAAAGTTTTTTCCAATTATCATTCATTGATAATAATGAAGTGTAAATCGTTATTTTAAACTGTACAACAGATAACGCCGCTTAAAGCAGACTAATGAAATATAAATAAAAATAAATGAGTCGCCGTAAGATAGTTTAGTTATATTTAAGAAAATACTTGCGTAATGAATTAAATTCACTAAATATTCTTCAGATATACTGTAGATTCATTAGGGTATATGGAAGCTGACGTATATGAGCAATGCCCTCGACGGGAGTCGAACCACAGACATCTCAAATACGCAACGAGCGCGCTGACGACTACACCACGAAGGAATGCGAAAAAGGAGGGAGAAATACCTTATAATACATTTAGCTAAAGTAAAAAATATCATTGAAATTTGCTCTTTAAACTGAGGCGTAAAATATTTCATAACGTTTCATAGTTAAAAGTTTTAAGATTTCAGAATTTTTTGCGCCGCTCAGACGGTACAGTGGTTAGGGCAGTTACACGGTACAGCGGTTACTGCGATACCGAGTTCGAATCCGGGAGAAGGCATGAATGAAAAAGTTGTCTGTTTCTTCATAGGAGGTAGCGGTGGTCGTCTCTTAGGCGGCTTCCCAATAAAACGGCAACCACTTCTGTCTGGCCTTAGTAGTAGTCAATGCCTTATAGGCAAGTGCCCACCATTAGGAAAAGAAATCGCATGCGTTTACTAGTAATATTCTTATGTTACAGATCATATCAATAATAAATCTCTTTTGATGTCCCAATATTTTCCTTCAGGATCATTAAAAATAATTCCTACTAATTCTTGTTGCGAATTGTATTTCTCTTTTTTCATAACAATTGTTTTCCTGCTAATTTATATGAAAATAAAGTTTTCCTTGTTATCTCTGCTATAGCGAAAATTAGGTGTACCTTTTTTTATTCATTTGAATCATTACACATTTATGCTACATATAAAGAACTTATGAAGTTTACTGTTAGATATTATGCTCCCGAAAATTTTTAAAGGCAAATTTTCTATAAAATTAAATACAAATTTCACTTTTAAATTTATTTCTGAAAAACACATCAAATAATTCCTTATTAATTAATCATGAACGCTGAATGTGTTCTCTTTGCAACAGGAAAGAAGTTTTTCGTATGAAACGCGACATCTTAAGTTGTTTTCCTGTTCCCTAATTTCCTGTTTTTGTACACTGAATCGGTCTGGCTGAACGGCTAGTTTACGTGGATTTCTCTAAGTGTAACATGAATATAAGCACGTTTCTCTTAGAAAGTTCTTGGCGAAGGTATTCGCCCCTTAGACTAACAGACCGTGTGTGCTTTGTCATAATCAAATAACCTAACCTTGAAGCGATTCCCCAAACTTCAGATATTTGCTGTTTTCTGAATGCTGTTTCAATAAGAAATTGTGATGGTTTTCTTAAGATACATACACAAATGCCTTTTTGCTGAACGGTTACAAAGAGAAGTTATAGACCTTAAGTACTGAAATTTTTATGACAAATTGTGAAAGAAATGAGTAAAGTGGTTTTTAAACAAAGGGTGACGACACGTCACTGAGTTTGTTTACTGACCAGTATAAAATTACATTATTAAATAGAGTATATTATGGTTAATATACCATTTCCTCTCTTTATAAATGTTTTTACTTAACCATACGTTCCACTATGTACCAATAGCATAAGCAAAACACCTTTTCAGGAAATTCTCGTTTTCGCTATGTCAGTAAGAGAAGCAACACTTTTCGGAAAAGACGATAAACCTTGATATATTATCTTAAACATAATAGAATATAAATGCTAATTTATTTCTGACAGAATACAAGAAGATGGGGTCCCCAGAAATTTTACGTATCGTTTTTTCCAAAACCAAAATTTCGCCCAATTTCTGTAACTTAAGAAAAGCGCATCTGGTAAAAAAGGAACTTTTTTTCGAAATAAAATATAATTATTAATCATAATTAATTGCCTTGTTGAATATTTATGTGGCATGTATTTATGGAATGTTTCGAAGTCTTAATCTCAGATAAAGTACAAACATCCTAACTCTGATTTTATCATATGCTTTTATTTTGTCATAATATACCGATTGTACTTTGAGGTTTTAAGATAGTGCAATTGGTGACAAAACTGGTAACGCATTAAATGTGAAATAAAATGTAAAACCAAATGCGGAGAAAACTGAGGTAGATGATAAGGAGTAGTTTTGTTCCAATCAAACGAATAGTGTCAATTATTAGAATTCTAACTTTAAAATTAAGGAACATATTGAAACAATATTATTCAAAGTCACCATTAGTTATTTATGTTCAGTTGAATCTCCACTTACAAACGCCTGTCCTTATGAATAAATCGGTTCGTAAACAAATTATTTATCTATCTCAATTGACTATCGGAGTCTTTAATTGCGAATACACAAATTTGCAACACCTGATTTTAAAAGAAGTTTTGACATGACGTCTGATACAGAATCAACAGGCACGGGCATCTGAAGATATCATTTATATATTTTTATTTCTTAGTTATCATTCAGTCCGGCAGCAAGTACCTAAGAGGACCATGAATTTGGAAAATGTGGCCAGTTTGGGAAGCAGAAAGAAATTTTAAAGGTTTTGACACTGCAATTTTTTTAATTGTATATGATATTGTTTCTCTGCAAAGTAATAGATTTTGATTGCCGCAAGGAATATTTGGAGATTTGCCAGAGAAATATAAAAATGTGCTTAACAAGAAATGACTGGAGCAACTTTAGAAGAAGTGAGAGAACACGATCGTGGAGGGAGCGCTTCTAAAAAAAGAAGAGAGGAATTTAAATCTTTGATCCTCAAACTTTCTACACAGTGTTGTAAGGTTCAAAGTTTATGTAAAGATATTGATTTGATAAAGGAGTAGCAAACTGCAACAAAGCATTTTCTATGGCAACAGCAATACTCTATTTAAAAATTATTTAAAACGGAGACATCAACAAATAACTCGGGAAACATTTTAAGAGAATTAGACCCTTAGCAATTTAAGCCGTTTCGAATAATATTAACAAAAAAGAATGAATAAGAGATGTCTTACAAAGACAGTTACCTGTAGTTTTATGGAAGAAGCTTTCTTATGCAAGTAATGTCCTTTCTTTTTTACTAATGCTATCCTCTCTTCTTCGTATGTGTATGGCAAATTTAAATTATGTCTCCGTCCACTTTATTTAGTTTTGGGTTTGCTTTTTCTGTTCCTCAGATTTAATGACTTTCTGCCCGGTTTATATTATTAACATATGCAAAAACTACTATGTTTAAATGAGCAGTCATGTGTTGTTTGGAAACGGACTAATCCATACATTACTTCTTATGCAAACATTTCAAATTATGAAAATTTGAATTTGTGAACTGCTTCAGGAATGAATTAAATTTGAAAACCAGGTTTGCTATATTTTTGTAAAACGTAAGCATTTATATTTTTATCAATTAATAGAATAATTCAATACGAATGTTAAACAGATTCTTATTTATACCAGAGACAGGATTGTAAAATAAAAGCGAAACGCAAACGCGCAAAATAGGATTGATAGCTAGAGGTTAAGACAAATACGTGATTGCCTAAATAAAGTCTCCTTCACTTCACAAATGTGATCAAATACTAGAAGGAATATATAGATATTTCATCTTTATATGATAATTCATACATCCTTCAACAACTATTTGTACGAAAAGTTGTGTGATAAAAACTTAAAGGAATTTTTACTTTTATTTTAAACTACAAAATGTACCTTAATATAAAGAGTCTTGTTTTAAGTACCGAAATATTTAGTAACTGTAATTATAACGCAGTTACATGCTATTTTATTAAACCAATTAATTAGAATCCAATTTTCTCTAAACCTTGTAATATTTATCGTTCAATTGAAATATCCAATAAAATATCGGTTTTTTACATTTTTGTTTACCTAGTGTTCAGTAATTTCCTCTATCTAGATTCAATTCCCTTAAGCGGACCTGTGGCGCAGTGACTGCTGTGCTGCACCACAGGTCTGGTGTTCGATCCCCAGACTGGGCAAGGTTAACTAAGCAAGGTGGTACTGTCACCTGTATGGTACTCAAGGCTCTCGCCGACAACACCCGGAGTGTTACGATGAATTTCGTGGGCTTGGGCTGATGTTACTCTCAGGGAATAGAGACATTAGGTATTTTTTTAAAGCAGGAGATGAGAAAAATGAACAATGCCCTAGTGAGACTCGAAACACAGTCCTTTCGAATACGCGCCAAGCGTGCTGACCACTACACCACGAAGGCATGCCAAGAAGGTGGGAGAAATACTTTATGAGGCAAGTGAGATATGTCACACACAGACACACTTCCCTTAAAGATACTGATTGTTCCAAAACCGTAGTTTAACTTGAAATTTAACCATGAAAGTGTCTGCCAGCTTTTTATGCATCCGATTTCGAGCTGGATGTATGCTGTAAGAAAAGGAATGAAGGTGAGTTAGAGAGTCGTTTTGCAATTATAATCAAGGAAATGCCTTTTATTCATGACATTCTGAGGAACTTGAAATTTCAAACTAAACTCGCAACCCTCGGAGTGTTAAGAATTAAATGTAATAATTTTATCATGGAATGCTTGAAAATTAACTTGCAATATGTACTAGTCACCTCAAAAAAGCACTAGAAAAATATAATCTGGCAAAGTAGCATACTGAAAAAAATGTGAAAATTTGTATTACGAATCTAGCAAATAAAAATAATCAAAACCTTAAAAATATCAAAATATGCAAATATAAGTTGACATAAAATAACAATTAGAATATAACAAGTGAACTAGATTTTCTCATTTACTTTGAAATTTTATAGTTATTTTATTGCCGACTTTGTATGTATATCTCGAAGACTGAAAAATCAGTTGCAATTTGAGTTGCTATGTATAATTAATTTACACCATTTTTGATCTGCATTAAAGAGTATATAGGATGATTCGAAAATCGCTACCCAAAGCTTAGGGAATTAAGTAAAGAGGACCAATATAAAGATATTTTTAATGGAATACTTGAGTGGAAATAGTGCGCTGAAGTGTCAAGTGTCAGATGTATACGGTCTGCCGCTATAAATCATCATTATTCGCCTTGTCTTCAAGTGTTTTTTATCACTCCATGAACGCAAAATACCAGCAACATACACATTGTCAATGTACGGCAAAGAGAAATAGAACAGTTATTTAGAGGGGGCAGATAGTTTCCGGAGCACTTTTGTTCTAGTTTTGTCCCATAGCCTAATAGAATAAATGCATGTCTGCGAGTTCTGCGTTTATAGTGCAACATAAAACGTTTGAAACTCGCATGGGAAATGACGATTTACGTCAGCAAACTGCATTTATCTTCCGCTCTCAACAGCATCCTATACAATCTCAACGCGCAAATTTCGCACATACATTCCGTTACAAAAATCTACTTATTTCTTACCCTACACCTTCTATTACATTAGTGCCTTCTGAGTTTTAATCATCAACTGTATATGTATATAAATCCATAATACATATATCAGTTCCAAATTTCAGACTATTGCCATTTTTTCCAAGAGCATGATAAATTATTTAATTTAACAATCAGAAAAAATTGCCAACAAATTTGAAAACTGCGCAGTAAGAATGTTCTAAATTATTTAAAGCAAGAATATATCACATGAATAAATTATAAACTGCTCAAAATTAATGGTAAAGAAGAAATTATTTTTTTAATTATGCTTGAGGCTTTGTGACCTCAATGACTGTAGGCACAGTTATCCTCAGTTAAAAATTTAAGATGTGAATGCAAAGCTTTGGTTTCATTTTTGAAACGTTAAGGTCATATATATGTATATATAAGTATAAATATATATACATAAAGTTTTGCTTTTTTGAACTTAATATATCTCTCTTCATGTATACATATCTTTATCTATATATATATATATATAGAGAGAGAGAGAGAGAAATAAATTCGAATTATTGAATATAAAGGTTTTAATTTTATTTGGTATAAAACAAAAAAATAAATAAATATAAATATTGATTGATATTAGTTTAGTTTTTATATTTTGGTATCAAAAAAGAGGCAAACAGTTGTATTGTTGCAGGTGTTACAATTCCAGTGCTTGATATCTATTATTGTGAAATTTAATGAAGGTGTCATGAACAGTATTTGAAATTAATCAAAGCTTGCATGTCAAATAGGTTTCGCTGTAGTAAAAAAGGATAAAATATAAGAATACCTCTTTAAAAGCTACGTAAATAGTATCTCAAAAGATTAACCTTTTGTTTTGATTAACCTTATTCACCTGAAGAACCGGATACAAAGAATTAGGTTTCTGTCAGTTTGCATAATGTTTCATTTTCTAGAAATAATAAGAGTTGCATATAAATAGCAACATGTTTTCGTTTTCATGCTTTCAAATTTCCAAGTACTTTATTAAACCTCTTTTTATCGTGGGGAAAAGGAATTATTGTCTCAAAATACATAAACCATCCGATTTTAACCCAAGGAGAGATAACGCAGATAGGATAATTAAAATTCGTTTTGGCACTTTGAGTTGAAAACTTTAAATGTCCGTTTCACTTTTCAAATTGTTGCTACCAAATATTATCGCCTTGTCTTAAAAAGAAATTAAATAATGAAAAATCTTCATAAATGTATGTATGTTTCTCGCATTGTGATAAAACAACGGTACCTAGAGACATCAAATTTTAAATAATGTAAACCTCCACCGAATATGGGTATAGCCCTAATTAGGAATTTTTTAATTAGTTAGAAGCCCTAATTAGGATTTTTTTTATTATCGACTTCATATTTTGTAACACTCTAACGAATCTTTTGATTACGGAGCTCAACAATTTCAAAGCGAGCAATGGCAACAATATACGGAAAAAGAAACATTTTTATTCCCAGCGCACGAGACTGTGTATCGGAAATTCTAAAGATACGCACATTTTGAAATTATTTTGCGATATTGCTGTTAAATTGAATTTTATAGTTCAAGTGCGAAGAGCATACTATTTAATAAATGAAGGTAATACACAAAACGTTAAAAAACACACCCCCTCGGGTGTAATTTTTTTTATTTCTGTAAAATATTTCATTTTGATAGCTCGTGTGACTTAAAAATTAATAGTAAGGAAAGAAAATAATTCAAGAGATTAGCGTTTTGTTTTATTTCGCTTGGAAAACACGCATTGTTGTAACGGCAACATTTTCAAAGTATCGTACCATTATTACCTTTTCATAAAACAAACAACGCCTTCATGCATAGGGAAAAATTCTTGTTATAAAATATTTAACATCGAAATTTCTATATTTTGTAGCATTAGATGGCTTTTCATTACTCTAAATAATTCCTTTTCGTTTTATAAAAAATATAATAAAATATTTATCTTTTAAACTAATTAGAATGACCATTTTTAGGTAACTTGAGTTCAAAATACTTTATTAAAATATTATTTTATTAAAAATCAGAATATGAAACCTTTCCATTGTTTAATAATTAGAAGCATTTGAAAACTGAAGTTAAGAAAAATGGATTTTACAATGCTTAAAGGTACGCTTGAAATATTTTTCTAGTTTAAAATTTTATTTTGTTTCAATCTTTCATTTCACTGACGTTAATTTAATGAAAGCCAAATTTTAATTAATCTATTAGCATGCAGGAAAATTTCATAAAAGATCAATACATTGTTTTGTTTCACCTCTTTGCCTCTATACCTGAAGAAGGGCAGTGCTTGCCTCCCCCCCCCAGATCTAATTTCGCCGGTAGAATGGGGTTAATGAAAGAGACATCAATCGACTGTCGCTGTGGAAAAGGGTAATCGTCAGAGCGCAAGTAATGGACTAGGGAAAGCAGTGGGTGGTGATGACAGAAAAGTTCGATTTTGGACTGAATCGTCTGAAATCGATTACGTCAAATATTCGCTCTAGCGATCAAAACAAAGGGGATCATTTTCACGCCAAATGTTGAGACATGCTAAATTTGCTCGCGCGTCAAACATCTTTCGAACTGCCTTTCTTGCTATTACATTCCATCAAGAAATAAAGTGATGCATTCAGGCGATGAAACTAAGAAAAGCGATTGCACTGTCGAACTTCGAAAGAACTTTCCTCGTTTCCTAACTTTTTAACTGCAGGTCAGTAAAACTGCTGAATACTCCTGAGGTTCAAGTAAGCAGAGGAACATTATCCTTTTTTATATGAAATTCGGAATTGCAGTTTGTTCTAAAGGCCCTTTTAAAGCATAAATGAAAAGAAAAAAAACATCTTGGAGAGGAGAAACAAATCTTCATTAAATAAGATATTTTTGTGTTTTTAAATGCATGGATTTTTCCATAATCATGTAAAACTGCTTGTTTATTTCAATGCAAGGAATAAGTTATTTTAGCATATAACTATTTATAAGACTTTGACATAAAAGTTTTGAGCTTTATATAGATACCCTGAGCACACACACATTCACTAAGAAGCTCACTTTGTTGTTATGGACAATAATCAAAGAATCTCAATAATAAGTATGCATGTAGCAAAAGAGACAATTAATCCTTTTGCTGTGAAGTCAGTTTCTAAGTTAAGTACACTGCGGGAAAAAAAACGGGGCAGTTCTATATGTTCCGTTCCACTGGGCCGATTGACGAAATACAAATTGCATTTTTCATGTCTCGAATGCGTGAATTAGGATATATATTAGATTTATATATAGCATTAGTATAAGATAGGTATTTTGAAACAAAATTGGACTTTTTCTCAGTTGGCATGCCAATTATTTTCAAATATTTCGATTCTACGACTTAAATTATGCCTAAATATTAAATTTTGTACAAGTTGGTGCAAAATTTATGGAAAAATTCAAAAATTTATCTTGGCGTATTTTTCTCAGTTTGTGCCAAGCATAATTTACTTAGCGAACTTTTAAATTTATAGCAACCATAATTTTCCTTTCCTTTTTTGCATTGCAGACGAGCGGAAAAAAATCATCGTTCATACTTTAAAATAATTTTAGGGAAGTGTGTAAACCACATTTCATGTTATTACCGCTCGAAAAAAAGATGCCGAATTTCAAAATGCACCAGTATTAAAATTCATCAAATTCTCAATGAAAAGCTCTAAGTTTTTGCAGGTGTCCCTAGAAATACATCTACTTTAAGAAGATTTTAAAAATTGTATAAGTTGTAATACCAAACCTTTTTCGAAAAATTTATAAAAAATAATTTAATATGCAAATTTAAAAAATAAATCATAAAAATTGGCGAATTATATTTGTATTAAGCCAAAATACATAGCTAAATTTCGAATTCTGGAAGAAGGACTCAAGTAAGTTTAATGCAAAAGGAGATATTAATAAATATATATCAAATTCAATTAACATTGAAGAGCTAAAATTTTGAGAGCTAATTTTTTAAAAACTATATATAAATCTAATACATATCCTAAATTGCGCTTTTGATACATGAAATGTAATTTGAATTTCATCAATGGGCCCAGTAGAACGGGAGATATAAAACTGTCCAACTCCCCACTTTTTTGTGTATCTGTATGCAGTTTGTAGTTTCCTGATAACATTCAAATATGCCGAAGAAATAAAAAGCCGTGAAGTTTTCTTTATATTTATTTTACCAATTATGTAATTCTTACGACCTTGAATATAAAAGCTACTATTTAAAACAGTATACCATCACAAGCGCCAGTGCGTAGAGGAAATATATTTGTCGTCCGTAAACAATTATTTAAACTTCGCTTTGAAAGTTACCTGACAGGTCTGTCTTGAATTCGGAGAAGACTTTTTGTTGACATAGTGACAGGAAAGCTTTCTGCAGTAGTTTAAGGCTCGATTTCGAATCCCGAAAGAAGGCCGTGATATTTGTATGTTTATAATGTCTTTGCTGCCTGGGGGCATTTATTATACGATCTACACGAACGTTCTCTAGGAAGACTGGTATTAGAAGCAGAGAGAAACCTCATAAACTTCCCACGAGTTGATTCTTCATGATAACTGCGACGGATTATATTTTAATGGCAGGTCTCAACTGCGGGCATTCTAATACACCAACTCAGCCTCAGCCATCGTGGCCCAATCAAAGTTCTGATGAGGCGATATTTTTAGATAAATTGAAAGTTAATCGAGTTCTTAAAATAGAACAATCCATGTCCAGTCAGTATGTCGCTGCCTATGGAACCAGTGGTTTGGAAGTTTGTTCTAAATTATGTGTAAATACTGCAAACGTAGAGTAAAATATGTGCTATGATTTTGTTTTGTTTATAAAATTAGTGCATATGTGTTCATATCGGTATTGCGTTTTTTTTTCTTTTAATGCAACTGCTAACATTAACTCATTAACCAAAAGCAGTTACACATATTTTTAAGTAAAATTCACGTACATTTCTAAAATACATAGCTTTGTTTATTCTCAGATATGCCTTTTTTATGAATTGTGTGTTATAATAAAACACAATATGTATTATTTTCAAATAACTGTTAACGCCAAATTCAAACACATTGCACTAACTTAAAAATGTTTTATTATAAAAGATATTTTTATCTTTAATAAAAATATATGATTGCGTAGGTTTTCATTGTTTAAAAAGGAACTCAAATAAAAAGTTTTATTATTTTTATAGTGTAGTGCACATGCACCGTTTTTAAAGAAGATTTTCTTTTATAAATAAGTCCAGAAAGCATCATGTGGCAATAATTTACCTATAAAGAAAAATCCCAGCATGTGGTTTTGTCCTGGAATGGAATTCTCTGGAACTTTGAGCAGTATATTTTAAATATAAGATATTGTTATTTTTAATTTCTAAGCAATTTTTTCTTAAAGTAACAAGTGTATTGACTAGCATAGTTAAAATCAGTTGTTTCTCTAGTTAAACAGAAATCTGCGTAATAAAATCTAATATTTTTTAATCACATATTTAAATGTTCTAACTTTTAAATTTAATGCTTATTGCTTCGACGTATTAGGATACAATTTCAACTTTAAATCGTACATAAAAAACAAATGATTTTTGGCAACGTGGAAGATAAGTGCATATTCCCTTTCCTTTCTAACTCGTAGGATTCTTTGCGAAGTACTAAATATAGTTTTCGTTTTAGATTGTGTTTAAATAAAATCGGTATTTTTTTAACGTATGGAGCTATAATTTTTGGCCATATATATATGTACGTATAATATTTGTCTATAAATCTATAAATATATATATGCCCTTTGATTTCTAAATTAAACTGAACTTGAGCGTTTAATATTAACGATTTGACAGTTAACGTGTTTATGAAATATTTATTTGTGAATCACAAATTTGTAAAAAAATTTAATTTCTGAAGTATAAATTTATGAAATGTTAAATTGCAAAACATGATTATATAAATTAACATTTCATAAATTTATTACAAAATATTAATTTACGAAGTGGGTAATAGAATGACAAGTTAAGCAAAATTCTGTAAAACTTGCCAGGAAATATTAAATCCGTTACGCAGACTGTTTTAGTAAAAAGTACTTACTTAACTTAAGAAATCAGAAAAAGGAGTACATTACTTTTCTGAACTTATTCCATTTTAGCGTTTTTAATTCATAATATTAATCGCAATTTCCATTGTAAGAGCTATAAACTGTCATTCACGCTATAAGGTATTCCTCCCGCCTTCTTAGCATGCCTTCGTGGTGTAATAGTCAGCACACTAGGCGTGTATCCCAGAGATCCGAAGTTCGAGTCCCGACGAGGGCATTGCTCATTTTTTAATGTCACTTCTTCACAAAAAATCCGAATGACATTACAACGTCTCAGTAAAAGTGTTGAAGATACAGTACTATTTAAAAATTCCCAAGCTCTACTCTAATAGGATCACACCTTTATTTTATTAGCCTAAAGGGCGTTCTACCAGAAGGCCTATTAATTTTGTTTTGGTATTTTGCGTTGACAACTTTAAATGTGGGTTCAGTTTTCAAATTGTTGCCACCAAATAATATAGCCCAATGTTATAAAGAAATTAAATAATGAAGAATCTGCACAAATGTATGTATGTTTCTCGCATTGTGATAAAACAAAGGAACCTAGAACCATCCAAATTTTAATAATGTAATCTTCCACAAAATATGGGCATCTGGAAGCCCTAATTTGGAATTTGAAATTTGTTTTATTATCGATTTCACATTTTGAAACACTTCAACGAATTTTTGATTAACAAACTCAACGATTTCAAAGCGAGCAATGCCAAAACTGTACGAAAAAAAACGTTTTTATCTCCAGCGCGCGAGACTGTGTATCGGAAATTCTAAAGATATGTTCATTTAAAAATTATTTTGCGATATTGCTGTTGAATAGAATTTCATGATTTAAGTGTAAATATTTAATAAATAAATGTAACATGCAAAAGCTTAAAAAGTTAGTTTGGGCGTAATGTAAAATCTGAAACTTTTAATTTTTTTTCTAATTTAATTTTATTGAAGCTTGCAATATTAATCCGTCGGATTATCAAGTTAGAAGAAAATTAACAACAGTAGCCTTTTTCAGAAAATCCGCAAAAGATCACTACGTTATTAACATAAAATTCTATACAATCTTATGTTTTGTGCTACTTTGTGCAGATTACAGAGTGAAATGCCATATATATCTGTGTATTATGCTTTTTGGATGATTTCAAATTCACACTATTTTAATACAGAAAACGCAACTTTTGTGAGTAATTCGTTTCGTGTTAAATGACTTCCGCATGCCACTTCCCACTCATTACCTTTGGTATTAGGTTTTTTTGCATGAGCATTCCTCTAATGATAAACATATTTTTGTGCAGAAGTACTTCCATTTTTAATGGAAGTATGTTTAAGATGAGAGTTTTAAGTCTTCTGAATCACGAAGTAGTAAATGGCCTGATGGTTAATGTAAGAAAAGAATCGTATAATTGAAATTCATTAGCAATGTAAATTGTTCTCTACTATTTCAGGAAACAATTAAAGAATAAACTTTTACAAGTTTTTCTGTTGTTATTTAACGAATTTAATCAATTAAAATTTAAAAAAAAATCAGTATTTAAATTAATTTTTATTTGCGAATGAATAAACGTCATATTTAATATGAAAAGGGTAGCATTCCTTATGCTATCGTCTTAAGAGAAGAAACTCTATAATGCTAAAGTTAAAAGGAATGTCAGTTATTCGACGTGCTCCAGCTACCAAATTACGACGTATTCCAGCTATCAAAATTATGACATACATATTTTAGTTAACTCTTTCCTAATCTTTGCTCTACAGAGAGAGCAGAATCTACTTATTTTGTTAGCATGTCAAAGATAAGTACATTCTGTAGTAAGAATTATCTTATAAAAAGTGAACGTAATTGTCAGAATACAAGGTAAGATACTCAGGTAAAAAATAATTCCCAGTTGTTCTCACAGTCGGTATTTCATTTCCATCTTGAAACATCTGTATTTAAAAACAATTCTTTTGGCTGAAATATTGTTACAACATCGAGAAAAGCATGGACAGCAACTCTATTCTTTATTGCCTGTCTTCGAAAAAAAGAGTAATAATGATGAATGGGTAAATACCTGTTCTGTCAGTACATAAAAATGTCCGTCATCTGTTGATATATATTTTATAATTCAGAAATGAAGATTAAGTTAAATAGGAGGATATTTCAGAAAAATCTGAGAAATAAAATATTTTATTTCTTCAATGGAAATAAATTTATAAGAGTTTTTTAGTCATTGCATTTAAATTTCTATGCAGTGGTGGGATATTGCAAATATGCAAATGTATAATTATCACTATTATTATTATTATTATTATTATTATTATTGCTGCTTTATTAAAACTGCTGCTTGAATGGAATTTTAAGCCATAAATTTTATAG
>KK117406.1:216135-234091 GCA_000611955.2 Stegodyphus mimosarum
TAAATGTATGAATCTTTCAACAGAATTTTAACCAAATATTACTTGTGTCCATTCTTCACCAAACAGTACAAAGTTTCTCTTGGAATATAAATTGCTAAAACTCATTTCAGATACTAAACTTCAATATGAAATTTATGAAATATTTTCTTTAGCATCTGGAGATACGGTTGCAAAATATCATCACAATAGACTCAAATAGAAATCAATTCCTTGTGGAGATAAGTTTCAACACCAACAGTATTAAGTTTGATAATCAGGGTTGATAATCTCGTCAGGGAATCATTTACTTACAAGAAGCCTCTTTTAGATCAGTAAGTAAGGATTTTGCTAGCGTATCCGTAAGACAATAATTTAACTACAACGTTTTTCCCATTGTTTTTTCGGTGAAAATTTGGGGGTATTTTCAAACTGAGTATTGAAAGTGTTGACAGTCAACATGTTGGTATATCGATTATTTTGAAATTTGATTTTGCACCCATTGAGCATATATATTAAAAGCATGTTTAACAATATACCTGAAATCTTATACAATTGAGTTTACTTCTTTCATTTATTACACCTTTTCACTATTAAAAATATTTATTAAAATGTGTAGTAATATATACAGACCACAGCTAAATCCTAAAGGGATAAACGCTGAATGATAATGCTTAGATTTAGAGCTTTTGATGGCATAAGTACGTGAATTTGGATTCGTTATCAGTTTTAATATGAAATATTCTGCACAAAATTTTAAATGATAAAGAACGGAAGTTACGCTAAAATAGAAGTATATGTCTCAAATTGCGTACGCTTTAAGGAATACCATTTATTGCATTAAAGACTTTTCTCTTGCCGGCCTATGGGAGTAATATTTAATCCTTTACAATGTATGTATTAATTACAATATATTAATGTAGCTGTTTCACGGATTTTTCCTTCGAATTTTGAATTGCTTAAAATGTTTACAATGAATAATAAAACTAAATATAATAACTCTAAATTGTCCGTTACAGTGCTATGGACTAGTACTAGGCTGCGTTAGAACTGATTGGGAATATAAGATTTTACTCTGATAAAGGTTATCAAATCCAGTTTTAAATAACTGTAGCATTCCTCATGAGCGGATCAGTAAATTGTATCCCACGGAAAGAACTTTTGATTTCTTATGTTTACTGACTTCGAATATCTAAATAATCTTAAATGTTGGGGAAAAACTAAAATTTGATGTCAATAATCTGTCGTAACCTAGATTTGCTTGTGTTTTAATGAAATAACTTAATCTAATGTCATATTTTAGTTTGAAATATTAAATAGGACTGGTCTGATTTTGTGATTTAACTGTAAATATATTTTTCTTACAGCATGATTATCATTATGAGAAGCAAACTACAAACCATTCTTTCTCACGTGGCTAAAAACTAACTCCCTTAGAATTTTAGAATGTTTTCTTTCGCATTATTTAATTTTCAGATTTTGCTGTCAGTTGCTGCGTAGTTTGTAATTTAATAAAATTATTTGTAACTGTAATTATGCAGGTACTTTAAGGGATGAAAAAGAAATATTACAAACAGTTTCTTATTATGCTGTGCGATATGAAAACATTAGTTTTCATTACAATTTGATCTAATAAAAATGTTAATGAAATAATGTGTAGCAGAATTTCTGGATGTAGTTAGTAAGTAAAATAACTAGTATCTACCATTCTAATGCAAAATATGTAAACCACATAACTGATGGAAGCGTTAATTAGTGAGGTTTAAATGAAGTATTATGTGTTTAGTATGCTTGCTTCAATATTCTAAAAAAGTAGCTTTAAGTATTATAAAAAGGGAAACAAATATACTCTCACTGGAAATTATTTGATTAATAAAAATGTACGGTAGTTTAAGAGTATTTAATAATAGAGTTTACTGACTTTTTTTCTTTGTGGAAAAATTACGTTTTTTGTACTTATTAAACTAAAGTTAGAATTTTAGGCAACCTGACCTCAGATATTGCTACAGTTACCTGCAATTATTTAAAATTAACTATGAATAATTTTCCTCATGCAATAACATTTTAACTAAAATTGGGCTCTTGATGTTATTCAAATCCTCAAAATCTGACTTCCTGTATGATTGCATTTTTCTGTTACTCGTTAAACTGCTTTTCTTCAATAGTTTCTTCAATCTTGAGTAAAATTAATTCCTTCGGTAATATAAATTGACGATTTTTTAATGTATTTATTAATCAAAAAACTGTGTTAAATAGTGAAACATGTCTTGGATTTTCTTTATCCCAAGAACATCACATCAGATATTTTAGAGTACATATTAAACAAATAATACTGAATATCAACTTTCCAGGATGATAATCTCTCCAGAAGGGTACTGTCTTCTGAGACTGTGAAACAGTCGTTTTGAGATGGTTCCAATGCGTATTATTCATGCACATTTAATACAAAACATATTGATTGCAACTAAATGTGAATTATTCATGTATAAACTCCTCTACATCTTTGGGGAAGAATATTTATCCAAAAACAGGAAGCTGTATTTTTTGCAATCTTCTGAATAATAATATGCTTCCTTCAACAATATAAGATTCAAAAAATTTTATTTTTATTTTCGTTCTTTGCATTCCGCCTAGCACTAATGACTTCTTAATATCTTAGCTAAGGAATGTTGAGAAATTTCAATTTTCTTCCAACGTAAAGATTAACAAGATATCTTGAACCTGAGTCCTGTTAGCTAATGAAGGGATTAAGTGTTGCTTTCATTAATCTTATTGCAATCAAGGCGAGCAACGGGAAATTACCATGAAACGAATTGGTGTGGCGCTTCGTGATGCTGCTATTCCTTAAGAGATCTAAAAATAATAGATGATTCTGGTGGATTAGAGCGAAATAAAGTACGAAAGTTGCATAACTACGATAAGATTTTTAAACAGCAAAGTATACTTAAATGCTTAAGTATTTTGAATTACTTCGATTTAATACTGATTAAAACCTTAATATATCTTTAATAAATCCAGCAGAAACGTCCCATTACTGTCACTTTGCATTAAATTTAGTAAGGGAACGCTTTGAAGAGTACAACGCAGAATACAGCCTCGATTTTAGGATTTTGTGCAATCTAAAATATGAATTTAGTAACATTTACGCCTTTCCATATCATGTTAAGATCAATCCCTTATAAATATTCGTCTCCTTTATTTTTCCTTATGTCAAAGAAAAGATGCTATCAAATGAAGTCAAACCATTTATAAGCTTTACAGTAGTTAAATAACGAAATCTTTTTTTTGGGGGGGAGACTTTACTTTTCCTTGCACACTCGTTGCCTCAGATCAAGACTGAATTTACTTAAAATATAGGAAAGCACAGGTTTATTGATTTAAAACAACGGGAGTCAGATAGCAATTAGCAGCATTGTCTGACCATTATTTGGATTGTCTTCCCAGTTATTCGAATATAACATACCAGTAAAAGCTTCGGGAAGCTTTTATTGTTCCGAGTCAAGGTTTTAGTACAATGCGTTGATTTATAATTTCTCACTCAATTTAACTGGATCGTGTGTTCTAAATTATAGTCGTTAGAAGTTGCTTTAAAAGAAAGGAAAAACAATGGCAATGGAAAATGGGCAGTCTGCTATTTGTGATTCGAAAACTGGACCGCTCTGTTTCTAGCTCCAGACAGTTTATCTAATAACACCACGAAGACACGCTGCAAGAAGGGAGAAAACCCATTACATATTGTGTTTCTCTTAAAGTGAGACTGTAAAGTAAGAAAGCCAGTCATCAAATTCTAGTGGCAACGACTTATCGTCCACCATCTTTTTAGTTCGAGAGACACTTATTTAGAACACTTATTTAGAGCAATTGTTTAGAACGATATTTGATAAATGAGCAATGATCTCGCGGGATTTGAAAGTACGTTACCTCCCGACTGTTAGCTGAACTTGCTATCCAATTACACGATGAAGACAAATGGTAAGGAGGACCAAAATGCCTTTCTATATGTGAAAACTCGGATGACAAATGCTTCTCATCACGAATAATTCATCTGAAAACAAACAGTCTTCAGTGACGAAGTGTTTCGCAAGTTAACATAAAAGTTGCCACCGAAAGATTTTCAAGAGACATTTTAGCATTTGTTTCATCATTTTACTACTAGAATTACGGCAATGGTCATTTTGACGATATCATTATTTTAATTGGAGATAACCTTTTTCAATTCTTTATTGGTAACTTTATAAGGTATTTTTCCCGCCTTCTTCGCACGACTTCGTGGTGTAGTGGTCTGCATACTCGACGCGTAACCGAGAAGTCCGTGGTTCGATTCCTGGCGAAGGCGTTGCTCAGTTTTCATCTCACCTGATTCCAAAGTATTCTAATGTCTCTATAACTTCAATATTTTTTGACTTTTTCTAAAATTTACGAACATTACATGGTATTGTTTTGTTCATTTTAAATAATTATTTTCGCCAATGTTATTGTTTATACCTAGAGTTACGGCTATCAGCCATTTTGACCATGTCCAGAAAATTATATATTTCTCTTTATATTTGACTTTTTTAGCTATTTCCGAGTTGCGGCTTGGTAAACAAGCATGTTGTGGTAAGGAATATTACATATTTCACAGAAGTAAATGAGAAAGGGGGAGGGGCCAATACAAACACCTGCTTGGAATATTTCGCGCCACGTGTCGGCGCATTTCCCTTCGGTTAGAAAAATTATTTTTTAGTAGACACGAATTTACTTTACTTCATTTCGGCGCATTTCCCTTCGGTTAGAAAGATTATTTTTTAGTAGACACGAATTTACTTGGAATTTGGATAGTTTTGTTATCTTACCTGTTTATCATGTCGCGTAGAAGTGCTGGTAGAAAATATCTAACGAAGAAAAAAAATGCTGAAAGTTTTTGAAAGTCTTTTTGATGATTAGTCTGCTTCAGAAAGTAAACCTCATAAAGAATTTCATACCGAAACTACATCCAATTTATCCGACGAAGACTAGAATTTTCTGCTGAAACAAGTGAATCCGATTCGTCTGATGGAGAATCTGCTTACGAAACAGAAAAATACAATAAAAATTTAGATCAAGAAAATATTACATTAACCTTCTACAAGCACAGTTTCCGGATGCGAAATCAACGGCAGTAGTCGAGAACGAAAAAGTAGTGAATGGCAACAAAACACAGCTTGAGAACCAGGAACATGTATTCAAAGTAAGGGAATTTAAAACGATAAAGAAACAACGAATGATGGTTCGGTTTGGAATATAGGAGATATTCCGACTTTACATAGCGAAGTCCTCAGCTGAATGTCTTACTGGAAGTACGTGGACCAACTTTGCATGCAAAGAGAAAAATAGTTGATGGTAACTCAAGTAGTGCATGGAGATTGTTTATCAACGACTTCGGCCCTTTCATTTCACGATTATATGTTCGTACAGCTTTCGCTGCAAAAGGTCGTTCCATTTTGAGTTTATGGTTAATATTTTGCGACCTAGCATTTTTCACTGAGACAGTGCTTAGGGACAGATTTCTGGAAGTTATGAAATATTTGCTCTTCAACAAGGAATTAAATAGATTCCAAAGATTGCAAACGGATCCATTTGCCTTTGTTTCGTATATCTGGAATGATTTAGTGAAAACTGCTTCAAATGTTATAAACAGGGCGAAAGTATAACAGTGGATGAACAGTTACTTCCCATAAAGACCCGATCACTATAAATGCATGGATAATAAACAAGAAAATAACCGAATATAAGAACATTATTCTTGAGGATTTTATGTTGAAAATGGCTCAGAAGCTTCGAAAGATGTGCATTTCATCCAATATTCACAAACTTCCTGTATCTAAGGAAAAGAAAATTTATATTTGCGTTGAACCTTCCCGCAGGCGTAAACAATGCTAAATAAATGCATGCAGAGACAACAAAACTTTGAATACGTGTGAATACTCTAAAAAATGTGTCTATGGAACCCGTACGCGTAACGTTATAAAATTAGTAATAGGGATGCACTGCAAAATCGAGTAATCTAAATACTAATATGTGTAATTTTCAATGTATTTATGTCATAGTGAAACTTTTTATGAGGCAATTTATTAATGATAGGAAGTTTAAATATATAGAGAGTGATTTTTTCTCTTTTAGCTCTTTTTTATATTAAAATATCCTTTGATTAATATATTTACTCACTTTACATTATTTTTCTCTTTATTACATTAAATAACCTTTTGGGTGAATGTATTTATTCAATTTACTATATTTACTTATTAAACAAGCAAAATATATCATTATAAGCCTTAACTTTACATACGATTGACAAAAAGCAAGCCTCTTCTTCTATTCAGATCAAGCCGTCAAAATGACCGCTGATCGTAATGAGATTTTAAAAAGGTATTGCCAGAATGAATCACACGCGAAGATTTTGGACGTTTGACACTGAGGACTGTTTTTCTTTATCTATGATACTGAAGACTTCCAAGCTTAGGTGTTTGCACATTACAGCACAAAGACAACAAAACTTGGAAATTTTACTATAAAAGATGGGAAGCATCATAAAAACAAGTACAAGAAGAAAGAATAGCACAACGTCAAAAGCAGCAATAAAGGAACGATTGGTGGAAACCATGTTTGCAGAGGAGAAGGAAGGAAGAGATAACACCTAGATTTCTTATACATAGCATTGTGCAAATATGCACAAAAGGTGAGAAGATTTTAAGTTTTCATTCAACAATATCACACTGGTAAGTCAACAGGAAGCGAGCAACACAAGCTGTTTCAATGACAATGTAATACCTTGTCTAATTTTAGAGATATTTTAAAACTCAGACAAAAAATAATTTTTTTACAATTTGTGTGTGAAATTCTGGCCAGCTGAGTTCCAAGAACTGCCAGGCGATACCAAGTGCCCTCCCTCATTTCAAAATTAATGATAAAACAGATGTCTCAGAAAGATGCCTTCCGGCTTTGGTATTCTCGTAAGTCGATGTTTTAATCTTGCGCGCCGGTACTATACTTAAACCAACTTATTTCTTATGTTGTCATATGTGTAGACTACACATTAATATCGGGATTTAATTTTCTGCTGTTGCTTAATTTAAATAGCCACGAATGTTAGTTTTGTCTGTAGCTCAAGTTGTGTTTTTAGTTTCAGTTTAGATTAAAATTAAAATGTTATTTTACACCTTTCTCAGTTCTTCAGGATTATTTCAGACGTAGCGATCACTTGTTTTGTTAGTAGGATCTGCAGGACTTTATTTCCCCTTTGCAAGAGAAACACTACAGGTTTCAGGTTGTGAACTTGACGTTCGGTTGTAAAGTTGAAATAAGCAATCACCTGTGGTCCAACACTGGGTCACCCAATTTTACATTCACTCCTGTGGGAAAGGTTGCTTATGTTTGTGAATATTTCGGATGAAAAACTCTCTTCAGAAACAAATAAAGTCATAAACAGAAGTTTCACTACATTTTAGAAATTTACTTTGAGTTGTGATACCTTTACTCAGAACGCAGGAGATCCGATAAGTGGTCTGACATTATAGTTATTTTGCGCTGATCTGGTAATTTTAATAATAGAGTAGAAATATAATCCTATTAATATAATTTTTGAAAATGTATTCAATTAATAAATATTCTGAGAGTTGCTTCAGAAATCTTGGCCATTAATTCCCTTATCAAGCAAAAATATACGCTGAGTACAGATTAAAATCTTCACACATTTATTCATCATAGACGATAGTTTAATAACATGTCAAAATTCATCAAGCATGATAAAAAGAAATGTAATAAAAAGGTGTTGAACAATGAAATTTATAAATGGATTTGAATTCACCTTTTAGAGTAACGCTCCATTTTCTTTCAAATTTTTTATTCTATCTTTCCACTCCAGAATTTCAATATATATATTGATATAACTATCCGTATACTGTTGAGGATGCTCACACGTTTAGGTAACATACGCTAATTCAAGACTCTGAGTAGAACTAAGCGATTTATGGCTATGTATAAGCAAGCAAATAGAACATAAGAAGGTTGTCAAAGACTCTTTTATTAAGAACTCAAATAACTTGAAAAGAAGACATTCTTATTCCTTACAAATCCTTCCAACAATAACCAGCGTAACTCTAAAAGAAGAACTTTAAACCAAAACTAAATTTTAGTTAGCCCAAGGCTGCACAGAAATATTAAACGCACAATTTGCTGTAACCTACACATGATCGACATCACTATTTGCAAGATTAAATTAACGCCGTAGATAGGAATGCTATACTAGAATATCAACTAATAACGTGGCCTCCAATATCCAGAAGACGCTCCGGCTAAAGCAATCTCAATCCCTCACTGAAATATACGTGAGCTGGAATTTGCATTCTGGCGGGAAAACGGAAAGAAGAAGAGACAGTTAAGTTAACGGAGCATAAAACAATCGGCTAAATAAAATAAATACCTTGCGCTTATAAGGTATTTCTGCAGCGTTCTTGGCATGCCTTCATGGAGTAGTGGTCAGCACGCTCGGCGCGTATTCGAGATGTCCGTTGTTCGAGTCCCGGCGAGGGCATTGCTCATTTTTTCTCTCTCCTGCTTCAAAACAAATACATAATTTTTCTACACGCTGTGTTGGAAAAACTTTAGATAACACATTTGTGATTTTAATATAATATCATTTACGTTTCTCTGCAATGTACCAATCTGTTGACCTGGTATCTTATGTAAGAATATGTTTTTTTATTATGCATTATTCAAACTAGCATTAGCTAGATTATATATACATATTTTTTTTATTTTTTAATTTGCATTAACCTGTTTACTCTGAATCAGCAGTCATACTACTCTTATCTAGATTAAATGCAAAGCCATTAATATGACCTCAAGAATATTTTCAACTTACAACTCTAATAGACAGCTCACGAATAATTTTATCTTACTAGAGTTTACTGAAATATAAAACATGTCGTAATACAGCATCATACCAACTTCTAGAATTACCCATGCCCGTTTAATTTCACAAGAAATATTTAATTAATGTTTGTTAATTCATTTGCTCGAAAGAAACAGGAAACTTAACTTCATTCTTCATCGAAACACTTAACAGTTACTGAGTAAATGTTATGAGCCACTTTAAATATCTGAAGAATCTTGAATAATGAATCAGAAGATTATGATGAAATTGCTACCAATCGTATTTAATGACATCCAAACGAACGACGTCGCTTCGATCACGGAAATTACAAACAACAGGTCTAAAATTTTAACGAAATGGTTATAAATTAGAAAAACATTACTTAGATGTTACATGGATTGCCCAATTGTTTAACAAAGAGACCGTCTTAATATTTGTTTTGTAGGAAATTAAGTGTAAAATCTGACTTTCTGATAAGATTTACCAATAAAGTTTAGATTCAGGTTTCTGTAGAAAATAAATAAGCAAATATTTAACAAATCCTGACATGATCAAAGCACTTTCGTCGCTTCAGTGTATTCTGTATGAATGTCTTGGTTGTTTCAACGAGTGCATAAATATACATCAAAATTATTAGTGAAAATATTCTATGTAACTCTGTAAGGTTTTAGTTAAACTAACAAAGTTTTATTTTAATTTGCCTTTTTCTACCTGTTCTTATTTCAACTTCCCGTTAGAATAAGTGCACGTTTCAGCTTTATGTTAATTTGAAGTGGAGCCAAGTTGCTATTTAAGCGAGATGTAGAAACCTCTCAGAGTGAGAGAGCTTTTAGTCTCAGACCACTGCTACTCTATTCGACGTTCGCCTGATTAGCTAGTATTTAAATTCTAAGCCGTAGCGCTGTTACGCTATTACTTATTGAAGTAATTCTAAGTGCGTCAGTATTAGTTAAATCTTGCTACGCACCATTTAGCATAGAGACCAACCTCGCGTTTATAGCTCTGTGAGCAACGACTACTTAATTTCTAATTAGTTTTAGTTTAAATTATCTGATTGTTCAGTTTAGACCAAAGTGGCGGTTATTATTTTCTGTATTCCTCCCGAGTTGGGAAGTCGCTGTAAATAATTGTGATTTAATAAAAGAGGATTTTAAATCCTTCTTACATATAGTTATTCTACCACTTAATTACAGTATTCTACCTCAGAGCATAGCTGCATTCAGCTCCCTGTTCAAGATCAGGACTCAGTTTAATTCACGAACATGTTTACCAAGAATATGCACCATACACTCAGTCCTGACAACTCATGTATTAAAGATTTAATTAGAGAAACATAATTACGTACTAGATCTGTATCATTGTTAATTGAGAACATGGATTAACTTCGTAAAAATTTCTGCTATTTAACATCGTTGTTAACATGTTCTAATCAGGGGTAATAAATAGTCTGTTCTGAAATTAGATAAATGAATTATCAGTAAGTTGTCTTTTGTTTTAACCATCACCAGATATGACAGAATAAGCAGTGAAGCATGTTATAAATTATACTCACATAAAATCTCTTTATTTTGTGCTAATTATTATTTTAAATGTGAATGATGCTAATTCAAAAAATTGAGACATTTTCCGATGAAATCATGGTGCATATGGATCCCAAGCGAAATACAGCATTGTAAGCACATATTTTGGATATTACGGTCGAAAGCATCGCGTACGAAAACATCTCGGAAAAAACAACGCAAAGTAAAAACATTTTGCAAACATCGTTTCCCAAAACATCGCGGGAGAAAATAAAGCAAAGAGAAAACATCGTAATATAAAACGTCGTAAAAATATAGCAATTCAAATATTTCGCAGTTTAAAAAACTCGCAGTGGAACATATCGTAGAAGATATAAAGCACCTACAAATTGCATAACGATAACATCGCAGACATGGGTTTTTCAGAATTTCAAAGTTGTAAATCCATATTAGCATAAGGTTTATGTGAGCAAGAACGAAAGTCGAATACTTTTACATTTATATTTTTGAATTAACTAAAAGGTTTTTATTGATAAATTAAGCATGAGACTTAGGCATTAAAAAACTGAAAATGGGTACAGAATTAATGCTACTTACAGGATTTAACAGAGTTTTGTAATTTGATAATTAATTAAGCTTTGTTAATAGAGGTAAACGCATACAGTTGCTCATAATCCTTAATCTAAGCTTTTTTAGACTATTGTTACGAAAAATTCGGCGGTTGCGCCTGTATGTAAGCTTTCCGGCATAGCACTAGGGTTGCCATAAAATAGTGTATGGCAGGGTTGCCAGATTGGCGACTTTATCGCCCATTTGGCGACCAAATTGGCGATATCCCATGGTCCAATCGGGAAGGTTCTAGAATAACTTCCTGTCGAGATATTTCTCGAAACGTGTGGAACTTAAAGAAAAGCTATATAAACCCTTGCGTTTCTGAGAGCAGTTAGTTGAGATTGTGAAGATTGTGAAAATTGTGAAGTGTTGCGAGTAGTGTGATTAGTTATGAGAATAGCTGCTTACTGTGAGTGCTAAGCTACGCGAGAGTTTTGGTGAACGGAAAGCGATCGAGATAGTGCTTTGCCTTGAAGCTACCTATACAGTATAGCTTGACAGTGTATTGGTGATTGTTCCACGGTGTTTACTATAAGTTTAGTGTTGCCGTGAAGCTACCTTTAGAGTTACAGCCTGTAGCTGTGTTGCTGATTGTTTCAGCGTACTTATTGTAGATTTTCGACGCTTTTAAAGGTAATTTTGGAACTGTGCTGTAAATAGTGATTCTTGTAAATAAATTGTGCTTTTTATTGTTCTGCATCGTGTTTTCATCGGATACTCTCAAATCCACGAACCCGTAAAACGCAACACTATGTTTTTCATAAAACGTAATCAATAGAACTTTATAAAAAGATTAATTAATTAATAGCCTTCATTAGTTTAGTATAAAAGTTTAAAATCATAGTAAATGCTATACCTAGAATAATTTTTCTTCTCACTTACAGTCTTTAAATGTTTAAACTTCCTTCTTATTTTTCAGAATTTTTTTTTGTTAGTTCATAAATACGAAATGCAAAATTTAAAATATTCCTTATTCTTTCTTGCGCTAACAAATAATTCTGCGAATGTGCGAATTTTTAAAGACTGAAAATGCACGTCTAAGCTGTTTTTAAACAGGTGGTTTTTGAATTGCTTTATGTTCGACAACGATGTTTTTGTAATACGATGTTTTAGAACCGCGAGGTTTTCTCGTTGCTTTCTGTTTGTTCCCTGACTATGTTTTATACGACGACGTTTTCCGCTTTCCGTTGGTTTCTCGATGTTTTTACCGCTATGCTTACTTTGGACTTCTTTTTGTGTATACTATGAAAAATATATTTCAAAATTAGTTTGCATAAATCGCACATATTTATCGGACAATCGGAAGGAGGTCGGGCACTATATGTACAAGCTTAACAAGTCGGGCTTAACAAGAAGAAATGCATTTCAAAAGAAAAGATTTCAGCTCCAAATAGTACATGCGATTTTTTTTTGCTGGAGTGTGTTATATCGAATTATTGCCACGGTGATGTTAGTCTCTATGGGACGAGGAAAATGTGGCTCAGTTAAACTGCTTCCAAACTTTTCACGAAATTTTTTCTCAATAATTCCAAGATGTTTCAGAGGTATTTTGTTGCAACTAGAAATCGTTTTATTTTGAATACATTTTCCTTAAAAATGTCAGTTTGTATTTACGAGTCAAGCGTTTGCCGAAATAAGAGAAGAAAACGATATCAGATAAATTGGATGTAACTTAAAATAAAAATTTCGTAATGAAAAATCAGATTCAGTCTTTTAACTTTAAATTCTTACGTTATGTAAGGAATGCCTCCGTATTACTGTCCATGGCTAGGAAAATCGTTTGCTATCTAAAAAAACAATGTGCCGGAAATTTCTATCTGTCAGATTTCTAATTCTTTGGTGCGATGCATAGAATACCCAAGAATTCGTATTGATTTCATGGCGTTAATGTAACGTTGCCTGTCAGTATCTGACAGTTTTAATCCAGTTTAAAAAGTCCCTGTCTCATTCATTATAGTTCATGGAGTTCTAGTGATGTAAGTTTGAATCTCTTCCTAAAACAACGTAGATATCAGAAGAAAATACTCTCAGAAAGGCAATAAAATCCATTCGATATGTGAAGTGAATAATGATGAAAAACAGCGAACTAGAAATAGGCAACATGAAGCCGGAGAAGGAAGAGAATTTTGTTTCTTTCCAGATTGATCCATCTCAAAATTGATACGCAGTTTCAGCGCCAGGGATTTCTAACAAATTTGTTCCATTCCTATCCAACGCACGGATATTTGTCTGCAAAACTTCCTATTTGTCATATACTCGTAGCTCATAGCTATTTTACTTTCCAGAGTATTCCATATTCGGCTGCATGGATTGAATAAATAGCATTTTGAATTTAGATGAAAATATGTATTTGAAATTCATGTTCAGAGCATACGAGAATTCTGTGTACTAAAATATGATGTTATACACCACATGACTTCCCTGTAAGCAATATTAAATTATACGCATTTATCCTGCATTTCATTTAGCTTATTGCATTGAATTAAATCTATTTCGTCAATAGAGCATACACCGGATTAAGATAAATGCACTCTTTAAAATTAACTACTAAATTAATTACTCTTTAAAATTAACCATTTATCATAGCGACACTCTGGTGCTGAGTTCATTTAACAGCGTTACATCTCTTTCATTTTATAACTCAGAATGCATACAAATTATATCATTTGAAGAATTGTCTAATAGTTGCCACGTGTTGTATTAAATACTTTAATAAATCTAAAACGATGGGTAAATGAAATTAAATAAAAAAGAAAGAGTTTTTTACAGACGATTATACTATAATAAATCTAAAACTATCTATAAAAGAAATTAAACAAAAAAGAAACAGTTTTTCACAGACGATTCAGCGCCGCTTACCTAATACACATGCGCTACTCGTAAACATTCTCCTCTGTCCGAAACAGAATGGCGAGAATATTTGCTGCTAATACGAAACACTTAACCCACGAATTTCATTAGCGATATATTTCTCGTTCAATTCATTCAGTTCTAATTTCGTGGCAAGGCAAAAATGCATAAAAACTCAAAATATTTTTGTTCAAAATTGAAAGATACAGAAAACCATAAAACACCAAATACAGTTAAACTGAATAACGAAATTAGAATTAAAATTAGATTTCTTGCGCAAAAAAAGCAATTCGGTCAGCAGCCAAGAAGGCAGATTTTTCGGCGCAAAAACTTAAATTTTCCTTTTGGTGCACCCCGCCAAAAAGACATTGCATATGCAGAAGGACTCTTACTATTCTGCTAAGTTTTAAATGTAAACAAATATGGCTGCTAGGTAAGAAAAAGTAGGCTTAGCCGCATTTAAACAATTTTTAAATTTTGACATTTCTACAACTATTGCATGCAGATTGACTAAAGGCATAAAAACCTTAACCGCAAGATAAGAACAACACAATTATACCATTTTAAAACATAAATACGCAATTTCCCACACATAAGAATAAAAACCTGAGCCCATGGAGCCGAGTAACAGAGTGGATATATATATACTTTTTGTGTGGCCGATTGCAACCAAAAGGGAGGTGCACAACTACATGTTATAGTAGTTCTATATTCAAAATTTCAACGTTCTGAGGCTACTTGTTTTAGAGTTACACGAGCTTCGTGGCGATAGACGCCACAAAAAATTCTCTTCTGAACCCATTTAAAGTCAGTTTCATAGTTCGTCCTTTATTTTATCCTTACGTACAGATGTAACACAAAAATGTCGATAAATTGCATTCGATAGCGGTCAAAATGAATATTTTCCTTGCAATATGATACCCGGACTTTTTCATCATTACAATATGTTATAGCAGTCCTATATAGAAAATTTTAATGTTCTGAGGATACTCGTTTTTGAGTTATGCGAGATAAATACATACATAGGTACGTGCGTACGTATGCACAGAGGCCATAAAAAGTCTTTTCAGAATCCATTTTAAATCAGTTTTATAATTTTTTGGGGGCAAAAAGAATCCTTATTCTGTCCTTACTTTTGGATATTACGCAAAAACATCGTTAAATTGCATTCGGTAGCGGTCAAACTGCAGATTTTCTTTGAAATACGATACCCGAAATTTTTCGCGATTGCAATACTTCCTTTTTATTTCGTACAAGGAAGTAGAAAGCGAAAGAAAATATTCCATACAGGAAAAAAACTATCCAGGGTATCGTAATTAAAATTTTGAAGAAAAAGTGCGAATACTCACAGATCTGATATGGAAGTATATTTCGCAATGCAGATTTCTCCATTATTCATTTTAAGCGGATAAATGTAAAAATAAGAATTCATATAAATTTATATCTTTTTTCTAAAAATTCTAAACTTCGGCTTTTTCATCTAATATAACAATTTTTTTAGCATAAAAATTCAGTTTTTTCCCGTATAATTTATCAAAAGAAAAGGTCATACATTTCGAGCCATTTCTCCGAGAGACAAATTTATATGTTACAGTTGAGTATCGTCTTTAAAATATTATTCAATGTGGCTTTTAGTAGGATAAGAAGTTCTAACTAGACATTTTCCTATAAAACAATTCCAAAATATAAATTGAGTATATTGCATACTAAAAGTGCTATCGTGTTCAAGATACGGAAGTATGAAATCCTGATTCATTTAAGTTACTAACCTAGAAGCAAAAGCGTACAATTGACCTTGACTTATATATTTAGTAAGAGTTTGTATTATATCCATGTATTTATAGTTGTTAAAAATTCGAATTCTAGTGAGACTCATTGATTAGCTTGACAGCGGAGTTAGGATCCTCATTTTTGATGATATGTCTGCTCAGCATTTAGCTAAAAAATAGTTATTATTGTATGCCAGGTGTTTCAAATATTGTCTTAAATAAAATAGAGTCCGAAGTAAGGTCAAATGCTTTCATACATTTTATAGATCAAGTGTTTGCAAACTAAGGCACGAATTTATTATACAATCTCAGCTGATTTAGTATAATGCGAGGTGAATTATTTAACCCAAAACTACGCTTTTGATTTCTTCGAGCATCGCCTTATAGTAACAAAGTAGCATAAACTGTAATTCCTCCTAGAAAATGGCTTTGCGTTTACTGCGTGAAATACCTGGTCATAGTTTATTTCTTTCACTCAAAAATGAATAGTTATGGGCTATCTTAAACAGTGCGATGCGTGTATTGGCTACTTCTGTTAAACATTTGGTAAAACCTTTAATTTCGCCTCAAACACATACTTCACTACAGGTGACTGCCCTCCAACACGTATAGTGGTAAGCGTCGCTGACTGCAGTGCCAAAGGGCCCGGTTCGAATCCCAGATAATGCATGCATGTTTGTAAATGCATAATGTTGGTGCGGCATGGCGACACTTTAAATATGCGGTGAGCCGAAAGTCCTCTCGTGTGGTTTGGTGGAAGGGGAGAGGAGTAGGAGACCCACACACCGTCTCTCCGGGGTGCTCGACATCAAAAGTGAGGGGCGGAACTGAGCTAAATCGCACTGTCACCTGTAAGGTGTTCAAGGCTGTTGCCAACGACAGGCGTATCTGCAACACTTACTTGATATTTTTCGAAAGACAGTGTAAATACTGATTTCTTCCTTCTTCCCCAGCTACTGATTTACAGTAGCTTATCTCTTAAATATGAAGGCAGAATCTGTAAATACTCTAAACTAAACAGTAACATGAGAATAAAAGTATTTGTTTACATTTGTTTCATTGCAACAAATATTTCGGTCAAATGGTTTTGTAAGGTATTCCTTTGAAGGTTCAGCTAAGGTAAAACAAAAGGTGCGCTGAAACAGAAACATTCCTGTCTGTTAGTATTTCTAAGCTTGTATAGTCTAAAATCTGAAAGTCTCGAAAGAGTAGAAAATTTTAGTATTCATACCACGGTTGCTGCGTGAACTGGAAAATGTCTTTTTGATATATCTACTGCAACATACTGTCAAATGTTTTGAGAAGTTGTTACAGGTTTAAAAACATCTGACAGATCAGCTATATAAAAATAGACATTTGAAAGTGCTTTTGAATGTTTCATAGATTTCGTTCAAGTTGTCATAGGCAGTCTGGTAACAGGCAGAATTTAATATGCTTAAAGAATTAGTCGAAGGCAAATCTTAGAAAACGAAAATAAGCGAGAATGATTTTATGCTCGCCTTCAGATATATAAAATTGGGATTAGTGTTTTAGATATGCTTTATTCATGTTTGATATGGCTTATCAAAGCATATGTAATACCATCACACTAAAAAATTCATCACACTAGAAAAAGGGAAAAATACTAATTAATTTACATACAATTTCACTTTACATAGGAATTATTGCATATGCGGCAATAAAATGCGATTACACAGTAATACACATATCTGCTTCGCAGAAGTTTGTATTTTGCTTTACTTGTCTAGTTTACACATTTGTGAAAAAAGAAGTCTAATTCGTTCCGTTTGCAAAGCATTCAGTTTTAATGCACATGGAATTTTAAAATATTAATATAATTGCACCTCCACCTTAACACTTCAAGTCTAAAGCTCATAACGAATTATTCTGTATTGATTTATTTATTTCAAATGCTTCGCTTTTGCTATGGAAGTATTTAGCCATCTTGCCTCCCAAAACTTCTGATTTACAGCAATTAAACTATCGTGTTAGGACATATCTTTAAACGTTCTTTGTTTATGGATAATAAGGAATCCGAAAACAAATGCACTAGAAAGTTCATTGGATTAATAAAACAAGGATGGGTTCGAAAGCAGTCATATCCAGTTAACATATACAGCGGTAATAAAAGAAGTAAGTACTCAAAACTAAATCATTAATCTTATTAAATAGATCTGAATGTTTAAAACTATATTCTCAAGAAATGAACTGGTATTATTTTAAGCATTGAAACTACGCTTCCTTGATTTTTAGATTCTTCTTTGTACAAGCATACATAAGAGAAATCTTTACATAAATAGGAAAAGAATTTGTGATATATATATATATATATATAT
>KK117406.1:234187-260675 GCA_000611955.2 Stegodyphus mimosarum
CTACATCTTTCTCATGGTAAATAATACAGAACTTTGGTAAAGGAAATTTCAAGTTTATTCTAAAGTATTTTCTACGTTGAGTAAACTTTTATCGCATAATCTCCAAAATATGTTTTATTTAAGATCCGGAAAAATTTGAAGCATATCGCAGTTTCCTATATATATATATATATTTTTTACTTTTACCCTGGTAGGAAGTAGATCTCAAACGTTGGCGTAACGGATATGTGTTCCAGGTAAAACTTCCCGAAAACTGATTCTAGTTTTCTTCTTTAGCTTTCTTCTGTGTTTTCTGCCTCATAAAATATACAGGGGACACGCATTTGGAAAGCAAATACAAAAGAATTTCGATATGTCTTAATGTCCAATACAGTATATAGATTTGATGTCTGGATGCTTTTACAATCGCTCGAAAGTGAAGAAGGGAGTTAGCTTTAGAGTCACGCAGAATTATTAAGCGATCTGTTTTTTGAGGTTTTTTACATATCAGCACGGCAAATCTTCAAATGGAATCAAATAGATTCACTTAGCGAAATTGTATTACCAGCTGTAGACTGTGTTATATATTAATATGCCTTAACGTAACTTAAATTTTGTATATTTAAAAAAGAACTCTTTTGGTGTGCTGAAATGCTTAACTTATATGCTTATTTAGACCAGTAAAACTTTTACTAAAAACTTTAAAAACATTATAACATAAATTGACATGTTAGGAAAGAGATTTGGAAAACCTAATATTTCTGTTTTTGTCTACATATTGTTTGAATATTTTGTAACAAAATGAATCTAAAAACTATCTCAAATAACAATATATGTTTGTTTTAATTTATCGTTTTAGCTTCAACTATTCAATAAAAAGTCTCTGCATAGAGGAAAATAAGCAGCACTGTAATATCAATATCGAAATTAAATTAGCAATAGCCTATATTAAAATGAAATGCTATCTCATTTCTATCAATCAATGAACAAATGGAGAAAATATACGCATGATACAAATGTATGTATTTATATGGTTCTTTTCAGTATAAAAAAGCTTTATCATCAAAATCAAAAGGGAAAATTAGGTTTGTCATTAACTTCATGTACACTGCCAAAAACAAAGGTACAGTTCTGGTATGTCCTGTTCTATTGGGCCGACTGACGAATTTCAAATTAGCTTTTTTCATGTATCGAAAGCGCGACTTATGATATATATTAGATTTATACATAGCATTGTCCTAACATAGGTATTTGGACACAAAATCCGACGTTTTCTGAAATAAAATACCAGTGTTTTTCCCATATTTCGATTCAAATTATGCCTAGGTATTAAATTGTGTAATTTTTGGTTAGAAATATGGAGAAATTTAAAAATTTATCTTGGCTGATTTGTTTCAGTTTGCGAGCTTTAATAATAAATATAATAATATATTATTCACTTGGCAATATAGTTCAGTATATCTCCCCACAGTATAATTCACTTGGCGAGATTTTTTTATTCATGGCAACCTATTTTCCTTTCCCTTTTTTAAATTGTCTACGACAGCAAAAAAAGTAACCGTTCATACTTTCAAATAATTTTAACAGAGTGTGTATACCACATTTTCGTTATTATCGCTTATATTACGTCAACTTTCAAAACGCTCCAAAATAAAAATTCAAGTATATCATAGGATATTTTGAATAACTCTAATTTTTTGCAGGTATGCTTTGAAATACACCTATTGTAAGATGATGGCAAAACCTTCATAGGTTATAATTCAAAATTGTTTTCGAAAAATTTATAAAAATTATTTACAAATACAGATTTTAAAAATAAATCATAAAAATGGACGTATTTTATTTGAAATGAATCTAGAGCTCGAAATATGAAAGGGAGTATCAAATAAGCTTAAGAAAAAAGAGATATTAATAAATATATACGAAATTAAATTAACATGGAGGAGCTAAATTTTTTAGAGCTAATTTTTTAAAATCTGCTCGTGCGATTGTCACAAAACTTGGTAATTTGGCAAATTGGCGGGCCGTAGAATGAAATATAGAAAAAATTGGCATGTAATTTCAGAAAACGTCCGATTTTGTGTCAAAATTCCTATATCAGAACAATGCTATATGTAAGTCCAATACATATCCGAAGTCGAGCTTTCGAAACATGAAAAATGCAAGTTGAATTCCGTCAATTTAACTTATTTTATTCGGTGAAAATAGACATTTGAGACTCAGAGATAAATTGGCAGAAACATTCTACAAATGCATGTTTCTAAACATTCATGTTCTAAACAATTAACATAACCGGTCAAATAATTAGGAGCCTTAATTTTATAATCTGGATACCAGACACAGAAACTATCAGGATTACAGCCATGAACTAAATGGGGCACAGAATAGCTACTCTCTGCACATTTCCTCTGCTCCTTTGTTGTCAAATATGCGTGCGATTAGTATACCTTGGATTTTATTTCACCAAATATTGTTGCATGAATTGCAAAAACATGAATCCCATCCTTGTAATTCTGATAAAGAAATTATATTGGAAATTATTCATCTGTTTTCTTGTATTGCATGTGATAGCCAGTTCTCAACCATTGTAAATTCTTTTTCTGAAATAACGTAATTTGTCTTATCTGGATCTTCTGCAAAATGTCCAAATAACATTTCTGGATTAAATTACATTTTTAAGCAACGGATTAAACTAGCTCAGCTACTAAAATATTTCTACTTTTTTCTGACTAAGATGGTTAATTTTTATACTGTTCCGTATGATGTTCGAATTATAGGCGTCCAGATCTGCACTCATTGAATGACAGACCGAAGCAGAAACCTTATTAAGCCAAACATTCACATGAGAAAAGGGTGTTTCAAGCTTTTTATGCGTCACCTGTACTTAGAATCACTAAGCGCTCTTATACATGAAAATACTATACATAAAACCAACAACACTATGCATGAAACGAAAACGGCATTCAGCGTTGCGACTATTGAGTTTTTTAATCATTCGATGCTCTTAATTATGAATTTTAATCCTAGATTAAAGAATGGAGCATATATGCCAAAGAAAATATTGATTTTCAATGCAGTATCAGTAATCATAAAACCAGTAGGAGTTAACTTACAAAATATTAATACTTCAGTGTATGATTGGAAACATTACGTAAAGTTAATGCACACACCGATGCATAGAGTTAATTTGAGTTGAAATATGAAAATGCTTAGAAAAACTAATAACTGTCTATATTCTAAATTTAAATAATTTTATTCGGTCTTCCATATCGATTACAGTGAAATATATAATTATTATTTCGTAATTCATTTTTATCAAGGAAAATATTGGAATTGCGTCAATATCTTGGAATTAACAATCCTTAAAAAGCGTTTATGTGCAATATTTGCGGAATAAAACTGAATGTTAATCACACATATGGTTTTTATATTTTTGAAATGGAAATAAAATTGAAAGGTTAACATCAGTAAGACACACAAATAATTTGTCCTGTTTTTAGTGAGAACTAAACTAATTTTTATGTACTGACAAAGTTCTATTTCTAAGCGTTGTTAAAGTTGTAGAGACATTACGTTATTTGAAAGCAGGAGATGAGAAAAATGAGCAACGCCCTCGACGGGACTCAAGCCACGGAACTCTCGAATACGCGTCGAGTGTGTTGACCAATTACACCACGAACGCATGAGAAGAAGGAGGGGAGAAATACCTTATATACTCCCCTTTAAAGGGCGACTGGAGATTAAAGCACCCAGTTCCAAATCCCAGTGGTGGCGAATCATCATCCACCACTTCTTTTGTTCGGGGGCCACTTGTAGAGACATTAGGTTATATGGAAGCAGGAGATGTGAAAAATGAGTAATGCCCTCGCTGGGACTCGAAACACGGAATTCTCGAATAGGCACCGACCACTACACGACAAAGGCATGCTAATAAAGTATGGAGAAATACTTTACAAAGTAAAGAAACATAAATTAATAATTTTCTGTATAACTGTCTAAAATGGAATTATTGTAAAATGCAAATACAGAACATGGTGACTTAACCTTTAATTTTTTAACAAATCCAGTGTTTTCTGTATTTTATTGCTACAGAATATGAGCAAATATCGCACATTCACGTTTAAAACTCCTTTGTTAAAGCTTGTATTCGCAAAATATAGTCAGATGTATTATTAAAATCTTTGGTTTCCAGTGAAATCATGAGGTCTGATAATGAGTAAAACCATTTTTCAAAATCTACACGCGAATCGTTCTTGATATTTATTCGACAGTTCTCAGTATGAGAATATTTAGCCTTATTCTGAAAACATTTTGGCTCGGCATGTAGAATTTCAATTTAAATCCATTTTTGAATTCTAAAGTTTACAATTCCTTTAGAAGGTAAGAGCGTGTTTATTTCTTCAAAGATATTTCACAGATGTATGTTAATATTCTGAACTTTCTCTTCTTCGTTAGTTAACATAAAGAAGAAATTAAGGCATTCCTAAAATAATTTTACACATAACCTTTCTCTAATACCCGTATTTTATTCCATTACACTGAATGATTAAGTACAGGGATCCCCTTCCCCATTCTCCTAACATCAGATAATAATGAAACTTCCGTTTTGAGCTTTTCTCATGTGCTTTAATTTCATCACTTTCTTTGTAACTTTGGATTATTTTCTGATTTCTTCGATTATTTTCCGCGTAAAACATACATTAAGTTATTCTTCGCAATTAAAGTTTTATAATTTTCGTAGAAATCAGTGAAAGTTCAAAAGATTTAAAAATGTGTACTGATTTTGAAGGATATATTTGTGAAATTCTTCACAATTTTGAGAAAGGAAATATGCTATTTGAGAAGCGAAGTTATTGCGAAATAGAAATACCCCTTTGATTTAAGATTACGATTTCATCAGAGCTGTCTTCAATTTCAAATGATTTTTGAAGAAACGAGATATTATGGTGACATTTTAAAAATATGTCATTTTTGCATTGGGTTCGGTAGCATTTATACGAATTTTCTGAAAATGAATATATTTGTTGTATGTTTTACTTCTTTATATTGCAGACTATATTTGATTTGCAGGACAGTGATTTGCAGGAAAAACCTACAGGCAAATCCGCGTCAGAACAACAAACTGTAATTTGAAAGACTAAGTTATAGACATAAAATATTAAAATGCTTAATATAGTAAACATTTGAATATAGTTAAAAGTTTTCATTTTGTATTCTTTAATTTAAATTTATTTTTGATCTATATGGAGGAGAAACTTCGTCAATTTAAAACATGAGACTGTTTGAAGGAACGTAATTTGTGGTAGAATTTAAGTAAAATGCCACAGATTCTAAAGATAATTGACACAGATTTATTTCCTGCAAAATCAAATTCCTTTTAACAAATTTTGCAACTATTTTTTTATAAATGAGTATGTGAGTCATTCTCCTTTATGTTGAATATCATGCTTTTTTGTCAGCTCGAAGTTAATGCTATTACAAATTACTGTTTCCTTTTACAAAAATAAGTAAAATATTTAACAAACGATGTTAGAAAATTCCGAAAGAGTATCCCCAAAACTATTTCAGACTGAACTGTACAGTGTTTGCTTTGATAAAAGTAATGCATCCTAAAATTGAAATAGGCAAAGAAATTGTAAGTGAACAACTAGTCTTTCATTCTTCTATATCACTATTAATGATTAATTATTTTGAAGTAAATAAAATTAGTCTATAATAACAGTACATTAATGACTTGAAATTGTGACAATTCTGAAAGCACACCGATCTCCGGACATCCCAATGGCTAGATATTAAAATGCAAGAATGATTTATTTTAAAACACGTGATAATCATGTAATTTGTCAGTATTTGGATATAGTTCTTTCATCTTTTTAAAAAGGTGACAAATATTATACCAGTTACACCACAAATTTAATTACAGCACGAAGGGACCGGAAAGGAAAGAAAATTCTTTATAAAATTTTATTAGCTCATTATATGTGAGTAAGAAACTGATGCAATAAAATACAATATATGTTAACTGTGTACTGTAGTAATTTGTTAAACGCTATGTACTTTCACTAGAATAGGTGAGGAATGTCGTGTTTTATCTTCATAATTAAATATCTGACCATAACAGTAATAATAATTTATTTAATAAGCTTGTTAACGTTGTGCAGAGGAAAGCATTGCAGAAAATTACAATTAGATGAAAGATGTAGAAGGACTGAAGCAAAAATGAAATGCATTTAATTTTGAGACATCTCTGCTCATGCACAATAAGTATTCACAGGTAACAATTATGATTTTAAAAATAAAATAAAAAAATCTGAAAATAACGGCAAATAAGTTAACAATAACATAAATATGACAAATTAAATGATGCAACACTAGCTCAGATAAACGAGGAACTGTCTTACAGATCGCATAAAATTCCACCTAAGAGGGATCAGATGGTTAGAAGATGTTATTTATATGGTCATAAAACATATTATGCCATAACATGTAAGGCCGGTTTCAGCAGATAAATAGAAGGAAGTTAAAAGAGATCATGTGGGTTTTTTAATGTACGAGCAATCATGATGTTGTTTTAGTCAAATTGTATTTTATACGAAGAGAATGATAACTCTTGTTTATGAATATCTAATCCATTTAGGGCATTATTAAAATGCTAGTAAGCCATCGATTCTCTTACGAATCGAATGAACGAGCGCGTGGAACTAGTCCTTTCGAAAATATTACAGTGATTCTTGTTGTTTGACAGTTTATTGACAGAATAATAAGTTTATTGCTGTAAACATCATTGTCTATTGTTGTAACTGTGCAGCAAAAAATGAGTATCAATTAATAAGCCGTAGAAGAGTCACTGGTATGTCTACATCAGATTATCATCAAGGGATTACTTCGATAATATCTATATTCGATAGCTACATAGATAATAACAATTTTTAAATGTAGTTTGTCTAACAATAGAAATCTAGCAATATTTAACACCAGTCTATTGTTTTAAATATCTAAGAATACTTAATATTAGTTTATTGTTGGAAATATGTAATCATATTTAATATCATTTTACTTTGGCTGCAAAAATGTGTATAATCTAATAGGCGGTAGAGCGGGTTATGCGGTGCCCATAAAACTCCGACTAATTGCAGTAATACATAATTAACACCGAGATGACATGAGATCGACGATACATTAAATGTATAGATCAGACATATAATGATTTCTTTACCAAACATATGCTACCCTCTTTCTCAGCTGTGTGAAACTGTGAAGAAAGCAGTTGTATGTCTACTGAAGTCTGGTTGGAAACCATCTTCGATGGCTTCTTATAGTGTTTCGTCCATTAGCATCATCTAACCAGTACATGAAATGCATGTCCACCGAATCAGCATTCGTAGAATGAGACATGTTATCCGCAAAACGTCGTAAGTTCTAATGAGAAAGCCCCGTGTACTGACATAGGGCTACTGGCCTACAGTGTCACTTATCGATTCCAATCCTGCTTTTCTCTGTGAACATAGTTCACATCGATATTCTTTACCTTTTCCCAAATATCTTTGAGTTATCATGTAAACTGCTCTACCTTTTTAATAAACCTCAAGCTTATATTACCTACAGGCTTATTCTTGAAAAATGGAAAATAGTACCTCCTTTATTTGTCTCGCTAGTATAACTGCATTACATATATCGCTCTAGCGCTTTAACAAATGTTAAGTCTATGTTACCGTTTGGTTGTACATCATTTAAACAGACCACGCTGGGTTTCCTCTGTTTTTCGTAATATTTACTACCATATTATTTAGACATAACTAAATTTGACTTCTTTTTTCAAAACATCATAATTTACTATGTTCTGTGTTCCACTAATACTCTGGAACAGTAAGGAAATGGAAACAATTACGTAATGAAAGCAATAAGTTTAAAAGCGGTACTTTCTGTTTTTGAACTATTATTTTTTATTTTTTAAAGGATACACTTCAATAAATATAATTAAACTCCAGTCCCATGAAGGTAATCACATTATCAGCTTTTCAGCTAATTTTAAAAAGATGTCTTTTCAGTTGCCAGTGTCAATCTGTATTTTTTAAATTTTGTTTTTATGTAAAGGAGAATTACACAGCTTCGGCTGAGCAAAGTTAAAAAATGAATTTCCATCTGCAAAATTACTGCGAAACGAAACATATCGAAAAAAAGAAGGTAGAGAATCGAAAGCGTATAATCTCCTAATGTCGTGATTGATAGTGTCCCTAAATAACCTTCAAATAATTTGTTTAGAAGACATGCGGTATATGTCAAAAATCGCTGTGGAAAGGTCTGAAATTGAAAGAGTACTTTAGTTTAATTTTTATATTAAAGTATATATTGCTAGGAAGGAAAACTAAATTCATATCAGTATTTATTTGGTAAACAATCTAAAATAGCATAACAGCGTTAAAAAAACTTTGTGATATGGAAATTTGTGCTTCGCAAAATTTACCCGATTACAATTTGACACATGTAACATCATCAAGAAGAAAATAAGGAGTTTTTTTCGTTCATGGGAGAAATGATTTCTTCCCCCTTCGTCATTCGAGAAGCACAAATCGTTTTAGATTCATAGAAGAATTACTTTGAAACTCTCTAGTAGAATTTTTTACAGTGACCACCTCGGAATAAGGTCATTATTTCTAAAAAAAATTAGTAAGCATTGATACTGAACATTATGAGGAGGATCTTACCCTTAAAAGAGCAATAAAAGTTTAAATTTATATATCGTGTTAGGGAGTTTTATTTTATGAGTTGTATTTTTTAATTCCGCTGCTGAGTCCAGAAATTCGCTGTACATTCAGGTGCATTTTCAACGCATTATCAATAGATTTTTAAAATCTTCTTCCAGAGCAGCGTTGTTAATAACGGACAGCATTCAAAATCTCTTTGAAGTCTAGCCGACAGAGATTCGAACTTACAGCCCTGCTAATTTCAAATATTTAACAGAAAAGAAAAGACATAACGTTTGAAGTTTATTTGTGAAAATGAAACTCAGGAAGTTTTAATATGTATAACTTTACTTAGAAACGAAATTGTTCGCTTTCATTCCAAGCTTTGGAATTATTTACAGAACAAAAGAATGTGTATGAAGAAAAAACTGGTAGAGATACTTAGGTATTGATATCTGTTTTCTGCTCTTTTCTGTGGTTCGTATTTAGCCAAGTATCAGATTTGCGGAATAAAGATATACAACGTATGTTATATTTTCGATGATGCTTATCGATTGTCTCGACATTAGCCCGACAGCGATAATTCTTGAACAATCAGGCACAAGTGGATGCGTTATGCATTTTCACTTTTACTTCGAGAGCCAATGGTGAGATAATATCAATAACTTCTTAATCAGTAGTGGTAGCTTAACTACTGGAATAAATTCCTATTTTAATTTTAACCGAGACTTGGCTGCCATTTTTGCCTGCCCCAAACCGCAAGAAACGTTATATTTTCAAGAGTAAACTTTTTCTAGAAAAAAATGTCGTCATTAAAGCAATCTACATGAATGACCATACCGGATGAATGGCAAAACGTTATATATGATAATTTTAATCCAATATGTTTTAAAAGAATGTCTAATTTTGCAACTCCGTGGCTTTCAGAGACGAATTTTTATATGAATTAGTGATACAAACCATGAGAAAAATATGGGATGTAAAGACGTTGCTTCCTTCACTCCACAGAACTTTGATTAAATTAGAAATTTGTCACTGAATCAATTTGGCATTTTGGACTATTAATCCAGAAATAATCAAGATAACAGCAAGACCACTTTTAAACACGTGGGTGTCATTTCGTATTCCGTACATTTTTTAAGTGCCTTTAAATTGTAGTTCGAAATAAATTAAGGTTGAAAGAAAACAATTTATAAAAACAAACACATACATATATAAAAATAACTGAATTAAATTCAATTATAAATGAATTCCTTGAATTAATGTTTATTTAATTAGTTCTCATATTTCTCATCCTTGATTTGAAGGAGAGATAAAAAAATGCATTTTTACTGTTAAATTAGTTATGAGGATTGTTTTGTGAAAATAAAATAATACACATGTAATACTCTTTATTTGTTCTTTACTGTTTACATTTAAGTAATTACAGGATTTTCTAGCTGTTTTATTCATATGAAACATTTTTATAATATTGTTATTAATGAATATATTTCTGAACGTTTTTAAGTTTTTATATAGGTTTAATGTTTACTAATATTCGTCATTAATTATAACTTATAATTTTGTACTATTTATTGCTTAACACGGTTATGGTTAAATATCAAGAGCCTCCGAAAATTATCTTGTATTTCTGCAAATATGTTTAAAAATTTGAAATTACAGAGCCTGAAAATTAACTGACACAAGTGTTTAAAATAGATTATCCTCTAAATTCTACACGTTCATTTTTTTTAGATTCTGACGTTCACTCATATATCACTTTAGATGTGATGTGTGAATTTACGCTTATACCGCATGATTTTCCTTTTAGTCCTAAAGCGGGGAATGAGATAAGAGCTCTGAAGACTCATCCAATAATCCAGATTTAAATCCTAATAAAATTGCTTGGTTCACAAGCATTTTCAATTTTTTCCTTAGTGTAAGGCGAATACAATCAGTTTTCTTTAAACAGTAATTTAGGGCGGCATCTTTCCTTTATAGCGTAAGTGTGCTTTGCCATTGATCCAATACATCTTCAGGTGTTACTCTGCTACCTTCAAAATGATATATATATATATATAAGCAAGGAACACATTTACAGGCATTTATAAATAAACACACATACTGTAGCTTGAAATTTGTCCATACTATAAGGAATGTGTATTAGAGAAACGAGTCCAGGTAAATGACCAAAAAATAATATTCGTTCAGGATATTTTGGAGAAGCTTGAATTTTTCAAGCTAGACCTCTGGAAAGTTGAAGGACTTGTACACTAAAAATCATAACAATAATTTTAAAGAAACCTCGAGTTCAGGAAATAATAGTATTTGCGTGCCTTGGAGGTTTAATTTCTCGTCTGCCTTCTTATTACCAGAACCGACTTAAAGCTGAAACCTACAATGATATTGCACAGAGGCGAAAACTTTAATCCATTTACAGACTTAGCAGATTCCAGGTAGGAATTTTCACCTGTGTATGTTGGTGTATTTCGTGGTTAAACAAGATCTTGTGGCAGTCTCTAGATTTAGATACTACGTGGCACCCATGCCAAAAAAAAGTTTAAGAAAAGCGTTTAGAACTTTTGCATTGAATAATAAAGAAAGAATGTCAACGTTTAGATGGGAGGGTGAATCTTGGAAGTATGCTTTTCACCTTTAAAATAGCTATCGAACTTTCCTGGCGCATTACCATTTATAGGTACACTGTATAACTAATATAGATAAATGCATAATTGTAAACGGGTGGGCTTACGTGTCTGGTTAGGTTATTTTAAGTCAATTGATATTATGATAACTAAATTTGGGCATGCATTCAATGAAATTTTGCAGTAAATTTCTTTGATATCTTAACTCCTTTCAAATATTATTTCCTTCACTAAAATCAATCTTGGATCAATACCTTTGTGCATGACTATTTCAGTGTACAACGAAATTATGTTTTAATAACACATTTATAAAAAGTTTTACCAAGAAAGCACTCATTTTTCTCCCACAGGCAAAACTCTTCAATAAATTTTGTGCTAACGTCTTTAAACTAGACTAAAAATATTATTTTTCTATATTTAAAGTATTTTATTGAAACATTTATTTTTTTGTATTTACGCTAATAATTATCATTTGAGAAACATTTATTTGGTTTGTTAATTTGTTAATAACTATTTTCCACAGGAGAATTTCCAAATCTCCTCCATACGAATGTTGTTTAAAAGAATTGTTATGAAGTAATAGTTTTAATTTAAAAAATTTAGAATACATCTGAAGTGTTCAAATAGTTACATTATAAAAATTCCCAATTTCCAGAAATTTCTATGTTAGCGCACGCTTTTATCGAAATATTTATTAAGCTAATAAAAATGATTGATATCACTTATTTTCGCCAGCATTTCATTTCTTGTCTTATTAAAATAATAATTATTAAAAATTGTATTAAGTATTTATAAAATCTCGGTGATTTGAAAAAAGAATCAAAAATCTTTTTTGAATTAAAAATTTTTTCTTTTCCAGAGAAACCATTTATAAAGTTTTTTAAAAATGCAAGTAAAAAGATAAGTGCATAAACATTTTATTCGGAAATTAAATTTTTATCATCTCATTCAAAATAATTTAAATAGTTATTACGTAGAAAATACTGTTCTGTTGCTTTTTTATGCACGAGACATTTATTTGGGAAAAGATGGGAATATTAATTTGAAAAGTTTGAAATTGAATAATTAAGTAATAAGTTACACTACTTGAAGAAAATCCTAGGTTTTTGAATCTATTGCTAAAAATAATCGTTTCATATTTTTTACGTGCAAAATGAAATAAGAATTAAAAGTGCACTTTTTCAAGCTGCTATGAATTCGGGAATTTATTTTCTCTAATTTTATTAGGTATAGATTTATTCTAATTTTTGTTTGAAAATGCTTATTGTATTATTGTGTCTCTTAGTTTTTTTCTGCTTTGATAATTATATCCCCTATATAATCCGCATTAAATATTTTCTTGTAGCAAATCGAGTCGTATTTAAATCTTTCTGAAAATAAATTGTCAAGTTACAAACCATTTGTTTATTTTTATTATGAGAGACGTAAATAATCATTTTAATATTTTCAGGCTAATGATTCCCAAACTATTATTCGAACAGATCTAGACGTAATTGAAAATATGTGATCTTGAGACATAAAAATGTGGATTTAACATTACTATTGTGCTATTACTATTACCATCATTAACCTTATAAGGTATCTATCACGCCTTCTTAGCATACCTTCGTGATGCAATGGGCCGCACACTCGGCGCGTGTTCAAGAGATCCGACCTTCGAGTCCCGACGAGGGCATTGCTTATTTTTCATGACTCCTGCTTCAAATAAATCCTAATGTCTCTACAGAATGTAAAACTAAAAACTAAAAACGGTGGTGGATGATGATTCTTCGCCACCAAAATTTGTCGATTTGGTTCCTCTAATCTTCAGTCGCCTTTTAAAAGGGGAGTATATAAGACATTTATCCTGCTTTCTTAGCATGCTTTCTTGGTGTAATATTCAGCACACTCGGCACGTGTCCGAGAGGTCCGAAGTTGGAGGCCCGGCGAGGACATTGCTCATTTTTCATGACACCTCCTTCAAAAAATCCTAATGACTCTACAACCTTTTAAAATTTGAAAACTATACTTAGTGAAAAATGGTTGTTCTAACATTTGAAACAAAGATACGCAGGTAAGGAATTACTGATATCATTACACAAAATTCCGAATTTTTATAACAGTAAAAACGTAGAAAATATTTATTGGAAGTCAAAACTTCTGAGATGGAGCTCTTGAGAAAATGCGATACGTTGATACGACACATTCATTATTTCTCACACAAATTTACTTGCGTATGAAGTGTACGAAAGAAAACGAGATGCGCGCGTTTCAGGACATTTTTTCTAATGGTTTCGAAGTATATTTCCAAAAATGATTCATCATATTCGAGATAAGTGTAGCATACTCATGATTCAAGAAATGTTTCTCTATTCGAAGATCCTTTCATCTGTTTTACTTGTACATTACTGCCACATATTTCTTTATCAAGCACTCGGTTCTCCCCAAACAGTGCCGCAAGGCGTTTGCAGATAAACACATTCCGAGAGATCTGTCCCTGCAGAGCCAAAGGCAAATAAAACTTTTACTCTTGACTCCAAACTTTATCTCTACAATCCCCAAATCTGTGATTTTGTTTATCCTTTAGTTTTTGAATTTTGCTTCAAAGCACTTTTCTTCTAACACGTGATTTATATACTTTTCCTGATACTATCTTGCACGAATGGAGCGACCCGATTATTTAGTTTCCACATCTCCGGAAAAAAATATGAAATAAAAATCCGCGAAATAAAAGTTATAGATAATAATATCGCTCTAGCTTCGGGGATCCAGAAACTTTGATGATCCAGATTTTTTTAATGGGTAAAGATTCATCAACGGCTAATACAAAAAAAGAATCTACTGTCTAATTTGGAAAACGACGGCAGTTAAGGTAAACGTCAAACTGAGATAGTTAATGTAAGTGTTGTAAAATTAAATCTTATGAGCTATTATGTTATACACTATTTCTAAGTGTTTAATGTTTCATACGTTTTAGGTGCTTTTCTGTTTCAAAATGATGCAACCTAATCTTCCGAATTTAAATCACTAAGTATGCTGTTAGAATAAATCGTATTGGAAGCAGTTAATCGCAATGAGCTGTGATTTTGAAATCTTAAAATGGCAAAAAAAGAGATCCTCTAGGATATATATTTGATTGAATTTGAAATAGAATGCAGTGTTATTCAAACGAAAAGTATTTCCTTATTATAAATTCTTTCCGTTCAAATTTTGCGAAGAATTATATTTTCGCTCTATTTTGAAAAAGTACTGCAACCGCCTTAACTTTCTAAGCAAAGAAGCCTTTAAGATCTAAAATTACCCAACATGCCAATAAAAAGTTGTATTTTTTGGATTATAATTCTATTGTGACCGTCTCATTTCCTGCTTGCAATATATAATTCAATGTGAAATCAGATAAATCAGCATCTGGCATAATGTTTCGTATGTAAGCGAATTGTAAAGCCAACCTTCAATGCAGAATTTTGCGTCCATATCCATGAACCAGATTAAAAATATCCGTTTGGTAAATTGCAATATTTTTACATCAAATTTTTAATTTTTAGCGGGTAGTTTCGACGGGCCAAAGAAGGGAAAGCGGTATGAGTAATAAAAAGCTGCCTTGCAGACAACCACTAAAACTTAAATGTATTATATAGGGATTAATTTCTTGAATTCCCGAGATTTCTGTAGATTCTGAGAAAATACAACACACCAACTAAAATAAGCTAGTACGTAACCAATGATAATTAGCGCATAATTTATTTTAATAGAATGCGTTTTGCGATTTTAACAGTATAACCACATTCATTTGGAACTCAATGAAAAATAAATACAAGCACAGTTCGAGAATGAAGAGCTTTCCAGAGTATACATTAGCTATCCCTAATAACTAATAGTCACTAGTTAACTATATAATGCAGACCAAAAGAAAAATTTGGAAAGAAAGGATGGACCAAATGAAAATGTATATGGCGTCATCTGCGGTTTAGAAACGGAATTAAGAATTATATCTTTATCGATGGATGAACAAACGGATTAGAGTTTCATCCATTGATTGGTGTAGAGTGATTTAAAGTCATTGATTAATGCAGATTTAATAACAGGATAGGTTAACTCTAGTAAAAAATTATAATTCAAAACGAATCTTTTATAATCTCTGAAAGTTGCCTGCATCTATGTTTGTAGGCAACTTTTAAGTATGTTTCTTGATTCTGGTGCACTTCAGTGGTTCCGTTTCCGTTCATTGTAATGCTGCAGACGAATTAACAATGTTTACATTTTAACAATGAAAGGTACCAGTATCTGTTAAGTGGCATTTTATTCTTCAAAGCATCAAAAGAAAAGTCCAATATTCTTTGAGCTTTCCTGCATTCCATAGTCTATTGGCCGTTCAACTACTGCCATTGTGCTTTCTGTTAACTAAAAACAATTGGTTCAGCAAGTCATTTACTAAAAACTAGATTTTGAGGATTTTTTATGCTCTTCAAGTAACACTTGGCAACATTATGAACATACAGTATGCGGAAACTGATACTGAATATTTTTATTTGTACTTTTTAGAAATGCAGGAACCTTCTTAAAATCAACAATCCCTGATTCAAGAATTATTGGTTTTCTGTAGTAGACGTGTTTCAGAGATAATATTGAATAATGATATGTGTTTAAGCTCTTATGAATACTGGTTACTTACAGCTGTCGTCTTAGGAATGTAATCCCCTTGGGAAAACTCACTTCATTGGAAAGCTAGAAACCCAATGGATTAAGTGGTAAATGTCTGGAGTTTGCAGCATCTACAACATTCTGGTATTCTGTGTTTCTTATTATGTCCATGTTTACCCTCTCACATTCGGTCCTGCTTTACCCGTCTTAATTACATTTTTAATGTAGGTTTAAAATGAAATTGTAAAACCAAAATATAATTAAATAAGAAGAGATATGACTTCTTGTACTAAAAATCCAGTCCACATGTAGGAACTTTCTGAAGCTATTTTAAAAATCTCAATAAATTAGGAAATACGATTGTACATTGAAGAAATTACCCTTAAAAATACAAAAGTCGTTGAATTTCGTGCACTACATTGCTTTAGAAGTATTAGAGATACGCAGCAATATAGGCCGATTCTTACAGAGATTATTAAAACATTTTTCAGAATCAATACTGGAATTTATGAATTAGTAAAATTTGCAAAATATTGGGAAATGATGGTATAATGTTGATACCAAAATAAATTCTTGATTGAGTGCATAACAATTAAAAGCCCTTTTAAAGAAATTTGGATACAAACGTGACATTTGTAGCTTAAAAATACTTAAATATCATTTTATTTTGGAAAATAACAGGTACTCGCCTCGAATAGCCACTGACAAAAATTTTGCATTGAAAATACGAAATTAAAATATATATTCATCCTTTTAGTAGGATTATATACAAAACTAGGAACATCAGTAAATGTATAATTTATCACATGTTCGAAAATATTTAGGAAAACATATTTAACAGAAGTTAAGCAAAGAGACAAAACTTAACGAAAGAAAAATGCATCATATTTGTTAAAATTAACTACTTGCAAGTTAGTAAGCGTAATTATTCGGAAACATTTGCAGAAAAGCAGGTATGTTAGGAATTAAAAAGAATGCATCTTCTCTCATTCTAGGAACCATTTAATGAGTTTTAAATTTAAAATAGGAATAGTAACAAAAACATTAGTAATTTGGATATATACTTAAAAAGGGTAACGCATTTTTACTTTAAAGTACTATTTTTAAATTGTTCGAAATATTTGAACAATTTTTTAAACTTTGCTTCAGTAAAATTCGATAATTTGAAGAATATAAGTATTTATAAAAAAGGTATCAAACTAAACATCAAAAACAAAATTCAAATTATTATAAAATTAATTTATATTAATTTGAAGAATATAAGTATTTATAAAAAAGGTAAACAAAGGTTACTAGTAGTAACATACTACGTAAAACGTAGCAATGTATTTCATCATAAATGAAATTTACCATTGAAAACTGAATTTTGTGTGGAGCTTACTTTGTCTACTAATATATAATAACTTAAAACGGGAATGCTTGTAGTAACTTGTATGTGGTAGTGAAATAAAAGTATACAAACCGTTGCGTATAAGAGTACAACATGTAAAAAGGGCGAATGAACTCAAATATTAGAAAATAATATGTGTAATGCACACATACACACACATATTATTTTTCTTTGCGTATGTGCGTATATACATATTTAAACAAATAAAAATAATATGTGTGTATGTGCTTATGCGTAGCCTTAATTTGCGATAACCAGTTAATATTCCAGTTAAAGTACAGGTATGATAAATCTTCAAAAAGAAAAAAAATGGTTTTTTGCTTAAAATAAACACATTTTAATATTTGAAATCTATTACTAATTGTATAAGGTTATTATTTAAACTAACAAATTATTTATAATTTCAACCTTTGCAATAACTTCTCCTTTCTCAGAATGCAAATGACCTGAGCTTTCCTGTGATTTAAGGGAGAGCGTGTTTCTGGTTTCTGAAGCACGCTGCGTTTAATTCCTGCAAGCTCGGATAGTTTTAGTTATTCATCTTTATATTATATTCACCGCAGATAATTTGATTTTGACACTCGGCAGTATTATTCCGTTAGCTTCGAGTGTTATCTATATTGTGGACGCGTTGACTACTGCTTCATGTTTAACTTAAATTTGAGTGGCCTGTTAGTTTCATGACCACGCCTTTTGGCTGATATTTTCAGTACAAGAAAGTGCGTTTGTATTCTAATTTTTGTTTAAATAAAAATATTACTTAAAATCTTTTCACGAGTTGTAGCTACTTTCAGATATACCTATTATTCGCTTCATGCCCCTGTTGGGGTTACTAAACTAATTACAAATTACAGATCAAGTAAAATCCTACAACTACATGATGAACGTTCACAATGATTAGGGACACGTTGTGAAAATTTTGAAAAATCCAAAATTAAACTTGATCCGGTTATCTTTGATTTTGAGAAATAAAAAATACGAAATTGCCAAATTTTACATGACGAGCTTGTAGCTCAAGAAACTTAAAATATATGTCAGAAAAGAAAGGAGAAGATTCTGATAAATAACGAATTGTAGTTCGTCAACAGCCAGATAAACTCAATTCTTTCTTTGGCTGCTGAGCTACGAAATGCAACTTCTGTGGCGAAAGGCGAAAAATGCACTTTTCATTTTCTAACAAACCTCAAGGTGAGTAGCCCTTCTCTTGAGTAGAAAACAGCGGACTTTTAGTAAGTGCTTCTGAAATGGATGTTTCAGTTCTGGAAGAAATCGTTTTTTTTTTATTTTTAGCACTAAGTCTTCGGATAGGTCAACCACAGACGAATATTCAGCGCATCATATAGGCCTTTGCTTCAACTGTCCTTACAGTAAACAAAATCCTCTTATTAGTCTCGCAGTCACTCCCTTTTTCAATGGTCACATTCCTTTCTCTAACCTCTGAGAGTCGCCCAGCTTGGAGGGCCATCGAGTCCCAAGCATCCAAGCATCACAAAAACAGATGAGGAAATAATTTTCAGCGGGAAAGTTTTAATGCAAGGCAATAGTTTTCTAGCTATTTTCCCCCAAACTTAATTCTTTAACAATTGCATAACATTTTTATCATGCTTATAAGTTATTAAAATATCTGAGTTAGAAACCAAAGATTAAGTACTTTAAAGGAAAGAAAGAAAAAAATAAATTTTAAAATTAACAAAATGGTTATTTGAGAACACCAGAGGTAAAGAAATCCTACTAAAAGTTATTAAACCATGAGAGCAGTAACCCCATTTACTAAAACTAACTTAACAGCAATTTAGTCAAGAGAGTAAAACTAACAAAACTTAAAATATGATTAAGTTTTCTTAAAAAAATAAATGTAATATAAGTTTTCACCTTGAACGTTTTCCATAGAATAAAAATTATAAATTACCATTTGAAGTAAATTATAATTACAGTTCAATTAATAACATCCATAGCACCTAAACAAACTTTGAAAACAATCAGTGATTTCAAATTAAAAAAAAATAATACCACTTTAAATTAGTAGCAAACGAGTTATACAATAACATAAGCATTTGCTGTAACGTAATATGGACATCAACAATCCTCTATAATAATAAAAGCAAGTGTAATGTGTCTGTCTGTCTGTCTGTCTGCCTGTCTGTCCATTTGTCTGACCGAGCTCTCCAGCCAAATCTATCGCACGCAGGGACCTGGAATTTTTTACACGGAAGCACAAAGGGGCTGGCCAACAGACCTCGAAGCCCGATTTTCGATTTTTGAATTAGAAAAATTTTAAAAAAATTATTTTTTATAAAGTTTTTGTTCTTCAGTTTTTGTTTCTTAATTTGCATTATTGTGTTGCTATTATTGTGATTTGTTGCTATCATTTATTTTCAACTTATTAAATCGATTTATAACAATTCCACCATCATGACCGGACATGCTGCAGGCGAAGATGTGTTTATTTCAAGAATTCCTATAATCCCTTCCGATCTCCCGTTTCAGTTTAAGCGTCTACAATTCCCTGTTCGTTTGAGTTTCGCGATGAGCATTAATAAGGCACAAGGACAATCTCTCAAAGTTGTAGGGCTCGACCTCCGTAAGCCGTGTTTCTCCCATGGTCAACTGTACGTGGGTTGTTCAAGAGTTGGTAATGCCGATAATCTACACATCTTAGCTCCGAATGGAAGAACATTAAATATAGTTTATCCCGAGGCTCTCTAACGAAAAGGACAATCTAAAGAAAAATTATTGCCACTCTCCACTCTCCCAAACTAACTCTGACTGTCATGCTTTAAATGATGATGTTATTGTTTAGTGCTCTCTTGAGAGCATGAGCAATAATCCGAATGGTGCTGCTTCCCAGTGCTGCAGTACCAACAGACATTAATCGGTCAGGGGCCCTTGCGACCCCAGCCCGAGCTCCACAAACATACACAAACACTCTCCTCTTCTAATTCATTGTCATCTAAGTTTAACTTACACTTAAATTAAAAATTTAATTGGTTCTCAACTCCAAATTTCCTGTAAGCAGGATGTTTTATTTCATCCATGTTTTCGTTACTTTTTATTTTTTCTGTACTGTACTCTCTATCTTTCCCTTTCAACTCTTTCCTATCTTTGATTTTGAATTTTTTATGTTTTACTTTTCTTTAAACTTCAGACCAATGATTATAACCACATGACTACGGTTTCCTAGCATGTGCTAATATGAGGTCTGTTCTCATTTAAACTAATTTTTTAACAGATGGCTCATGGTTAGGATATATTGTTCCTTTTTATCGACGGGGAATGTTGTGTTTGTGGGGGGGGGAAGAGAGAGAGACAGTCTACATGTCCTACACTACTATTCCTGCGCTATTCACTTATCTGCATTTTCTAAATGCACGGGCAACGCCGGGCGGGTACAGCTAGTCCAAAAAAAAATCCTCTTCTTTCTTAGATCTAGGCAACACGAAATAGCTTCCATGACGCTTCTCAACGTGTTTTATTGAATAGTGACGAGTGCGGAAATACCTGTGCTTGCCATTCCGCCGTTCTGTTGGAACCAAATTCTGTCCTCCGGATATCTTGCTCAAAGTAACTATAATACGAGTTTCTGCTCTCGTAAGACGGCTCTGACTCTTAATCCACTCAAAAGGAACGTATTTCCTATTCCTTTTGCGTCTTCGTTTGCCCCATTTCTGTACGAAAATGACGATAGCGTTGGAAAGAAATTTCTTCCCTTGGGCTTTCCCACAATTATGTCATTCTTCCCTATTCCTTGCCTTACTCACACCTAATATTTGACAGCGCTTGCTATGAATCGAACTACCACGATCCGCGAGTACATTGGCCAACAATCGCTTTCTACCTGTTCCCAGAGGTAGGTATGTCAGGCTGATAGCTTCTACATTCTAGCAAGTTTTCCAATTCATACTGGTAGTATAATATGCGCGCCAAATGTACTTTAAAAATTGACTTGATCTTAAGATTACAGCTGCTGAAGCTTGATTTATCGTCACGTTACTACTGTACAATGTATATAATGCTAATTTTAGTTGAATTTTAATATTTTAAACACATAGTCTGATTTCTAATTAAATAAGCCATTATACTGGCATAAATTAGGTTGAGCTGAGATTAAAAGTGATATATTTTAAGAAGAGGCCTTATTCCGAGTACACTTTGCATTCCATTGCGTATGAAATGTAACTGATACATTTCTTATATTTAAAAAAAATATGGCTTAAAAATTATCTTAAGAAAAATTAACTGAACACAGTATCATTACATTAATAAGATTTGTTGAATATACTATTTGTTTTCGAACCCTTTTCCCGTTTATTTTCATTACTTCTAACAATTCCCCAATTAATGAGATAAATGAAATTAAGAGGCTTTCTAACATACATTAATGTTTTTAATTACACTTCAACTACTTTCAGCCGGAAGGTAATTCTCCATTAACTGATGAGATTTCTTACTTCTTAAATATATTTCGAACACTCTTGCAAGTCAGTAATAGATTTCAGCTCGCTTTTACCAAATTTTATTTTTTAAACATCTTAAACACGTCAGCTCTGAAAATAATGGAGAGGAAACTTGAATCTCTCAGGCCGCAAAAACAGAGAGATCTGGAAATTACAAAATATAAATCGATTTCTCAACTATCCCAAGATTGTTTAAGCCCCGGGGACTATTTATCGATGCTACAGATAGCGAAGTGAATTATTAAGAATGTCTTACTATCGTTGCAGCAGAAATTTGCAGAACATGACGAGAATAAAAAATGAGATTAGGCTTCTGTGAAGAAATAGAAAACTATTCTAGAGATTACATATGTAATAATAAAAATATATTTGATTCCCAATGTGCATTCATTACAGTAGCATACTTTGAAATAATATAAAAATTATATTACTAAAGTTCTGAATTTAAGTTTGATTTCACTAATTACTGTCTCTTATTATGCTCATATTTACCAGAAGCAAACTCGTTTTTTTTTCATTTAGAACTCCATCATTTCGAAATAACATGCATCAAAAACACTATATTTCATTACATGTTTCTCTCCACACAGCAAGTATAGTGAATCATGCATGGAAAATTTTTACTCATTACGCTTTAAAAATATCATGCAAATGAAGAAAGATTGCTAAATATATGAGCTATGAACTTCTTGCTCGAAATATTTCTGGAAACATAACATTTTCTCTCATTCTTAAGTAAAATAAATCTTTGTATTAGTAAATTTTATCCTTGGACATTTTTTCCGAATCAAGGTTTCGAAAAAAAAAAACAAGCGTCTGAGAAATATTTTTTTTTTTGCTTCAATCACGAAAATCCTCAGAAATGTTAGGGGAAATGAGAGGATTATATTTAATTCCCCAACTCTTGTAATATTTTTTGAATAGAAGACTTTTGAAAGTTTTTCTTTCTGTCACAGCGGCAGTCAACAACCAGAAAATGTTTAGTTTCTTTGTTCAGAAGGATATATTACACTGAAGGCTCGAATATTCATAGAATGTCTTCTACAGGTAATTACTAGAAAACATTTCGATTTTTCTGAGAGATATCAGTACATATTTTTACTCATGGTTATGTCCTAATTGTCAAAATGTATTAAAATATGAATTATAATTAGATTTAAAAGTCATAGTATTATCTTCCTAAGGAAACGCCAAGCAAAAGCAGGTAAATCTGCACCCTGCTCGAACAGTTAATGAGTTTGTCAGGACTGCGTGTTCGCTGCATATTCTTTGAAAACATCTTCGTGACAGCTTAAAGTCCTGATCTGGAACAGGGAGCTGAATGCAGCTATGTTCTGTGATAGAATACTGTGATTGAGTTGGAGAATAACTGCACTTGAAAGGGATTTAAAATCCTCTTTTATTAAATCACTATTATTTACAAACCACTTCCCAACTCGGGAGGGATACAGAAAGTAAAAGACCACACTTGGGTCTAAAATGAGCAATCAGATAAATTTAAACTAAAATAAATAGAAATTAAATAGTCGTTGTTCGAAGAGTTATAACGCGAGGTTGGCCTCTAACTAAATGGTACGTAGCAAGATTTACTAATACTAGCGCATTTGGATTTATTTCAATAAGCAATAACGTAAAGCGCTGTGGCATAGAATTTAAATGCTAGCTGGTCAGGCGAACGTGGGATAGAGTAACCGTGATCTGAGACTTAAAGCTGTCACACACTGAGAGGTTTCTACCTCTCGTTTAAATATAACTTGGCTCCACTTCAAATTAGCATAAAGCTGAAAACGCGCGCTTCTTCTAACGGGAAGTTGAAAATGAGAAGAGATAGAAAGATTTAAATTAAAATAAAACTTTGTTAGTTTAACTAAAACCTTACAAGTTCGGCTTGCTGGTATTTGTTTCTGTAAATGAAATTTGTATTAGTGCACTTATTTCGTAATTTATACGTTGCGAACAATTTCAAAAAGAAAAAAGAAATATTAGTGTGAGCATCAATATGTACAATACTATTCCGTGTACCAATCAAAACCTGAACGTCGTATAAGACCAAAGACTCATGGATCTTCCACATTACACTTACCATTAACAAATTTCGGGCTGCTAAAATTTCATTTTTCGCTCTTAATGTCTTGAAACTCCGATCTCTCTCTGAATAATAAATTGCTTCTGTATAAGACTATGTTGCGCCCATCCTCGCCTACGCCCGTCCCGTGTGGAGTTTTCTTGGTGACACTCAATTTAAAAGATTGCAGACTCTTCAGAATGTCACATTGAGACACTACTAAAAGAATTACTAAAAGCAGGTGGTTTGTTGGAAACACTGCTACTCATGATGAACTAAATGTTAAACTCATCAGTACATTCACAGCAAGGATAGCTAAAACATTCTTCAGTAAGACTGATGTGTTGCTAGGAACGAATTTATCCGATTCGTGGACTATGATATTAGACATGTCCTCAATAAAAAACGGCCTTGTGCTGTATTACTGCACCTTAGATAGAATTTTATTACATATAAATCTTCATTCTAATTACACACTTAATTTGTTTTCTTTGCTGTTACTTTACTCTCTTTCCGCCAATTCATCCAAAAATGTGGGGTTCCTTTAAAAGCTCCACTCCTCCGAAATAATGCCTATTGCGCTTGTTAATATACTTCTTTTTCCAGCCTGTCAAGAACTTCTTTGACTTCACATGACTGATAACCACGCCTCTCTGACTTCTGTTTACACCCTCAACAAATATTATTCTCTAGTCTAGCGCTGGATGCCTTACAAGATGTTTTACCCCCTCCACGCTCCCTTGTGTTTTCTCTCTACTATTTGCTACATCATTCCTTAATTGCTTATTTTGTTTCACGTACTCTTCAAATGAAATGCTATATTTGAGCTACCAAACTTCACTTTGGAGAAATATTTTATTCTGGATGGCTTCTTGGCTTAGGAAATGGCATTTACGTTTTCCTTTTCTTCAACACCGTCATGTTAGCCATAATTCTATGTCATGTTCCCCTATACGCAGTTCTGTTCCGGATAGCCCAAACGACCAGGCGCTTGACCAAGTAACACAATTCACCCAAATTAACCAATCTAAGACTATATACTTTCGAAGGAGAGGTTAATCACCTATAATAAGCTCTTGGCCACTCAGCCTCCCTCGAGTTTCAGTTTTGACAAAGCTCTGAAAGCTGGTCGTTTTTGCATTGATATATTTTATGTAAAAGATCAAGATGACGAATATAATACTGAAAAGAATATCAGTCCTAATTATGAATTATACTGAATATTAACAGTCGTTTAGCAACCGAACCTGCCGTACAAGATAAAACAAAACTGATAGCTAAGATATTTTAAATTGGTTTCAATAAATTGCATGCAGAAAGAGTTCTGCAATTAATACGTATGCGGAAGCAATTTCTCTTTTGACAGGAGGAGTCGATATCATAAGGGGAGAATTTAATTTTGAACACGATTCTGAATATATCATAGAATTCTTCCACAATGAATAATTCCCGTTCAAGATTTTTTTAAATCTCAGCTTTAAAGTTTTCTTAAAATGCTTGAGGAACCTGAAAATAAGCTTTCAGAAAATACGTGATGGTTTCACATTAAACGCAGAGTTAATCGTAATGAAGAATAGGCTCACTAACAAAAACTTAAATATAGGAGAAAAATTATTAGCGTTGTGGCCTATTACGACGAAATGCTTAGAGGGAATGGGCAAATAGTCTTTTTGGGTTCCAAGTTCAGAGTAGAGCTTCTTGTAATCATCAAAGATTCGATCACTTTCGATTTGTAAACAATCATGTTATGATATTAAATATATATTTTCAAGAGTTAGTAATTTTTTTATCCCGAATATGCATCTTACTTAATTCCATTCATATGAACGTACGGTCTTTAATTTTGATTAAAATCAATTGGTTGGTATAAATCGAATTTTTATATCATTGCAATTTTGGAATTTTATGTGCCATCTGCTTTCTTTAGATACCTTTAATAATCTAGGAACGAATTAATGCCTAACCTTTGAGAATTTCTTTTTTTACCAAACACAGAATGAAACTAATATATCTGGATCAAAGCCTTTATTGTCTTGCATATTTAACTTTTTTTAAATATTACTCAGTAAGCACTAATGTAAGATGAAGTAAATTGAAAGCTTTGAAACTTGGCAGAAAAAATAAAAAAAAATTAACTTCAATAGATTAACTAAAAACGTATTGCCGGAAGCCTTCGGACTTGTCCCTCCCCAATTAAGCACCTCTAATGAGAGGGTTTAAATTTTATGTTAGCGGACGGATGATGCTTAGATTCTGACGGTGAAAGAGTTCGCAGTCATACCTTCGAGATTTATATCAACTGGCAGAACTACCGATACTGAATAAAAATGTTTAAAAAAATCTACATCGTATGCGACACTAACATGCTAGTTTGAAACAAATTTAAACTCTGCTTTATAAGCTCAGAAATAACTTTTCTTCCGTTTATAATATAATTGCTATCAAAAATTATTTTACAAATTTTGAAGCTACAGATGACTGAATTATTAGAAGTGTCTTTATTAAACTTAGGTGTATTGCATACCAAAAAATTCCTAAAGGCTGCAATTAATTCTGCAAATAGTTTTAGAGAAATACTGGGTTCCTAGTTAAAAAATCTAGAAATTGAAAATAAGCGTTACTTTAGAAAATTTTGTGTTCCCATGTGGCGACCCACAAGCGACTGGGAGGTA
>KK117406.1:263456-300869 GCA_000611955.2 Stegodyphus mimosarum
TAACCTCTCCAGAGAACTTTCGGCTCGCCGCATATTTAGAGTGTCGCCCATACCGCATGGACACTATACATTTACAAACATCCATGCCTTCTCCGGAATTTGAACCCGGGCCCTTCGGCACGGCATTCAGCGACGCTAATCACTATACCGGTTGAGCAGCGGTATTATATCTATTTTGGAAATACTATTGGCTATAGCAGTGAAACTTCGCTGTACAACGAAAACAAAAATTGCAAAATTGTGATTTCATCTTATTGTTTATCGAATATCGACAGGATAACACAGCTAAATTTTAAATAAAAGTTCGAATGTGAAATAATCTTTAAGCTGCTTTCTTTCTATTTCTTTTACATTTAACAGTATTCATTCTGGCGCAGTGATTTTGAAACATAAATATTAGAAACCGTGAAATTATATTTTTTTTGTGTGCATATACATGCATATTCGACTACAGGTACCCTTTTAAGTTCTTGATCTTCTTGCTCACTATACTAGAAACAAAGTTGTATACAACTTCAGTGAAAGAAATTGAAAGTCTTTATATACTAAAGGAAAACTTTCTATAATGTAGATGGGATATGAACAAATTCTTAGGGAAAAGTAATAATGAAGTTCTACGTAATAAAATGTAGAATTGCCAAATGAAAACTTAATACCATACGTTAAAGAGCGTCTAAAAATAAAAAAAAAAACAAGATCCTTCATGTATTTCAAATATTGCATAAGCAGAAATATAAAAATATAAAAAATAAAAATATGTCGCGACGAATTTGACATTCGTTTTCCAGATTTATATACACTCATGCCCATAAATTAAGGATAATGCAAAATCAGGCAAAAGAGTTAGAAGCAAAACAAATTTGACTTATTTGTAAAGCTTATTTATTTAACAAAAGGTAAAGAGCAAAAAAAGATGCTATATGTTTGAAATTATTAAAAAAATTAGCGATTTTTTCTCCCTGGAGCAAATTAAAAAAAACCTATTTACAAAAAACCAATATTACATGGTTGGTATGATTGTTAATACATTGTATGTCTCCCAGACGATGCAATACAGTCCGTACAACGTCTAGGCATGCTGAGTATCAAATTATCGACCTGATCTTGGGGGATATTACACCACTCAAAAAGCAATGCTCTCCGAAGTTCCGGTAGACATGTAGGAGGAGGTTGACGGGCTGCACTCGTCGGCCAAGCATGTCCCACACGTGCTCTACTGGATTCAAGTCCGGTGAGAATGCTGGTCAGTCCATATAGGTGATATCCTCCGACTGAAGGCATTCGCTTACGATGTTTGCACGGTGAGGACAGGCGTTGTCATCCATAAACACAAATTGTGCGCCCATGGCGCCCAAACAAACGTACATGTTGTTCCAGAATGACGTCCCGATAGATTTGAATTGTCATGGTTCCAATTTGAACATGCAGGTCAGTTCTGGAACCCAGAATAATTCCACATTAAACGAACACTCCTGCACCATCGTAACTGTGTCGTTCAATGATGTTTTCTTGGTGGTAACGGGTATCTGGAGCTCTCCATATAAACGTCCGGCGAGAATCAGACTGCAAGCTAAACCTGGACTCGTCGGAAAACATCACACAAGCCCACTGTTGCGGTGTCCACAATGCATGCTCTCTACTCCAGGCTAATCGCAGGCGACAGTGAGTTGCAGTAAGTGGAACGCATCTGACAGGTCTACGAGCATATAGACCAATCTGTCCTAAGCGTCTGTACACCGTCTGCCTTGAAATCGTCGCACCAGTGGCTGAAGAGAGCTGACGTGACAGGTCTGAGGCTGTGCTCCGCCTGTTTCTTTTGGCAGTAACTGCCCCGGTCCTCATTCGGCGTTGTAACTCTGTTGCGACCTGTGCTGTAACGTCTACTCACATTATCATCATGTTTGAATTGTTACCAAAGCTTGGAGATGACACTCTGGGCAATTGCAAGTTCGTCTGATACTTCCAGTTGGGTACACCCACCTTCCGGACGGTCGGTAATTCTACTACGTAAAAAATCATCCAAATGCGTCCTTTGTGTCATAACTATTCGGTTATTGCACTGAAATGCTTATAAAGCGCCTGCGAACAATTTTACTTCTTTGCATGTATTAATTATATATTACTCTCTTACACTCTCGTCACTGTGACGTACCATCGGTGTCATCTGGTTACTTCCTGAAATTTGCATATTATTCTTGAAGATGTGTGTAAATGGAAGAGGTAAAGATTAAACTTGCTGATTAATAAATAAATATATGTGTAAAGTGAATGAGTAAAAATAAGCGTACACATTTTTTTGTAATAGTTGATACATCTAGGTATCAAATGCAAGATAGATACTTAGATTCTGGGAGGTGGTACAGCAGATTTTCACGTTTCTCCCTTTGAAAATCTTATACTATCCGCATATGAAGCGGACAAGAAATATTTTATCCTAAATTCTCATAAAATGATCGACTTCCAACAATGTGTCAAACAATGTACAGCTAGACGCATGGATCGCTATCAGTACATACAGATAGTGCAGATGCTATTGATTTGAAATTTTAACCAATTAACTACATTTTACTTGTGTGTTTAATCCTTTGCCGTGTAACTTAAGCCAAAGAAACATGCTTTTCTGAGTTTTATAATATTTCGTCAGGTAAATTTAATCTCACATAGATTGTTAGATAAATGTTGCAAAGCACATTCACTGTTATTACAACAATTATTTAGGCCGCATATAAGTGTGTATTTTTATTTACGAAAACGCTGTGGCAGTTGTAACACTATATGCTCACAGCAAATGTTTTACATGGACACAAATTGCGTAGTATTGCATAGTTTTATAGGTTTTCCTTCAGCGAAACATGTGATTCATGAAATCCAGTCAAAATATACTACTTTCCAGGAATGTTTCATTAACGGTTTTGCAAAATGACTTTCTTTTAATCCCTTTACCAGTCAGACTGAAATTTGTATTTCGGTATTTCATGCGATTAAGGAAACTGGAGTAAAGCCAATAAAATAATAAAAAAATTCTAAATCAGTTCCTTCTATTATTCATGCATAGCTATTGGAAATTATTGTTAAGGCAATCAACAAAAGAAAGATGCTAAAAAGGCCTTTAGGTATTTTTTTAACAAAATACTTATATGGTATTTTCTCCACCTTCTCTCGTGCTTTCGTGGTGTCACTGGATAGTATGTCGAGCTAGCAGCAAGTGGTCTCCAGATATCCGACTTCAAATCGCAGGAAGTCATTTCGGAGTTTTTCTACTTTCTGCCTTAGAAAAATTCTAAAAGGAATCTAGTGACGCCAAAGCTAAAAGGTGGCAGACAATATTTCATCAACACTAGGATTTGGTGACAAAGTTTCCTAATAATCAGGAGTTATTTAAATGGAGGAGTATGTAAGATACTGTCTCCCTCCTTTCCGCATGCCTTCATGGTGTAACTGAAAGCATGCACGACGCATATTCAGGAAGACCAGAATTTGAATTCCGGCTCAGTCATTGCACATTGCTCACGTTTCTGCATCCATATAACAGAATGACTATGCTAGTAGCGCCCGAACTAAAAAGGTGGGGGATGATAATTCGTTACCGCCAGTTTTGACCAATAGATCCTCAAATCCACAATCGCCCTTCGAAAGGGGAGGGCGACTGTATAAGATGTTTTCTCCTTCTTTTCCACATGCATTCGTGGTGTAGCTATAAACACGCTCGACGCGAATTTCGGAGATCTGAATTTCAAATCCCGCTGAAGACAGTGCACATTTTTCACATTCTTGCATCGTTATAACCTAATGATACAACGTAGTTGTTAATTTTAGCTCAAATTTTATTATTTTCTATGTACTGTACGCTTTAATTAACTTTAATGAATTGCAAGATTCTTAAATTGTGTCAAAGTGGCTAATCTTAACACCTTATGAATGGAAACACGACATAAATACATTAGACCGATTTTCGTTCAATAGCTTACTCCTGTTTGGATTTCAAATATCAGAGTGTTTATGAATATAGCATATTCCCTATTTGTATGCTAAATATTCACATTTCATTTTATATTAAAGTTGAAAATAGAAAGAAAAATTAATCTTCATCTGTATCTTCAACTCTGTGGATATTAGTGCTATGTTAGCTACCTGAAAAACAGTGAAACTGAATTATCTAATATTAATGTCGCTTAGACCAGTTTTATAAAATGTTACAAATATTATTTCGTATATTATTCGCACTGCTATATGCAAATTTGCATATTATGCAAAGCAAGAGTAAATTTATCAATCCAAAATTAATTTTTATTTTATAACTGTTATAACTAAATTCAAGTAAAATTTTGCTTTTTGCATGCGTAAATTGTTTGAATGGAAGCATATTTTAGATTATGAGGAAATATGCGTCAGAGCTGACCAAATGTTTTGGAAAGAAAACAATTTTTTAATTCGGCTTAGATTCTGTATTTAAAAAGAAAAAAAATGTTTGGGAATTTTTAGATTCACTTCATCACTCTCTTCCATTATTAAGGAAACATCATATGGTATATCAGTAACCAGAAATGTATCAAGTCTATTATATCTCTTGACTCTATTTTTGTAATCATGTAATGATCAAATGTAATACCCACTTCATATTCATGTTTGAAACGAAATTTGAAAGATCTGCATAACTCATATTCGTAACTGCTTTCAATATTTTAAAGCATATTTTCAGACAAGGTAATGTATTAAACTCGTCGAATATTTTCTGTCGCCCCAGATGAATTGGAATGAAGGAAGAAATGCAGATTTGTTAAATTTCGTTGTAGAAGCGTATCGTCTGAAATTGAGTATATATTCCAAAGCCGGAGACAGATAATATATTTCATTCGTTGTACTAATGTTTTGGCACTAGAAGCGAAACTTTATTGAAAATAACTAACATATGAATGCGATTAACGTATGTTTTAATATTTTTGTTAAATCTTCTGCTAACACCTACAAATGCCTTCAGTTTTCCATTACTTAAACAAAACAAAATGTGTTTACCAAAATACTAGAATTAATAGGTGGCAGATAAAGGAATATCACGGCGATAAGATCGGAAAAATTTAATAATTGATTTACTTTAATTTAAAAAAAAAACGGTGGCTTGCGTATTCGCAGAGATGATCTGTGAGAAATCATTCGCCTCCAAGAAGAGTGATTTCGATCAAATTTCATATATATTGCACATTGTAACTGTTCCTTGTTTCGAAACTTGTCAGAACCTGGATTTGTGAGTAAGGATTTTGTTAAAAATACAAATATTAAGTAGTACAGCACTGATATATAAATAAATATGCAATTTTGTCCCATTTGGACACGCTTTCTAGACTCACATCTGCATATTGATGAAAGAAAGAAAAATCATCCAATCTAATGACTGGTTCATTTCATTTCAAAAATCAATAAATTTATAAATTTATTCCGCAATCAATGTGTCTTTCTGTAGCAATATAGATGGTTTCAGAATACAGATTGCTTACGAAATCTGTAAAGATTTACATTTCAAATTTACCCGGTTTTGAACCAGGTATAAAATTAGATCTCCGTTTATTATTATTTATTTTGTTTCTCAGTCACATTAACTAATAGCTTTAAATTGTATTGGTCGTTAGGCATTTTATTTTAAAGCGGGAGGAATGAAAAATTGTGCAGTGTCCTCATCGGTCTCGAAATCCGGATCTCCCGATGCAAGCAACACATGATTCCCAGTTGCATTTCAAAGGCATGGTGTTAAGAAGGAGAAAAACATTAGGCGTCCGAGGAATAGCGAACCCAGTCGCCAAATTCTGGTCTCCCGAATTATGATCCACTACCTTCGCTACTCATAGAGTCATTAAGTTTGTAGAAGCGGGAAACATGAAAAACGCGCAATGCTCTCGTCAGAATTCGAACTCTTGACCCTCCGACTGCTAGCTGGACGTGCTGTTCATTTATACCTTCAAGGTAAGAGGTAAAGAAGGAGAAAGACTTTAGAATTCGTCATTTTGAAGGATATAAGACTTACAGAAATCTATGAAACGGTGTTAGGATGATCAATGCAAAATATTGTTCTTTATAATTTATTTAGAAATATTTTAAGCAATTCTGCTTAGGTTCAGCAAAAGCCGTAGACAGTCTAAGTGATTTTGATTTATATCTAAAAAAATCGAAATTGTAACCTTATTGATAATCATTTTCTATTACAAATTTCGTTTAAATTTATTTCATAACTTTAGGTAAATAAATTAAATAATTAATGATTAGTTTTAAGAGCTATCAATTCACACCTCTGACTTAAATTTAATAACTAAATGTCTGCCTTATTCCATACTGCATTAAAAATATGAGTAGTTACACAAACCGAGTTATATCGTTATAGATCTAAGAAATATTCTTAAGAAAACAAACACTGTTCTCAACATAAGGATCGCTTTAATATCGTATTTATTTAAACCAAAATAATAAATTATTTCACAAATGCAGGCTAAAACATCAACAACGATGATTACCACAATGCATGATGTAGTTTATCATTATACAACTGCGAAGGTCTACACGTGCTTCTAACGGTTAACATCGCACGTAGGTTTAGAATACTAATTCTCTTTGCGTGACTGCATATATTGACATCATAGCTAATAATTTGCTCTGACACAATATGCCGACAATGCCTACCTGTCTAGCGTTATCTGAAAGATATTATTTGCTGCACGAGATAATACTTTGACCTCCTGATTTAAATTGGCTTTGCAATGAATTGTATAATTGTATGGAAAGATTATACTTTTCTGTCTGTTGATCGTAATCCATCATCCGTATGTTCTCATTTCTAAACATTTCTAGAAACTTGCACGTGATTTGCACACAGGATGTACCTTATTAATACCAATGATACATAGAACACAAAAGAATTTTAAGGCGGTTTTCATAAATATTTTGGAGCCAAATCATACCAAAGCCCTAATGAGTCTGCTCTTTCGTAATTTACATATTTTGCTAGGTATATTTTTCATGTTTATCCCCTTTTTACCAATAACCATATTTGTCTAATTTCATGTATTATTTAAAGTTTAAATTGTCATGTTTTTATTTTGTGATTTGCATGTTTGTCAAATACAAATTATGTATTCTGAAATTCTGCCAAATTAATACTTTATGAGAAAATCACCTGTTTGAAGATTTCTTGCAGAATAAATACGTAATTAAAATTTAGTTTTTAAGACTATTATGTTTAAATTTATCTCAAATTGTTTGCTTATTTTTAAGATAATTGTAAAGAGAAGCACTTGTAATTTTAATGCACTGGTGTTTAAGTATAAGATACTAAGAGCGACTTTTTCCATATCTCATATAATGGAAACAGTTATACAATAACTGGCATTCGAAGTCAAGTCAAACACCAACGAATATCTTTGTTAAATTCAGCTTTAAGTGTTACATTATAGCAGTTAAGAAACATCAGTAACTAAAAGAGTCTATAGACACTCATGTACTAATTACTGTGAAAGCACAAGGTTATTGTTCTTAAGCTCTATGAATTGGGGGCAGACATCAGGACTTGCACTCAAGGGTATTCGATTAATGCATTTAAATTTGGTTTTATTTTTAATGGGTCATTTTTAAGTCTGTGTCCATCATCGCAGGTTACTAAACCTCCTCATGAGGTACGAGCTATGTTTTGGCGTATAAACTTTCGCAACAAAATGTTAAGTTTCGTATTCAGAGATGTACATACTTATTCACTGAAAACTTTCTGCATAATATCGGTTCGAAATTTAATTTCGCGTGAAATTTGTTAACTTTCTATTATTTAGTTGTTCAGCTTTTCGCTTTAACCTTTCCAACACTTCTCCAATAATATTTCCACTAGAAATTATATATTCTTCGAAAGACTGAACTAATATTTTATTCTTACTAATTTGTCGCATAATATGAGCTGGGTAAATATGACATTTTCGTTACCATCAGTATGGTATTGCTTAAATAAATAGATACAGTCAACTGTCGATGGGCGAGGAGCAGTTTAACTGGCGGGGGGATTAAGAGGCTCCTGTCTTTGAAGCATAGTTTATTTATAGCGGACAATGAAAAAATTGCTATCATAAATCACCAGAGTAAAACAAAGAGGTCTACTGAAAATACAAAATGCGAAAGAAAGTTCATAAGATAACAGTGGTAGTAGCAGATGGAGTCATTTAATTTCGGTGTTATTTTCATTCACAAAAGTATAAACAGTTTATAACAGAAAACAGTGTAATTTAATTTAACTAAGATCCGTATGCAAATTTGATCCCTATTCACTGTTTTCAAATGGTATTGTAAATGTTGTTCTGTAATGTTATTTATAATGTTCTGTAATGTCATATTTCTTTCATGTTAAATTTTCTCCTGTCATCATATATATACACTCGTACATCATATATATACCTGCCATCATATATATATAATCGAAAAATTACTTTATATAGAGAGAGTTTTTCGACTATCTCCTGGAAATAGAAACTGTGAAATTTAATTATAATAGTGAGTATCAATGTTCATTTTTATGAAAACTTTCATTGAAACCCAAGACTTGTCTATTAAAAGTAAATTCATTAAATTGATATTTGGGCAAAGCTAAAATGTAAGCCGCTTTTATAAAAATACAGTAAATAAAAGTAAGAGTTGAAAAAATTATTGATAATAATTGAAAATCAATTGGATTTTCATGGGGAGTAAATCAAACTCCGATAAAATCACAATAATTAATAGAAGCGAATGCGTTTCATCGTCTTATTATGCAAGAACTTATCATAAAAAACAAATCATGTCGAAACATAAAGAGTCCAAAAATGTCGAAAAAATATAGCGTAGTTTAAATCAAGACAACACATTCGCTGTTTTTGTCCGCAGTTAATTTTAACTCTTTTCCTTTTTGTTCACGAAATTAAAAATTATAAAGGATAAGATTGATTCTATTTTCGCTTACGTCTTAATTGACAAGGAATGTTAACCTTCAGAGAACGATATCTAACATTAGTATTTAATTAAAAAAAGATTGAGGAATTTAGTTGCTACAATAATGCGTCGACCAGAAGTTTGAATCCTAAGTTGCTTACCTCATACTGAACGAATCATTGCTTTATTACGACTGCTTGATTCATTAATATTTCTGCTCGATATACTATTTTTAAGCTGGTTTCGCGTAATTGTGTGCGTTCTTCTAGCAGTCGCCTTCGTAGAAATGTGTTTATCACTGTCAGGTAATCACTTCTTTTTGCATCAATTCAGCTTTAAGCGTCATATTATTGATGCTAAGAAACACCTTTAAATAGAAGATTCTATGGCAATCGTGTGCAAATTACTATGAAAGCACAAGACTATTGGTCTTAAACTATAGGAATTAGGGTCAGAGATCAAGACTCGCACTCATTAAGAGTATTCGATTGGAGCTTGTAATAGCTGATGGCCAAGCTATTTATCAGCTTCATCTCCAAATGGGATCTAATTGATTATCAGGTTGGACACCCAAGGCCTGGTAATGATACCTATCCGTCAATTGATACACGCTCATTAATTAGAGGCAAGATCGGCCTCCCAGCGGTAGAATATCGTCGCTGATTGGCAATTAACTGTGGATGTCATCCTTATGAGGCTAATATTGCTACTAGTCTAAGCCATAAGTTCTGTATCAGTTCCTTAGTACTATGCAAATTTAGGATTTAGATACTACATGATCAAAGAATTTTCGTTTCTTTTCCTTTTTTGGCAAAAAATAAAATAATTTCTTATCAATTTTTTACAGTGTGGCCCCTCCCGAAAATTTTAGTATTTCCATATTTTATATATTGACTTAACATATATCAATTAGCCTAAGAAATCTCTCTTTATTATATTCTGACATTAATATCATAATATGATCATGCTTTACAATATATACTTAATATATAGTAGATGTTTCCATCTTTTAAACAAATTTCGATTAAAATATTTCAAAAGAACCTAAACGCTCAAAATGTTTTTTGTTCTTCCAATTGCTCATTATCTTCAGACGTCTGATTTCATGTATTTGTTGTCTGATGTAGTTAAATATTATATGCTTTAAACCTTGCACTCGTAGGCGAAGTTAGGTTTATTCAGGATAAAAATAAATGCCGCTAACTATTGTTTTTACACCAAAAATGAAACAAAGAAAAAATTTTCAAGAACAAAAGTTCCAACAATTCACAAATTCTTACATAAAACATCAAAGATTTAGGCTTTTTACGAGTTAAAAAATTGCATTTGTAACCCTTTTCTAGGCATGTGGCTTAATGCAAAATATTGACCAAAACGAATTTTTAAAATATTCAATCGGAGACAAATGTAAATATGTTGCAGTTTTTGATGACGGTCTATCTTTTAACCATATGAATATAATTAATTTAATTTTTGATTAACTTAGATAAATGCGCGTAATAAATGAGTTAAAATTACTCCATCGTAAAGTGTAAAGTACCTGAAATTAAATTATTCCCAAAATATATTTCAATAACTTTTAAATCTAAGCAAACAAAAAATTTTGCTTTATGAGGTATTTCCTCCCTTCTTTCTGCACGCCTTTGAGGTATAACTGCAAGCGCGCTCGATGTGTATTCAGGATATCAAGATTTCCAATCCCGACAATGACGTTGCATATTTTCGGCGTTCATGCGTCAATATATGACCTAGTGACTCTATAGATTGACATACATTTTGAATAAAAAAAACGGTTTTGGATTTTGAGGCAATGGTCTTCGTCCTCAAATAAAAAACCAGATATTTTCGGTGTACGATGGGCGAAGTAAGAAAGAAGTAAAAAAACGAATACAGTGTCATCTGTTAAGGGAATGATAGATAATGAAATAGGAAGTATGGAGTCAATAATGAAGTATGAAAACAGTAATCTTCAAGCAAGAGGTCATGTGCAACAGGAAATCAAAGGGTTTTTTTATAGACAAAAAATCAAATATTAAAGTGTTATCGATACGTTTTATGAAATTACTATATTAATACACGTATTTAATGAATTTAAGCATTTTTCTTAATTTTCAAATTTACAAAGCCGACGAGGGAAGTAACCTCAAACGAGATAAAACTTAAAATCATCAAAGTAAAATCTACCACTGAATTTATTGAGAAATAATAAAAGATTTATTAAATCTACCTCTTTTTTCACTTCCTTTTAAAATTCTGTGATGCTAAATGGATTCTTATAACTTCCACGTGATAAAATGAACACTACCCAAGTGCCAATCTAAAACAATGAAAGGAGACTACTGAAAAGCTATGGCACAAGAATACAGCAAAATGCCACATTTAACATTGCAAACATAATTTTAGTTCTTTGTAACTTTTTTGCATAATCATTGGAAATAAATAAACAAAAAAATTACAAACATCCTTTTGTCTATAAAATCAAGGTGTATATTTTATGTCCATAGAAAAATTTACAACCAAAGTATTTAAGAATTCGATATTTTGTTATTTGCACATTATTTAGTATGGAAAAAATATTATTCTAAATTACTAAATCTCAGCTTCTGTGCTATTTAAATTATAGCATGATTATTTTCTGTATTATTATAATTATGATAATTATAGCATGATCAGCTTCTATATTATTATACTTATGATAGTTATAGCAGCACATAAATTTTTCATTTTCATGATCAAACAGTTCTTTTGAAAATAGAGGTATAAATAATGATATATAGTAACTTGTTTATGCGTATTTAGTTCCTGCAAGATCATATCCGAAATATTACTTTACGCTTTCATTTCCCGATGATATTATTGTTACCCATTCCACATCTTTTAATTGAAAGATAACTCTAATTACAAGTTAAAATTTTATTGCAAGCTTTATTGCAAAAGTAATTATTTAGGAATTAAAACTTTTAAAACTGTTATCCATCCAATAACATATAAGAAGTAATTGGAAAGCAATGAGTGAATAAATGTCATTTTGCCATGAATCGAATGAGGCTTTAGCTAAAAGTACGTTCCATACTGTCTTAACAAGAAGGGAACTCCTTCTTTATGCATAGCTAAATAAAAGAATGGAAATACGTATACATCAGTTCCTAATATGCAAACTCTAAATTTTATGCAAAAATCAGTAATTTGTTTTACACAATGAAGAATAAACGTAATTCTGAAGTTAGATTCATTACAAAGCCAGAAAATTACCTTCTTGTTTCTACCCACTTATTAACTTTCTAACTAAATTATTTTTAAACACCACTTATTTAATGAAAATAACTTGTACCAGATCCATTAAAAGCTTAAGAGGATGAATTGTTCTCCAAATATTTTGCTATACTACACTTTGTAGTGCATTTTTATCAGCCCTTTTATATCCTGTGAAGCTTGTCAGCTCCGTTTACGCATTTAAAGTAAAATTAATAAATACTCTAAGCGTTATATTGTAAGGACTAATGTTTTGTTATTAAATTTTTTGAAAAGATTTACATTTCAGGGAGATATGATACTATTACCTATGAATAAATTTTTGAACGTTGGGCAGAATGTACTTTCTGGTACTAGGAATTGACTGTAAGTCTTTCCTTGGTCCAAGTGCTTACTAAAAATTTACTTCTAACAACGGATTTCAAATTTTATTCGTTTTGTTGTGAGTTTTTTAGCATTTTCTTTGTTCCTCCTTTAAAGGTATTTATTAAAATGTATTCCATCCATGTATGTATTAATTCCGTTTAATATGCAGTGATAAATCAACAATGATTACTGATAAGGCATAATCTATAAAGTTACAATTTTTTTGTCTATGTCTTACATTTGCAAATACATTTCATTGGGAAAGATTCGAATCTCTGTATTCATATAGCTTGAATTTAATCAAATACGTGGTAACTTAAATAAAAGAAAACTGATTCTTAAATAAATATTACGCTTGGTAACGGATGCTTAGGTGGTTAATATTCGTAGACATACAATATTTAACTACCAGACACACTGTACAGTTATTAGGTTTGCCAAAGTATGAAACGGGAAAAAAATTGCAAAGCCCTCACCAGGAATCGAAAGCCGGACGTTCCGATTGCAAATTAAATGTGCTTTTCAGTTAGGCATGCAGTAGGGAGACTTGAAGCCCCACATCCAAATTTAAGGAGAGAATGGGGAGGAGAAGGCCCATTCCCCAAATACAAGAAGGCGGGGAAAATCTTATATACTTCCCTTTTTAAAGGGCGACTGGAGATGAGGGGATCCAATCACCAAATCCCGGTGGTGGAGAATCATCATCCACCACCTTTTTTTAGTTCGGGCGGCACTTGTAGAGACATTACGTTTTTTTTTTTGAAGCAGGAGACATAAAAAATGAGCATTGCTTTCACCGGAACTCGAACCACGGAACTCCGGAATACGCGCGCAGCGTGCTAACCGCTACACCACGAAGGCATGCGAAGAAGAAGGAGAAATACCTTATGTAATCCCCTTTTAAAGGGCGACTGGGGTTCAAGGCACCCACTCGCCATAGCCTGGTGGTGGAGAATCATCATCTACCACCATTTTAGTTCGGGCGTCAGTGTAAATGCTCTCGCCAGGACTCGGACCACGGACCTCTCAAATGCGTGTAGAGCGTGCTGACCACAACACCACGGAGGCGTTCGAAGAAAGCCGGAGAAACCTTATACAGTTTCACCACGAAGGTAAGTGTAAAATTTTGAAGTAAAATTTAAGATACATTCCCAATAATCAGTTTTTGTAGCTGGAAAATTGCTTCATAAACGGCTGACAAATTTGTAGAGACATTAGGTTGTTTCGAAGCAGGAGCTTGAAAAATGAGCAACGCCTTCGCCGGGAATCGAACCACGGACCTCTCGGTTACGCGTTGAGCATGTAGACCACTACACCACGAAGGCATGCGAAGAAGGCGGGAGAAATTCCTTATAAATTGCTTTACATAATGCTCAACAAAACATAAAGAAATTAATATAAACTCTTTAGGTATTTGAGGTAACTATGAAACTTGTTCGATTCAGTGGAGAAAACAAGAACTACACAGGATTTTATAATACAACAATTTTAAATTAATCTTATTAGTTAGACACTGGCAAAACATAATTATTTATAAATCAAAAGAAATTAAAAAATTGTTTATTTTAACAAAACTAATATTTCAAGAACAAATTAAAAGTGCCAAACATTTTAACAGCAAAATGAAAAAATAGTATTAATACATGTAATATCTTATATTTGCTATATATTAAAAATTCTAAGAAAATAAAAACTAATGACTGAAACTACGAAATTGTTTGGTCGTCGTTGAAAGCCTAAAATGCTTGTATTTAAGTTATTTTTCTGCTAAATGATAAAAATATTAATTTCTAGCCAGCTCAGTCTCAAATTTTAAAATAATTTAATGAAATTATAGTCAAGGAAAACTTTTAATAATTAAACTTATGAAAACATGTTATATTTTTTATGCTTGTGCTTTCCTGATTTAATTGAAATTTTTATATAAATTTATGATTCAAGATATATAGTGTCTTTAACTAAATTAATAATAAAATGTTAATATTTTACCTGACTTAATGTTACTGCATATAAAGATATATAAACTTTTTTATTAGTTCTTCTTATGCAATGTTTTAAATTTAATCCGTTTTACGTTTCTCTGATTCATCTCAGTTCAAAAACATGTATTCATTAATTGTTAAAGAAATCTCTTTTGTTTCACATAAACGCATCCTAAAATTCTGCAATCCGTAGCAATTTAAATTGACAGTCTTCAGTGAGACAAGGTTGGAGAAAATATTACATTTATGTGGGACTATTTTCTTTTCTAATCATGAAACAAACATTAGCGACATTATTTTAATGATGGAAAGGCTTTCATCCTTTAAACTTTAACAAGGTGTGTCTTCAGAATGTTAAAAAAAGGAGGTTGTTTCTCCTTCAGTAATTCAAATACTTGTTCAAAGCAATTGGAAGTAATTAACTTCTTTGTCTTTTGTAAAATTCAGCTACAAATTACTTCTTTCTTTCAGACTTTCAAAATTTTTATGTTTTTCAGATCAGTACAAAAACTGAGCAAATTAAACTGCACATGTGTCTGTTATGTAGCCAGCGAGAGTAAAAGGTTTAATCATTTAATTCAAATTATTTGCAAGAGAACACTTTTGCAGAAAATGTAACAAATAACTATTATTGTTAAGTTGATTAAATAGCGGACTTTATGTCATTTATCTCAGTGACAAATACATTACAGCAATCCTGACTAATAGGAAGTTTTAGTATGACTAATAAGAAGTAAGTTTGGACAGAAAAATCTGTTGGTTTTTGTAATGAAATGACGCAGCAAACATAAAAATCTCATTTTTATTCAGATTGCAGCTTACATTTTAATATATGTCATTGCTGAAAAAATATAAATTGGAAATTACACCAATAGTAATAGACCAAAGTAACGCCTTTTAAGCATCATCCTCAGAAAACATAGTCTTCGCGTCACTCAGCGAAACTTTGCACCAGTTCAAAAGCGTTCACTGCGCTCATAACAGGTATAGTGGAATGTCCACATTTTTGGGGATGAGCTCGTATTTCGTTCAGTACGATGATCTTATACAAACATCAGATGCAAAATGGCACATATATATGCTAGAAAATTTCTCAGAAGTCTAATAAATCGTACTCACTTATCGTTTTAACAGGACGTTGCATTTGCCCACAGAGCTCGAAATTGACAGAAGTGTTGAGGAAGATATTTCTGTAGCATTTAATTTTTCGTGGAGATATCCGTACTGAAGATTTCGTATCATTTGGCTATCCAGATAACTTGAGCTTTCCCCTTGCTTTTTCTTTCTATGAGGTTTCTTGAAATCGAGAATACTAGTTGAGAAACCTCATCCCTTACATGAACTAAATGTCTTCACTACCATACCGAGGGAAATGATGCGAAACATTATGCAAATTTTCTCTAAGTTCAAATACGTGTGAGCCGAAGGGTTCAGCTTTAGGAATACATAATTTTGAGAGCTTAGCATTAGCATATTTTTTATTTTTGCTCCCAGTAATGCTATATAATAAACGGCAAATCTACAACATGAATAAAAATAAATTCTTTGCATAAACTGTATTATTATTTTTTATAACCGACAAATGTTTCTGCCTCATCCTGCTCTAGTAAAGTGTTCGAATTAATTTCAGCATTTTCCTCAAACAGCAAATTATGTGTTTCACAAACATACAAAAAATTTTAAAATTTTCAGCGCGAGTATCTTCAACGTATCTTCAAAACAGCATGTTTTAAGAGGGAATCTTTTTACAATTTTCACTCTGTATTCATTTGACAACGTAGCAATGCAAAGGTACATATTGCAAAGCAAACTTCGTATAACTTTATAAGCTGATGCAAAGCAAATTGAAGTGTGCTTTGCATCAGCTTATAAAGTTATACGAAGTTTTAATTACTTTACTGAATACACTTTAGATCTTTAGAGAATTCTTTACTAGTCTATATTGTACTTATCATTTAGTTAAATATACTTTTCCTTGAGTGATTGATTGCATCTCATTTCAAGAAAAGTTAGGTAACATTTGGCATGAAGCAAATAAGATATTGATATTCTAGTAACTCCTAGTAAATTTTGCTAAGACTTCAGAAAGTATTAGAAATTGAAAAATTCTAATTATGTTTACTGGCAAATCGAAACTAATTTCTCACTTTGAAGAAAGGGTTAAGAAATATTTCAAAGCAAATTATCAACCTTTTATGAATTTTATCTGCCATATATTTAATTGAAACTGGTAAAAATGTAAGCTTTCGTGTACAAAAAAACTGTTGACAAAATTAACCTATTAATATAATATAAAAACTATTTTTAATTAAGAAACATACATCGTGTATAGCTGAATTTATAACTCAATTATAAGTTTGGTAGAAATTTTTCGGAATTTTACCTTTTCGTTTATACAGGAATTTAAGAAATGTTCGCTAATTCAGTTTCTTTGTTTCCATGTTTAATCCAATCGACGAAAGTTTTACCGAGAAAAAAATATAGAAATTTCTTCTCACGGATTTTTGTATAATTTTTGAGGTGTAAAAAATTAATTTTTAGGTTTACAAGCACACCAAACGGCGGCTTGACAAAGAAAATTGAAGAAAAACTCAAAAATTTTGTAACTTTCTTCAGTTTATCGCTTGTAACTCGAAATCAATTAACTTTTCCAAGAGTACTGAGCTATACAAAATTAAGTATATTTGAATGAAAGATAAAAATAAAATACATAAATAACAATATAAAAATAAATAAGTAAAATAAATAATAAATAAAATAAATAAATAACATAATTAATAAATAAATAAGTTATTTTTCTACATAATGCATTGATTAAATTTAATGTTTGGATAATGGGCGACGCCGCTAAAGTGCTCTGGATAAAGTCACTTTTTGGTTCTCCGTTAAAAACTTAAAAAACGCCATCTAACTGTGAGGTAGTGCCCTAATGTAGGGTCATATGCCTTAAACTAATTACTTTATGAATGCCTGGTATCCTTAGGTCACATTAATGGACTAACAAACATAAATGAGTTACGTAGTTGATGGATCCTTTACGTTACGAAAAATCGCGCAACTACTCTCCTTTCTACATCTGCCAATGGTAAATGAAACTTAAATCTTTATAGAGAAATGATAGCACAGTAGACTAATTTTGTACTCTAAATTGTTGAAAATCAGTGAAGTACCATGTTAGTGGGCATTTGTTAGCTTGTATGCTTGTGCTCAGATTACAGTTTTTACAGAGAGTAAATAGGTAAATACTGATGAAGAAAAATACGTTTGAATTGAAATTTTATTTGCAAAGCAAATGTTCTTAAATCAAAGTAACTAAAGAATCAGTCAAAATAAAAAATATGTCACGCTGCTTTTCGACATGTACAGGGACTATCTTCATCTGGTAAAGGAAAAATGGAGCTGCAGGTGACTATTACTTGCAAACAAAAGTCAGTTTGAACTTTGGAGTCCAATAAAAGAACGTGTTGGAATGAATTAGTGTATGAAGTTAATACATGTATAAGGCTGAAAACTGCTTCCTCGTTTTTCCTCTGATGGACTAGGCTGGGATTCCTGAGGGTTGGTATATCGTCTTGTAGGTTGCCCTGTTTTATGGTCTTGTCAGATGGAGTTGGAATGAATGTGTTTTTTAGTGTATCATTCCTGATTGTAATGTATCATTCATTCATATTCATTCCTCATCCGCACACTGAAGTCTGCGTTGTCCTACACCATTGGAGAAAGCGCTTGTTGATTAATTAACAGCCATAGGTGGTTGGATGATAAAAACCGTTTTCAAACCTGTGACTGCTATGGCAGCAGATCCAGGAAAGTAAGCGACCCGCATTTTCTATGCAAAAATTCTGCAGCCCCCACTTGCAGAGGATATACACTCACGTTTGTGAAAATTGCAACACCAAGAAGGAATCGTCATAATTGAATGCAATTTAATACACAGTTGAGTGGTAGTGGTACAAATAAATGATTAAATGTTCAAAGCAAACAAACAAGAGCAAGAGATCAGAATCAGTATTTTGTGTGGCCACCACGCGCCGCAATAAGTGTTGCTACACGACGTGGCATGGAGTCAAACAAAGTTTGAATGTCTGACTGAGGAAGAGCATTCCATATCGTTTGTACGCGTACCCAAAGTTCGTCTGCAGACGCAACAGGACGAGGATCACGAGCAAGACGCCGACCAATGACATCCCACACATGTTCAATTGGCGACATATCCGGGGAACACGCAGGCCAAGGAAGAAGCTGTACCTGCTGCGCTGCAAAGAAGGATTTAACAATCCGAGCAGTATGAGGGCGGGCATTGTCCTGTTGAAATACAGCGCCTGGCAAGCTTTGAAGGAAGGGAACAGCTTCGGGCTGTAGAACTTCACGGATATACCGGTTGCTGTTCAGATTGCCCACAATTCGTAGCAATTGAGATCGTCTATGATATGCTATGGCGCCCCAGACCATAACTCCGGGTGTTCGTCCACTGTGGCGTTCGATAATGCACTCCGGAAGGTGGCGTTCACCGGCATAGCGTCTGACACGAATGCGGCCATCATGGTACCACAAATTAAAGCGGGATTCGTCAGAAAACACGACATGCTGCCAATCAGCACGCCAGTCTCTATGCTGATTGGCCCATTGTAGCCGCAGGCGGCGATGGTCGTGCGTTAGGGGGATCCTGTATAAAGGAGTCCGTGCGCGCAGTCCACACTGCAGCAGACGTCTACGAATTGATGAAGCACACAATGAAACACCTGTAGCTATTGACCACAGTGCTGCCAATTGTCTAGAGGAAGCTGTACGGTCCGTCCGCGCCATGCGGACCAGGTGTCTATCATCGCGAGCTGACGTCACATTTCGGGGTCCACTCCCGGATTTCCGAGTTGTCCGACACTCGTCCGTCCACTGCTTCCAAACGCGCATCACTGTGCTGCTGTTACGCTGCACACGAGAGGCTACTGCACGATACGACAATCCAGCTTCACGAAGGCCGATGATTCTCCCTCGTTCAAACTCTGTAAGTTGTTCAAATCTCGCTCTCTTTCGTCGACGAGGCATAAGTACAGATTGAGTTAACGTTTACCACTAGCAGATAACCACCGATAACCATACACGCCTCGCTACAGCCGTCTATTTATTCGGATCCATCAGCCGTCCAGAGGGCGCTGCTCAGCATACGCATGCGCTACGGATTTGCAATTCTAATCATTTGCATATCATGCGCTACTTTGCATTTCCTGAAAATTTCAGCTCACTCGCGTAAGTCCTTCATGGTGTTGCAATTTTCACAAACGTGAGTGTATATATGATTTTGGCCTCATATATTTTGGCCGTCTATTTTTCATCTTCCAACAATCCGTCACATATACTACACTCCCCAGACATTATGCGCACATAATAACTGAAAAGGTCTCGTATTATTTAACCGCATGCGATCACAGCTGGACACCAATTGAATGATTGGTAACAAGACCAAGTGGCTTCGTGAAAGTTGGGAAGTTGGGAGGAGTTGTTGAGAAAACGTTTTCTCAACCATTATCTACTGTAAGCCTGTAACTCCACCTTTTCGGCGGGATCGACACAAAAGAAAATATTAAGACAATCACGCTTACACGTTTACAGTAGCATGTTTTTGGCATTTTTCATGGCGAGCTATGAAGTTGTAAGGTTTTAGTTAAACTAACCAAGTTTTATTTTAATTTAAATCTGTCTATCTCATCTCTGCTTCAACTTCCCGTCAGAAGAAGCACGCGGTTTCAGCTTATGCTAATTTTGAAGTACAGCGAAGTACTATTTAAGCCAGAGATAGAAACCTCTTATTGCGAGAGAGCTTAGTCTCAGACCACCGTCACTCTGCTCAACGTTCGTCTGACCAGCTAGCAGTTTAAATTTATAAGCCATAGTGCTTACTACGTGATTGCATTGTAAAACAATTTGAAGTGCGCTAGTATTAGTATATCTTGCTACGCACCCTTTCAGGTAGAGGCCAATATCCGCGAATCGCTCTGTGAGCAAAGTTTGATTTAAGTTCTATTTTAATTGAGTTAAATTTATCTGATTGTTAAGTTCGACCCAAATGCGGTCTTTTACTTTCTGTATCTCTCCCGAGTTGGGAAATGCGTAATTAATAGTGATTTAATAAAAGAGGATTTCAAATCCCTTCACGTGCAGTTATTTTCCAGCCCAGCAGTTACATCAGAACAAAGCTTACATTTCATCAGCTCACTGTTCCAGTTCAGGACCTGAGAAGAAACACCCTGGTAAATATTTCATAATGTTCTCAAAGAACACACACAGAATACTCAGTCCTGATAAAGTGTTCTTACATCAGGGCGCCTTAGCGGGATCACAGATTATCCAAACATTAAACTTAATACATGCATTTTGTAGAAACTTTTGTCTACTAATTTAATTATGTACAGAGTGATCATTCTTGGAAAAAAGCTTTTTCGCATTATAAGCGAAAAACTGAAAAAAATGAAGATTTCTTTCGATTTCCTTAGTGAAGCCTCCCACTGGCGAAGTGGCAAACCACGAATCCTCTGACTAGGTGGAAACCGAGTTTTAATTCGGATTTAGCATCGTAAAAAAACATATCCAACCATGAAAAAAACTCCTATACGATTTCCTGAAAACACCCATTTAAGCCTTCAATGACTGGACTAGTTTGCTAGCAACAATTATTTGCTTTAGCATTTTTTATTTCAGGAATGATACATTATAGAGTGATGGTTGATTATTTATTTTAAATTAAACTGAAATTCAAACCACTTTAAAATTAATGATAAATTTCTATACGTTAACTTAATCGAACTCAAATCTCATATCAGTCACATCAAATGTTTACTTAGTTGCTGAAAAATATGAAGTATTTAAATTTCAGTCGGAAGGTATAATGAGAAAAGCCACGTAGTAATTTATACAAGCAAACTTTTAAATATAAAGAAGAAAAAAATAAACATTGCATTGAAATTTGAGTGAGAATTCAAGAACCAAAGTATTTTTTATTTTATTTTTTAACCACCGAATTTTTCATTTTGTAATAAATTATTAGAAAACTTTCAAAGGATCTAAATAATGGTTATAGGTAATAATACTAATATTAAGGAAATTAAATATAAGTTTTTAGACAGGAAACTGGTGGTGCTACGATATATATCATTAATCCATTCATATTCGATATATATCATTGATCCTTTAGATGTATATTAAACGAAATTTTCGAATAAAACATTAAGGGAAATATATTAGCATTTCTTATAAAAGCATCTATTGATATTAAAATGCAATGAATGATAGACATACTGTACATAAATGAATCAATATACATAATTCTGTGAATAAATGCCTTTGGACTATCCAGATCAAAAGCATTTTTCACCATGATCTAAAGACAGTGATCTTTGTTTGGTAACTGAGTCACCCTCTGGCAACGTTAGTGATTTAATAACATTTTTGACTCTTGGAATCATAGATACCGTTGCGGCATCCGGTGTGCGATTGCAGTGGCTCCGATAAGCATACCATCTTCATACATTTCAGCAATCTCGTTTTTCACCTCCATTGCGATTCTTACAATTATATGGCCATTCAACTATGACTCTTCTCAAATTCTCCTAAAGTTAATATTTAATAAATTTACAAAATATTTATGAGGAAAAATAAAAAGATCAGTTGAAAATTCAAAGTTACGGAGACTTGTAGTGCCCTGAATAACAGCAACCAATGTATTGACGCTCATGGGCAATCGTAGCGAAGAGCAGAACAGATGTAATGGTGCGCAGTCGTGAGTCATCGAACGCATGTAGTGTTGCAAACAAATGTTTTATAAGAGGACATATACAGAGTTGGAAATATTTCAAAGCGGATGCATACCGAAGTATACATATCATTACCAAATTCTTATAAGAACTTTTTTAATTACGTTATAACTAAGAAGAAGGAGAAAGCGATAGATACACATTATAGATACAGCGATAGATACAGCGATAGATACACAAGCTATTCAAAAAGAGAAGCCAATACTTTAGGAAATAGGAATATATATCGACTTTTCTATAACGAATTCATATATTTTATTGAAATTGTTAAACAATGTCATTAATGTTCGCCTAGTATAAATTTTCTCCCTATCTAATCATATAATATTTTTTGACAAAATATCGGGTTTAATTTTTATAATTATGTATTTTATTACTGGAATAAAGCGTTATTAAAAAGTAATCAATACGCATCTTACTTTCATTAATTCTTATGTATGCTTCTGATTCACTTTAATTGAAGTATCATAATTCTCACAGTATCTAACTTTATTGGAAGACAACTTCCTTGCCCATACACATAGGGCAGCTGTCTCGCTAATCTTTAGCCAGACTGTCAAATCTGTGAAACTGTACTTCAGTATTCAATAGCCTAGATACACAAGTCTGACGCAATACAGGAAACTTAATAATTAAAAATTCAAATTTTCTGCTTATATTGGCGAGGCGTAATCCTTTTGATTATCCTTGCCCATTATTTTCAGATATATCAGTTATATAATTTTATTGAGAGTGAGAAGGTAGATGGCGGGGGTATATAAGATTTTGTTACAACACGTTATTTTATTCAACTCAAGTACACATAGAAATTCTGTTGTGACCAAAATGCGAAATTTTAGTACACTAGAATCTATAATCTGCTAATTTTTGTTACGCTTAGTATGTTAGTATTGCAACCAGTGCATCAAATGCATTAAATTAACTGTCAAGTATACTTCAATAAATTTGATGGACTCTGTGAAAGTTTTATGCAACCAATTCGACAGAATCTTATGAAAAGAATGTCAATCGGAAACCAAGAAATTTTCGCAATCATAATTTTTTTAGTTGCTACATGGTATACTTCGAAATAATTTTCTCAGCTCTTACATTGTTGCCATATAAATTTTGGTAAAATAAGACTGCAGAACTGTTCTATATTTCGTGTTTGGCCATCTAATTAATCCTTATACTAACTGTGTGTAGCATGAATTCACAACCATTTCGCAATTCGAAAAATTTTAACAAAGATTTACGGTAAATATTTATATCGGTTCACCGACGACTGAGAATAAATTTATTGAACGCTAATAGTTTGCCCCTACAGAAATACCAGGGAATGGGCTAACTGCATGGGCGTTTTTGTTAGTTTCTCCATGTCTAACGAGTTAGTTTCGCATAGAAAGTCATTCATGAAGTCACCCTTCCGCTTAGTTACAGTTGAAGGTTATCTGTATACAGGATATTTCTGAATGAATATCGGGCTTTAACGCTGTGTAGTATTTATTACGTAAACTTAAAATCATAATTAATACATGAAATGAACAGAAACTCAAACAGTTATGTTTTTTGCTAAGCGCATGCGCCAGAAAGCTCTAGTAGCCAAAATGGCGACTAGTGAACAGAAAGCTTTTTGTGTTCTGGAGTTTGCAATGACCGAATCTGTAGTTATTGTGTAACGCGCGCTCCAGATTAAGTTCAGATGTGATCCCCTAAGTGATAATAACATCCGTATGTGGTATCAACAGCTAAAAGTGCCGGCTATCTTTGCAAAGGACTGTACGGGACGACCAAGGCTTAGTGAAGAGTGTGTTGAGCGAGTGAGAGAGTCTTGCACACGTAGCCCGAAGAAACCTGTGGGGCTTCAGAACGGATAGTGTCTATGTGCCTCCACTGCTGACCTACCCGATCACAGAAACAGATCTGAGGAAACTGAACCATTTACAGGACAAACGCTAATCAACGTTGGGAAATAATTAGACTATCTAATTGACGAGTGCCGTGTGACGATAGGTGCTTAAATTGGACACTTGTAAGCTTGTAAATTTAACGATATGAGTTGCTCTTTCAATTAATGTGTAAGATCTCGCTGGCCCAACTTGTCAGAAACTGGGGTAGTGATTTATACTATATGAGAATTTACACAGAAACGTGAGAACGGTTTAAGGCCCTTTTTATTTTATCTTTAAAATGACAAATGCGTCTCCTTGACGCTCACAAACTGCGCCAACCCAGTGGTTAACTGAAACAAAACGTAAAACTGAAAGTAAAGACTAGATTAACAAAACACTACCGACGAGGCTTTGAGATCCTAAAATAACGGCGTTTTTAATTACAGCTGAGATTCAGCAAGATTTTTGATTAAACAGTTGAAAGCTAGGTACACAGGCCGACACGCGCCGATCTAAAATCTACCGAGCAACCTCAATAGTGTGATTTCAAAGCAAGACTCTCACACTCTGGTTTCCTCTACTATTTAATTCAACTAGCTTCCGCTAAATTTGAATAAACTGCGCTTGCTACTACAATTTACATATTCTGGCACGGACATTTCCAGGAGAAAATGAAGCCTAAACAGGAACTTAAAATAAATGCTAGTTAAAATAAATATAAACCCTACAAATGTATTAATTATAATTTTAAGTTTTATGTAATAAATAAATCATACATAATTAAAACCCCGATATTCATTCAGAAGCACCTTGTATTATCTTCCTAATGGAATGGTCGTCTTCTAAGGATTGTCTAAGGTAACAGGCGAAAGTTTAATTTGAACTCGGCAAAAACCATAAAAACCAACTATGTAGGCAGTCCGTTCGCCTGAGACTGAACCCGAGTTGACCCGCCTAAAGACTCAGCAGTAACCAAAGACTACTGCTGAGTCTTTAGGCGGTCGCTTTGACGTAATCAAGCAAAGTGAATTAGTTCCACTTTATCATGATTATCTTTTTATACTCCTTTCAACAATTGCCATATTAAACTTTTAGAAGCAACTGTTATTTTAACAAATGATACAGATGTCTGAAATAAGAAGATCCAGTTTTAGCAAATAGTATACTTAATTAAACAGCTGTATACGTTTATTATAAATTTCCATGTATTAGTGCTGCTACAGAGCATTTCGTTTTTCGTATAAATGAAAGACTGCGATGCAAGCTTCATTTCCATTTCACAGAATATCATTTGGATAAGTTACAAACCGAAGAAATTTGGATTTTTGAATGCACAAAATTCGAAACTTATTTGCAAGAAATGTTTGTATAATTTGATAAGTAATAAATATTTTAACATAAGCATATATGTGTTAGAAAGAAAGGTAATTAAAAATTATCACGAAACTTTGATTTAAAATTCGGTACTGAATAATAAAAGTTTGGAAAACAAGCTTGCTTTATATAAATAAAAAATATGTAGAATAAAAGTATTTTATTCAAATCGCTTCCCTTATTAAAGACGCAAAAGTACACATTTTTGTTAAAGTTACAGAAAGCAATGATATATTTTTCGGAAAAAACTGTCGTTTCGGCACATGAGTGAATAACAGTTAGTCTTTGAAGATAGATAAAATTTGTGAGTAAGCTTATTAAAAGATGCCTTTTTGAAAGTTTTGTGAAAAGTCCTTCTGAAAGCTTGTGAACGGAAAAAAACGTGAACTCTAGGCATGGCTTTATCATCTAGTTAATGAATATTTTAATGTCAGATGAAACCAGTATTTAGATTCAAACACAAAGTGCGCTTCGCTGAGCTTTTATACTTTCCTCCGAAAGTTTATTAACTGCCTCATAGTGGAACACGAAACAGACTTTATACCACTTTTTTATAAAGAAATTTGTTGCAGCATAAATAACACAGAAAAAATAATAAATTCATTTTCTAACGGCGCGAATTTTTCTAACTGAAGAGAAGTATTAATTCAGATTAATGGGGAAACTCCAGAGAATGGTTTTTTGGGAACCACAAGAAAGAGACTTTATTTATCGAAACAAGGCTGCTTCACAACCAGAACTGGCAACTTGCCACGCAGCTTAATTGCGTTGCGTGAGCTTCAAAAATATCATCTTTCTGGTTTTTATTCCCTTATATTTTGGAAGGAGTTACTGGCTTTCAGGAAGTGCTTAGTTGGCCGTATTGTTGGGGCAAAGCCTTTGACGTATTAGCTTTTCTATGTCAATCAGTTATGATCTAACGTCTTTTGTTTGTGGCAGGACTTAACATCGGACTCATGATCCTAAAACAGTGAAATACCTGAACTGTTTAAGGAAGTACACTGGAAATTATTATTATTATTATTATTATTGCTACTTATGATTAAAACTTTATAAAATTAAAAAACTGTCACCGTGTTCTGAAATAAATATTAAAAAATATTCAAATGTTATTGCACATTTAAACATAATTAGATGCCATTCTTTAACTGAAATGACATCAAAAGGCTTAAGCAATGTTTTCCTAATGTCAACATAACATTATTCCGGATTGTCAATTGAAAAGACTAACTATTTTCCTTATAGAATGACTGCTACTTATGTACTATAGTGGATACAAGAAATAATTAAGAGTTCGTCTCCTTAAATACAGATAAAAGGAAATTAATTTTCTCTCTCGCTAGAAAGAACTCATTAAATGTATCATTAAATATAAATAATTAATGAAAATATAAATAAATGACAACATTTTCAATATTAAAAGATGACGTAATTACTTGTGACAGGTATTTTCCTAGTAAATGCAGACGATAGTCTAAACTGTGATTGGTTAATTTTAGTTTTAGGTACTTTTCCAAGCAGCGATATGTAACATGGAAAGATCTCGAATTTGGAAAAACAGGTGAATTTAGGGAGGAAAGCACGAAATATAGAATAGTTAATTTTGAGGCCCCAGTTATTCTTAAAGCAGCCATCGTATTTTGTTATATCTTACACACACACACACACATACACACACACACACACACACACATATATATATATATATATATATATACACACACACCCACACCGTTACATGGCTCGGTGAGTTCAATATATATATATATATAGAGAGAGAGAGAGAGTGTATCTGATCAAGGGGCAAAACTGCAAAACTTTACGTGGTGATAGAACGCGGCTATACGAGTAATATTCGTCATGGACTGTATAGACGTAACACAAATTGTGAAAATTTAAAAGGTGGTATTTCACTGAAACAATTAAAGAATTAACACAATGAGAGGAGATACTCCAGAACACATTTTATGAACAGGAATGGAACTGACGCACATGTTCAAAGAAACTGTTCAAAAGACCTTCCAACAGCGGTAATGCAGGCTTCACACCAGCGCTATAAGGACTGGCGCACATTTGCGAAGACACCAGATATTTCCCGAGTATCGCCGGCAACAATGGCGAACCTAACGACTAAATCGACGAGCGTTTTAATGGGACATTCGTAGATAAGCTTTTCATATGGACTCAAAGGAAAATGTCCAAACAGGAAAGATCCGTGATCTTGGTGGCCAAGCTATGAGACTTCCTCAACCAATCCACCGCCTTCGAAATTTCGTGGTAAGTATCACTAGCCATTATTTCGGCAGTCTACGGTAGAAATTGATACTGGGCGCGAGTACTGACCCTTTTTAAACCATTTACAATGCCACCTAGCAGCTCGCCGTTTGCGTTCCGCCCAGAATAATGCTGCTTGTATAGCTGTGTTCTGTCACCCTATTAAGTTTTGCCCACGTTTTCATATTCGCCCTGTATATACGTTTATTTAAACATAATAAATATATATAGTTAATATAATATATATATATATATATATATATATGGCTGTGTGCGTGCATGTGTTTGGTTTACCCCCAAGATCTTTATTGGTTATATTTTTCATTTGAGATTGCTTATTTCTTTGAATAACTTAGACAATTTTTGATTTAAAGATACAAGTTTAAAATATTATTTAATCTCAGTTTTATAGTTAGTGCTCAGGCGTTTGCCTGCCCTCCTTTACTTATATTTAAAAAAATTGTAAGTTTTCGCAAAATTTTCTATATGAATGTTGTAGGTTTATTTGCCAACATAAAGCTTGCATTTTGTGTTTTCAAATAAAATAATATTTATATGAATAATATGCCATTTCTTTAACTTAATGTTTTGTGTTTATGAAATTACACAAATTACAGTAGTAGCTATAATAAGACTAATTGTTGTCTGCATAACTTAAGTAATTATATTTAAAATCAGACGTAAAATTACAATAAATAAAACAAAATTACGTGGCTTGTTTTATAACCCATTTTTCGTTTTCATACATTCATTGATTTTACGCGAATGCTTCACGGTAGACAACATTGCAGTGTTTTCTCATAATTGCGGAGCATCCTTAAATCAAATTTTTCAGATATATTACTGTTATCTTAACGCTGCATCTATAACTTATAAATAAATGGCCAATAGATAGAAAATTTATAGTTGAACCGCCAATGCGTTTTAGAGCTTTTATAATTCATTGATGATCAAAATTTATCGCACCATTAGTCAGATGGAAGGGAACATTTCTGACCCTGCAGGATTTCTGTCTTGGTCTACTGTGGGATTTAAACGCATCTTTCAGACACTCTCGGAATATTGATTAAAGAGGGTTCAGAAATTATTTTAAGGATTGCAATTCATGTGGAATAAACTGAGCTCTAAGTGATCATTATTAATTCCCAACGAAATACCACTGCTTCACTTTCGAAATAAAGTGGAATAATATATGAAATTTCATGAATCGCAAAATTCTCTAGCTTATCATGAGCTAAAATGACTAGGTAATTGTATTTATGACATCTGAGGTATGTTGATAAATGCAGAAATTTTATAGCAGTTTCTATATCTTAGAATCTGAAGTTGCTCTTTAAACAATCTTAGAGGGTGTTTATAAAGTCCCGGACCCATTTTGATGTTTAATAGCTCATAAAATAATGAAGATATAAACAAACTTATGGCATTTATTGATGGAATAACTTATATATTTTCCTTTTCAGGTTTGAATATCTTTACTTTTGTAAATATCGTCTGCGCTTGTGGTTAATTTCAAATAATTTCATTTTCCAGTCTAAATATCTGTACTTTTCTAAATATAGTCTGCTTATTAATTGCATATTTCTCTCTTTTGTTTTTGGCAAGTTGAGTTGAACGTGCAATGCCTGGATATGCAATTGTGCAAGTTTTGGAACAGGATGATAGGTCTAGGAGGATGGCTTCTTCAACAGATATGCTAAGGAGGATAGAAGATGATGCTGAATTTCTGAAGTGCATAATCTTCTCCGACGAAGCATCCTTTCACCTTTCTGGCATTGATTATCGCCATAATGTGCGCATATGGGGATCTGAAAACCCACATGAATACCGTGAGGCACAAAGGGATTCCCCAAATGTGTGGTGTGGACTAATGCACGACCGAGTCATTGGGCCTTTCTTTTTTACAGAAAAGACTGTCTCATCAGTCGTATTAGACATGTTGGAAAACTTCGTATTTCCACAACTAGAAGAGCTTCAGGCACATGTTTTTTTGCAACAAGATGGTGCACCACCTCACTAGAGTACCATCGTTAGTAGTTCTTTGAATGGCCATTTTACAGGAAGATGGATTGGGCGAGGAGGTCCAATTCCTTGGCCACCCAGATCACCTGATATAACGCCGCTGGACTTTTTCCTTTGGGGATTTGTAAAGGACAACGTTTACAGGAGGAGAGTGTCGAATATTGATGAACTCAAAGCCAGAATTGCAACCGCAATAGCCTCTGTGTATGCCGACTTGCTTGCCGGTACCTGGCGTGAAATTGAATATCGACTTGATATTCTCCGTGCGAGGAAAGGAGCACACTTGGAAGTTCATCGACAAGGGTCATGAAACTTTTTGAGTCTATCTAACCATTTATTTTATTAATTATCTTTATTATTTTATGAGTTAGTAAACATCAAAATGGGTCCAGGACTTCATAAACACCTTGTATTTTGAAGAATTTAGGAATATAATTTCTTTGACACAACACAGATAACACACATTTTTAACTCTTTCGCAGGGCCAAAGACAAAAACTATGGTACATCCGATCATTAGATATTCGTCAAACCGCTCAAGTTTACGGTTTTCTACAATTACATTAATAAGTTGCTCATTGGCTTTCTGGATATGCTGGATTAGATGTCAATCATTCTTCTTTCATTGACTGAGTAATTGTCTTACCTGAGCGGACCCATCCTTGTCTTCAAATACCGCAGCGTATTCATTCTTGCTACTTTTTTGCATGTTCTTATTGCTTGCGATGTCCATCATTGCAGTACGCCCAAATTAGAAAGTACGGAAACTGAAAGGTGGTACTACACTACAGTGGGCATAATATCATCATTTCAGTTAAGTAATTAACTGCAATTTTTATGGAAGTTTACTTTTTTTTGCTTATTGCGTGCTGCAATTTTAGGCAGTACACGGAAAGGGAGGGATGCCCCATGGAGGTCTTTTTAAGGAATACTAGCTTGTATCCACGCTACACATGGGGATGACAAAGATAACAGCCATACTGCCAGCCCATTCGCCGGGACTCAAACTCGGGATCAAACTACCAGTGTTCAGTGGCTTTCATCGCTCGGCTGTTGGTGAGTCGAGAAGTTTACTTTTTAAGGAAAATTTCTTCGAACAAAATTATTCGCAAACTCAATCAATTCAGGTATGTCGAAAGAACTAATTCTCAGCTCACTGCGAGGAAGTTAAATCCTTACTTTATGATATTTGTATTTTATGAACAAGTTAGAACTTAAGAACATATCAAGTATGTTAGGAAATTTTGCAAAGAGGAATGCATTTTAATCCGAAAATGTTTCGAATGAATCCGAAAATGTATCCCATTTACGCAAAATGTGCGGACAGGATTTTCAGAATAAATGCATACATATTGATAAAGATATATGTTCTAACTGAATTGTGCTAAATTAAAGGGACGACTGGGCGGAAAATATAAATCTCGTAAACATACAACTGGAAGTGCGACATTTCATTACAGCATTTATTTACAAGCAAAATCATGAATACAGTATAGATTCCGCACTTCAATGAAACAGATAATTATTAAGTAATAAACTAACAATAACTTTTACATGTCCATTTGTATTAAAATGGCTTTAAAAAATTTCTGATGACAACTGCTCTGAAAACATCCGTGGTTCAAAATATCCATGCACTTAGTGGAGGAGAAAGGTTTGTTTTCAAATGATGTGCTTGAAAGAGAACAATTTTCTGAAAGCCAATATTTTGAAACTATTATGTATTATATTTGTAATATTATTGAATAAAAGACTTTAGTAATTAAATACTACTAATTTATTAATATTTTAATAATAAAGTACCTGTTGTTATGGAAATTGCAACGTAATTAACAATCAAACGTATTTATTACGTTCAACTTAATATCATGACATTCATCTTCTAGGGCAGAATTTTCACCGGCGATAGTTAACCAGCCTATACTCTGAACAGATCGCTCTTTATGCAGTCAGAATTAAAGAAGAAAAACAGTAGAATGTACACGAGAAAGAACTAAATTCCGTTACTCTTAGCTATGTAAAGAAAATTTGCTACATCTTTTGTTTTTAAGTCACTTTTTGTAGAATGAAAATAATTCCGAGTAAAATAAACCAGAGCTAAATAAGTTATTTTTATTTGAAAATCATTTAAAAGATATGAATAGGAATGAAAAATAAGCAATGCTTCTGTCGAATATTTCTTATTCTATACAACTGCTTTGAAGAAAAATTTGTTGCAACTTCATTTCTGCTCCAAATAAGAAGCAGAGTGCTGTGCAAAACTTAAGCAACAGCAGGGTGTTTTGCCATAACACCACGAGAAATCACTTGAGAGACATGAAATGCAGAAATGAAGGAGAGTTGTATGCACGTAAAGGATGTTGAAAGCATCCGAACTGAAAAATGGATACAATGCATACGGTATGGGATCAAACAAAAACAAGCTTTATTGAACGCATAGTATCGTGACTCATGATTTTCTATCCAAGAGGAAGACCGCACCGTCTTCGCACCGTCTCCGCATACTCAGAACCAGCTGGTGCAACATTTCTTGCGGTAGGAGTGCCCATTCCTCAATCAGCATCTGTTTGAGTTGTTGGGTGTTCTCCGGAAGATGTAAGCGTACTGCAATGCGCCTTCCCAAAGCGTCCCACACATGTTCGATGGGATTTAAATCTGGGGAATACGCTGGCCAGTCCATTCGAGTTATATCTTCACTTTCCAATAGCTCCTCAACAGCAAGAGTCCGATGTGGCGTGCATTGTCATCCATAAAAATTACGTCTGGGCTAATGGCACCTCGGAACAGACGCACGTGGGGAAGGAGTACCTCCTTATAATAGCGATCTCCGGTTACAGACCCTCTGTCGAAAACGTGGAACTCAGTTTGCTCGTTCAGCATAATCCCTCCCCAGACAACAACTGCAGGACCACCGTTACGGTGTCTTTCCTTGATGTTACTGGGATAAAACCGAGTCTTGACCTCTCTCGAAATCAAAACGCGTTGAGAATCGCTTCTGGTACTGAAACGACTCTCATCCGTAAAGAGGACACGACTCCATTGATCAGTTGTCCAGTTTTTATGCTCTCTGCACCACTGTAAACGGTGGCGTCGGTGGCCAACTTTCAACCGGAGGCAGCGTTCAGGACGGCGGGCGAATAGGCCCCCTTTGTGACGGCGTCTGGCCACAGTAAACCGCGATACTTGTCGCCCCGTTGCTGTGCAGAGTTGCTGAGTAATGGCGCTTGGTGACTGCTGTCGGCCTCTTTTCGCCCAGGACGATATATCGGTCATCCCCTGCAGATGTCGTCCTCGGGCGGCCATCACCAACCTTTCTAACAACTGTATCTGTGGTTTAGAACGCTTTCCAAGCACGCGAAACGACACTTTTGTTGATTCCGAAATCTGCAGCTACACCGGATAGAGTACGCCCCTCCTCCAACTTTCCGATCATTCTTCCACGTGTGAAGTCGTCCAGGTGATTTCTTCTAGCCATATTTCACGAACTGACTCACTGGCACTTGCAGCGAATACGTTGAATTGCGTCTCCGTCCTTCCCTTTATTCTATTGTTCAGCTGCGCGCGCCAACATCAGGCGTTTTGTGTATGCTCACATCGCCTCTGACGTTTCGTTCCTGATATTTGCATACGCATGACGTTTCTACTGACTTATGTGTTCATTGCACTGATCTCCAGACCTCCTTTTCTTCAATTTCATGGCTATCTGCTAAATTTTTACATTGTTGCTTAAGTTTTGCATACCAGTGTAAATACTGTAACTGAGGAGAGAAAGCAAAATCTATAGCAAAGTTCGTGCTTCCTATTTTGATTTAAATGTTTTGTGGGGAAACGAGCTGTGTATTTTCTTCAAAAAAGCTGCCACATGTTATCATCCTTCGAAGAACATCTTCATACAGACTCTCTGTGAGAAACTGACTCGAGTTCCGCATGAAGAAAGCAAGGAAACCTCCACACAACCAACATGTTGAGTCTCCTGTACGATAGAAAGATGCGAATTATCAAGTAAGTTCTTGCACAGCAATAGCGCCCAAGATGCCCATGAGCCACATATAGAGTCACTATATGAAACGTTTCCGAGAAACGTGTTTCTTTGAGCACTAGTTCGAAAGATAGATTTTTAGTCGAAACATTGTTGCTGATGATCTGTTGCTTTTTTGTACTCGGTTTATTTTAAGAAACCGGAAGAGATATTTCGCCTGCAGCTCTGGCTAGCGTGTAATTCTTCGCCAAATAACTGACCTTCGGGAAAGTTAGATATCCTGGAAGCGAAGATTCCTAGAAATGTTTTGTTCGACGGAAATTTGAGGGTATTTCGCAAGTTTGATAGCGTTTTAAATGTCATAAAGTTTCCCAGCCATAAACAAAATTTATATTTTCTTTAGCCAGATTAATCCAAGTCTCACTGGGTTTTTGGACTTCGAGTTACTTTTCAATCTTTCTTAATCGTTATCTGAGTTTGTGCCTTTCGAACTATCTTTTCCAATCTTTTCGCTTATTCGTGTGAGTGTTTCCTTACTTACTGCTGTTCTGTATATTAGTCTAACTACTACTTACGTTCATCGATTCAGTCTGTCCAAGAGATGAAATTTGAAAATGGCAATACGTAACACAGGATCTAATTGAAATGTAATCATTTAAGTTATAAAGGAAATTGCGCAATTGTTAATTTACTGGCAGTTTACTTTGTGGGGGGAAAGAATTTCTTTCGAACAGGAGAATTCAAGTATTTACGAAGAACCTTGAAGACAAAACAGCCATGCATTAATAAATTACCTTATATGTACAACTATATACAGAAGGAAAACATTAAGTAGCAAAATAAATATTTTAATAAATGCTATTTATTGAGCATCACTGTCAGCTGTAGGTATATTCTCCTGAAACTCTGAAAGTGAATTCAATGATATAAGTAGGGCCCTGTAGTTTAGTTTCTGAGTCAGCCAATTATCAATTTCAAATTTCTTACAGTCTTGAAAAACATCATAAATAGCTATTTTATAGAATAGTCATTTACTCATTGTTTCAAATCCCAGTATTTAAGCAGGTACTCGCCAAGTAATATTGAAAGTTAATAAAAATTCATGCCGTTCTCACAGTGAATATATTAATTTCATAAAAAATGCTAAGTATGGAAGTATTTGGATTACATGTTCTTCAATTATTTTAATTGTATAGCATACGAAAGCTATATTTTAGCAAAAGTAATTTAATTCTGAAATGAAAATATTACTGTAAATTAAAATGAAATGATGGAAATTGAATTTTTGTGACATTTAATTAAATCTTCTAACATGAATATATTTTATGTATTATATATAAAACGTTTCTTAAATATATTGTTTTAAGTTGTTTGAATATTATGAATTTTTTTTAAATTTCAATAAAGCAATTTTCTGCCATAAAATGTTTTCAATCCCTTCCCATATATTCAATTTCTAATAAAAATTTATATTGTTAAAACAAAATATTTCGCATATAGTGCATATCCTTTCCAGTCGAATTTCCAATAGAAAAATTATTGGAAATTATATTTATATTTTTCTCAGTATAATACATTATTTTTCTTTAGTTCTCCTTTCTTGTTCTCTTCCTATTTTATCTATCAGAGTTTCATTTTTATTTTTTGACAAAAAGTATTTTTAAGGATTTATTTCGCAGTAATTTCTTGGACATACTATAGCTACTTTTATATTTAAGTTCGCATGTTTAATGTAAGTAACGACTTAAGGGTATATGTGTATAATATACTTAAATCTAACAGCCAATATTCTGCAGCTATAAACCTCTAAAAATTACATATTTAATGTAAGTAAAGACTTAAAGGCTATATGTGTATGGTACACTTAAATCCAACAGCCATTATTCTGCAGATCCTCTAAAAATGTACTTCCAAAAAAGTACGTCCATAAGTAGATATATTGTTTTCAAAATGTAATTCATTGTGTTTGCAAAATATGTGTTTGAATTTTCTCTCCTTTGAGCGCCTTTTACTACAGTTTCATACGAATAAAATATTCTAAAATACTGTCATGTTATCTTTATATATCAAATATTCTAGAATTCATCTATTGCACAGCGTTGCAGCATCAAACCTGAAAACAGATGCAAAGAAGAAGAAAAAGTTAAACACATATATTCATCTTCTGAGTTATTTGCATACATCAGCATATATCTTCCCTTTGCAAAAAAAATTTCCTTAGGTTACATACGCGAATTTTGAATATATCCAGAAGTCGGAGTGTTCCGAAAACTTAATATCCAAGTTTTTCTTTGGAAAAATAAAAGTTCAAAATTACTTTTGAGCGAGAAAAATGTGACGCTTGGGTGCACCTGGTGTCCCTTCGACGTACCATTTGTCATCCAAGAGATCGTGGGGTAGAAGAATTCGATTTTTAACGATTACAGGGATTTTTTACAGCTCTAAAATAATCCTCTGCTATGAAGTATGGATATTTTTCGTGCTTTTTATAGTAATAAAATTTTAAGGAAATGCGTGAGAGGCGTGATACGGAATTCCTGATTAAATTTCGCATTAAATAAGATAAAGCACGCAAAGACGATGAATGCGCTGTATGGAAATTTAAACGGTCTCCAAAATGGTGCACATATTCCAGATACTAAAGACAACAGTAATGTTCCATTGTTAAAAAAATTTCCTCGCTTTTGCAGATCGTAGTTTTTCCCTCCTCGATAACATTTTAAATGAATTCACGAGAAACCTAATGACGTTTCATTTACTTTCTGTGCAACAAAGTCGGTTTTAGTTCTATCCTTTATTTAAGTTTACATACTTCTACACTAATGCTATTTTAAATTTCCTTTAAGGATTTCTTTCTCATTCAGTAATACTTCAAAATGTAAAAAAAAATATTTTATGGGACGCCTACAAATGTATAGCGCTTTTTATTTATCAGTGTTACGTTTGTTTGATAATGTATTGGTTCAACCTTTTACATGTGACCTGGTCACACCGTGGCATCAGAATTCCACATGTTTTATTCTTTCCGGACGTCCAGACTTGTCAGATGTCCGGAATTGGCCATCGGATAATCATGAATAGACCTAGATGTATTTGATAATCCTAGATTCGCGACTATGCCAGTGGCTGTGTTTTCGATTGGAGTAAGTGAGGAATTTAAAAATGAGTAGTAATAAATGTTGAAGGAGCTACAATTTTATATAGAAAAGATAGGATCCCATGAAATCTTCCGTCAAATTATGTATTTAATTTCGTTTACGTGCACGTGTTTTATTATTCAGTACTTATAACGAAATTTCCGAGGTCTGCGGGATAGAGTTAAGAAGATTTTAAAGTTAACATATAATTAATTATGAGTGCCTGTCATCTGAAAAAAATACTGGAATGAAAATTACTGTGATTCTAGTTTGAATACTAAACTTTAATGCATTTTATTGTTTCTGCTTCAATAGCTGCATATATCAGCAGCTTAGAGAGTTAGATGCTAGTCTGTCGATCCGACATCAGATTTCAATGAACGAGCTGATTGAAAAGTGCTTGTTTATACTCTTTCCCAGT
>KK117406.1:300890-316811 GCA_000611955.2 Stegodyphus mimosarum
TTCCCTTTAAGTCATCTCACAGGCCTCCTTTTAGTATGTTTTGCCATAACTTAACGGATCAAAATGTTTAAAAAAATTGCAGATTTTCTTCAGCATATTTTAGCATTCTGATTTGTTTCCTTTTTCAAGATATTTTATGGGAGTTGGGCACTGACTGTATATATTCCGCTTCTGTCAAATGAGGCATACTTCCATTCTTCCAGCTACAAACCATTATTTGCAATTCGTGAAGTTTTCCAACCCTTTTATTATAAAATTTAAATCAAGGGAACTTACTGAAATTTTCCAGTTGTTAATTAGTTGATTTTTTGCTTTAGACACTTGGGTTGACATCCTTAACGACGTAGAGCCTGAGAGAAATTTAAATTAAACTTGCTTTAATAACTAAGTAAAGCTCATTGATAAGCTTTAATCGCGAACAATACATCATGTTCAAAGGCAGAACGTCTTCGGTGCAATTCTCGTGCTCAAACTGTCATCGAGTCTGCTGATAATGTAATATGCCCGATGAGTTATTACCCTCGTGGTATCACAAACACCTGCTGATGACAATTTCTGAGGCGCTGTGTTGTCCTCACAAAACGTCCTATCCATTAGTTAGTCCTGTGAACTTATGTTATCTACAGAATAGAAAGCGTACTGCGGCTGCTCTAGTATTCGTAATAACGTTATTAGATCCATGATCCTCTTTTAAGAAGTAGGTTCAACTTTCGTTTTCGATTTAATAATTTACAAATAAGAACTTTGGATTATATTTTTACGAAAATAAGTTTGAAAACGTATCAACTAAGAAAATGGATGTTGTGTTTCAAATATATCGAAGCATTAACAGTTTTTCTGGTGCGTTTTAATGCATATACTGTAGTAGTTCAAAACATTAAAAAACTGCTAAAGTTTAAACTTAAATTATTGATTAATATGATGATAAATATGCAGATAAATATAAGAATTACGTGTGAATTAAATTTAAAGAAGACACATTATATGAGCAAATGATGACAAAGAAATTGTTTCTACTTACCTACAAAAAGAAAGAATATTTGATTGCGTACGTTCATTTTAATATGGAATTAATAAGAGTCAGTAGACAATAAGACAATAAGAGTACAGTAGCAACCAATGAAATACATACGGACCCACTTATATTTCTATGAATAATCTCATAATTTGTTTTTAAAAAGAACACCGTTGTTTGAGTATTTAATTTTTTCGCCGATGACACACATTTTATGTGTATGTTCATTGAGCAGGTCCAGATCCTGTATTCAGATTATTATCTGCAGAAATTAAGTCACAAATTTCCTAACTGAAATTCCATGTAACGTGCATGCATAATTTGAAAGATATGTATTGAGAAAACTTTTAACCTAATAATAACTTCATGAACTTGGGTTTAAAGCTTTTCGCAAGAATCAATGCACCTCGTTTGCATCTAAACGGAAAAATATAATGGATGCATGATGTGATAATGTTATTGGTAATATGCGAAAGAAACGAATGTAAGGCAGAGAGGATGAAACAATGTTGCGCAACGGAAAGGATATAAAACCTCTTGGAAGATATATGCAGAGTGTGTTAAAGGGCTGCAAAAGAGTTCTCACTTGAGTTTACAGAAAATCGAAAGTTGAATGGAAACACATTTTGATGAATTAGCGTTCAATTCGAAAGCGTTGTAAGTCTATATAGGATATTTGCTTGCGAATGGAGAATTAATAATTTTACAAATGCATTATTTTCGTGTTTGTGTTTGAAAAATCTGCTTGAAAAACTCAGAATTAATGTTTTTCATTTGGATCAAATCATTTCTTTAGCTTCGCTTAGTTTTTAATCCATGGCAATATATTTTCAATGGATCAAATCAAAAGATTAATAGGAAAACTTTTGTCCAAAAGCAGATGCCATTTTAGGAAAGTTAAATTCAGATGTCATAGCTATAAATATTCCCGATTATCATTTAGCAGTTTCCAGAACTTTGTTAAAACATTAGTCTTAAAATTTAAAGATGCAATATGAATTAAAACAAACCTAGATTTGAATATAGTGAAACCATAGATTTTGATGTTATCTTGATATTAACAAGAAGACTATCTAAATGGGTCTTAAAGAATGTTGGTCCCAAGTATGACAACATAAAAAATCTTTTATTCGAAAGAAATATACAAATATCTAAATAAGGTGCATTATTTATTTAAATACTTCTATCTTAAACGCAATTATTTTTATGTAATTCCATTATATCTTGTTAAAAGTTTTATGACTCTCAATCTGAAGAATCTTAAAATTTACAAATCGTTCACAAGAATATTCTGTTCTATTCTTCGTTATCGAAATATCTATGTTGTTGGTTATCTACATAACATGCTTATGTTTTTATCATTTAACTTTTTTAATGATCCGCGTCGTGCTTGTCGGATGGCGATGATACTACATCCCATACAGATCTAGTTTTAACATAATTTATTATCTATTAACACGAATATACACATGGATATTTACAGATGTTAATAAAATATAATTAGAGAAACAACCGCTGATTTATCAGTTTTGACACTGGTTTTCTAAACGCCCTAGCGAAGTTCTCGCAAACACTTCCAATCTTCCACTGATTATCTATCTCCCTTGCTGGATCTTCTTCGCGATAAAGAAGCAGCTGAAAGGCTAGCCGCGGAAAGATACATGGCAGTTCGCATAAGTCTAGTTTTTTAATTTGACCATATGAATTGCATTTTTAATTGGTTAACTTTTCGTATGTTCCATACGGAAAAACTGGCCGGAGTAAGGTGATAATTGAATTTCGACAAGAAATCAAAAACAAATAGAAAGGCAGATGTAAATAAACATTAAATCAATACAAAACTTAAAACTAGTTACATAAAAATGTCACATATGCACACTATTCAAGCATTTTAAGTACACATGATAAGTTATATTAAATTAATAAAAAAATCTGCATGCCCTTTCGCTCAAAATTCGAATAGGTACTACAAACTGGTAATTTCATATGGAACAGCTCCAAATTGAACAGCATGTACCATCGAATCCGATTTAGAGCTGTTAATTATCAAAATGAGCAGATCTTGTTTTATTTCATCCATATCGATTTAAAGTATTATAAAAATCGCTTCATAGCGGCCATTGAAAAAAGGATCAGTATCTTTAACTTTGTTCACTGACATCGTTAATTTGCCCATAAATGTTTTGGATTTTTTTTGTGCTTAATATTTTATGCACGATGAATTGCTTAATGAATTAAATGTTTACGTGAAGGAAATCGCAACGTAGGTTATATTGTCTCTCACAAAGCCCTACTACACTACAAAAATTCTATTGATAAAATGCATTATTTTAGTTTAAGGATTTTTGTAAATAGAAGAATGCATTCATTATCACTGTTTAATAATCCAAAAATTTTACAACATACTTCCTTATCAGCTTATAAATTAATATGTGGTAATATTTGAAATCATAGCAAGAAATTAAGAGTAAATAAAATGCAAAGTAAATAGCCAGTGTAATAATGAACAGAATGAGATTAACACTAAAAGGTATGATATAAATTACTCGAAAATTTCATTGCGTGTACTAAGGGTTTTATACACCAAAAAATGTGCTATATTTCATGCGTAACAACTGTGTGTCCAATTTTTTGCATCGTTCTTATTTTAATTTTTGTATTTGGAGTTTTGACATATTAAAATAATAACTATGGTTTTTCACCAAATAACTCTCCCCACTTTATTTCTGCGACAAGGGAAGATAAAAAATACATGCTATCGGCAAAAAATTTGTAAATCTGACAAAAAATAGCAGCCAATAAGAAAAACAAACTGCCTTAGTGTCTTCGAAGACACACATTTATCATGAAATGCATAAAAAAGTATGAAAATAACTCGAATATAATCTTTAGAAACATTTAAAAAATACCAAAAGCCCTTCTGTGAGAAAAGTAAAATTATTCATCCCTATCAGCATTGCCATTTATGTTCTTATTTCGGCATTAGTGTTAAATTTCTCGAGAAGGAGAAAAATATTTCCTAATGGAAGAAGTCGTTCCATTTACTTAATGAGAATTATTTAATGACCTGACGAATAAAAACTCGCCAGTCATTTAGAACTGCGTATCCTACATCCTTGTTAATTTTCATTTACTTTCCAAAACTGTTTTAATTATTCGGAATGTTGAATAATATATTCTTCAATGCTTAATTAGTCAGCAGTGAGATTTGGCTATTCCTATATCGTCATGAAACAATCAATAATTATACAAATCTTCGAATACATTCAAATTTGGAAAAAAATTCAGAATTGAGTTTTTACTAGAATTCAGTACTAAACTGAGTTTTTTTAAATCATCCAGAATTAAATTAATCTCCCTTATTTTAGAGATAGATATAGTAAAAAGCTTTCTTAGACATTTCGCAAAGAATACTTAGAAGGGGGTCATCACCTTTATACATTAAAAAAAATCTAATTTTATTTATTTTCTGCATTTTTAGAAACTGTGGACATTTCTGAGCCTGTTAAAACAAACCGCATTACGATATTCGAATTAGAACCTTCCAAATTATAAAATAAAAGATATAGATTCTGAGGTAAATATTCCCAGATCAGACATTTAAATCATCACCTGACGTTTGTTTACATATGGTAACCTATTAATATTGTACAGGGTTTTATCTACATTTTTACTTAATATTACTACTGCGTAGATAGAGACTTTACTGCATTATGATTGGATGATGACCTTTATAACCACGATAACTACGTTCGAACGACGCACTATGATCCGCTCACTCCGTTATCTGCTTCTTCACTCACGGGAAGACTTCATTCAGCGACGAGACGTGCAGGAAGAAGGATGATGCTCTTCACCACTGGAAAAGATTGCTCTTGCTTGCTATTGCTATCCATATACTACTTTCACTGTTGCGTGTTAATAGGTCCTCCACGGACGATCAAAGCATGGAAAGTGCAGATGGATGTTCCATATAATTGGATTTTGCTTACTTCATTTAAAGTTCTTAAAGCTATTATAGATTGGCAGAGACCCTCAGGTCGTTACCAATTATAAGAATGGTGACCTATGACCTCTGACCGCGGCTGCTTATAAACTTTCACTCGTAGATTGCTTCAATTTTTGCTCTTCACTCCACGTTTATTATTTTTACAGATGCTTCTACGAGCAGGATTCGTCCAACTCTGCTTTTAAGACTAGTATTTGAGTATATTGTTTACAATTCATGTGCTGAAGTAAGCGCTTGTGTTTTGACTTATTTATCCCTCATTTTGCTTGTCTAAAATTGATACAGTTTTACATATTATAATTTATAAATATGGATAATGAATAAAACAATCTAAAGTCTGGAAATGGACCTAAAAATATAGGTTCCGTGGTAACAAGTTTACTAAAAAATTCTCTTCCCTAAAACAACTGATTAAGCTCGTTACAACTGAATGCTTCTAGTAATAAATTGGATAATCCTATGATATGCAGAATGATGTAGATTTTACTTGTTGATGAAAGTATTGTTTTCAAAATGATAGAATACTGCATTGTATGCAAAATTTGTAGTGAAAGGGTTACTGTATCAACAAATATTGTAAGTAGACTTTCTGCAGAAATTGCAATTTCCTGTCCTTTTTCTAGTGAACTGTCATCCACTATAGGTTAATTTATGCCATGCGTGCTCGAGGTCAAGGAGTATCATCAGGTGCAAAAGCATTCTGTGAAATAAAGGATTTGTCTCCACATATTACACTCAAAGCTCAAACCTCAGTGAATAAAGAAATAGAAGATGCTTCTTACATGGTCGCTAAAAATCATGTATTCTGCTGTCAAGGAAAAAAATTAAGTGTAATAATGATAATTCGGATTTGACTGTCAATGGAGATGGTACTTGGAAGATTAGTGGCTATACTTCTTTAGTTGGAGTTTGTACAATGAGAGGAGCATCGTGTGGAAAAGTGATTGATGTGGAAGTTCTTTCTTTATTTCGCAAAGATTCCAATTATTCAAAAGGTACACGATTTGGAGAACAGTATGATAAATAGCAAGTAGGACATTCCAGTAAATGTGAAAAAAGTCGTTCTGCAGAAGTGATGGCAGTTATTGGGATGCAGCGAATTTTAAATCGTTCCAGCGTTGTACATAATGTACAGTATACACATTATATTGGTGGTTGTGATGCGAAGACATTCAGTGCTATTCAACTATCGGAATTTTACTGCAAATATTTAGCTGTTGGTAAAATTGAATGTGTCGGCCTCATGCAGAAAAGAATGGGCACCATATTACGAAAGCGAAAGCAAGAAATGAAGAGGAAGAAACTTAGTGAATGTAAAACTCTCAGTGGAAAAGATTTCCTTCCGGGTGATATAATAAACCAATTGACGATAAATTTTGGAAATGCCATTAGAAAACAGTGGAATTCTGTAAAAGGAATGCAAAAGGTAGCATGAGTATTATTTTACCACAAACGTTCTACCGACGTGAACTTACTCATATTTTTCCCCAATAAGAGAGGATTCGTGGCGTACAACAGCAAGTGCAGGTGGAAAATTTGAAGTAGTACAAACATAAGAATTCAGTTATATCATTTGTAATAAATGCTATCAAAGATAAAGATCTTAGCATGCCATTATTAATATAAATGTGCTTAGGAGGACATACACCAAATTCAATCAAATCGTGGAATGTGTGGATTTAGAAATTGTGTCCAAAAAATTCCGGGTGTGGTTAGAAAATTGTCAAGACAGCAGTGAATTAAGCGTTGCTATATACAATGATGGTCAAGCTGGGCGATTACGTACTATGAATGCACTTGGATACTAAAATTGTGATAATGCACTCAAGTTTGTGGCAGTCACTGATCAGCATCGTTTTCATTCAGGCGAAATAAATACAGGTATGTCCAAAATGCTCGCAGAGCAAGAAAAAGAGCTAAACTGGCTCCGGTAACAACTGTTGAAGAACGGGAAGGAATGGAGTACGCAGCTGAGCAATTTTAAACTGTTTTAATACTGTTTGAGAGAAAATGTATTGCAAATTTTCAAACCCTTAAAATGGTGATTAAACCTTTAAAATATTTAAAACGTCTATCAAAATGTACTTTTCATACTTGCGGCGGACTCTTTAAGAAATCTATTACAGCTACTGATTTAAAAATTTCAGTGTAAGTATATGATGACATTGCTGAAACCATGCACCTAGTTTTTTCTCTGATAAATTATTTTTTTAAGTATTTATGTAATTTGACTTCAGAAATTTTATATGCTATTTCTGTTTTCTAGGATCTTAATGTGATTGCGTTAATATTATTCGATATTTTAAAATTCAAATAGGTGAGGAACGAAATTGTAAAAATTATTACACTAACTGAACTTGTATTACATTACGTTTGCGTTCAGTGCTTCGATTCAGATTTAAATTTTCAAGAAATACATTTTTTTCTTTATAAAACAAATTCCTGCATACTCTAGTAAAATAAATCAAGAAACTTAATCGCCTGTGTATAAACATATAACATTTAAAATGTCATATATCCATGACTTATAAGGTATATCTCCCACATTCTTAGCGTGCCTTCGTGGTGTAATGGTCAGCACACTGAGCCGGTAATTCAGAGGGCCGTGGTTCGATCCCCGGCGAAGGCAATGCATATTTTTCACCTCTCCTGCTTGTAATTAACCTAATGTCTCTACAGACTATAACAATCTAAATTATTAAAACGCAAAATCAGGCCAAATTCGCACTTTTTGTGCAAACGTTGCGCAAAAGTGATGACCCCCTTAAAAGAGATTAAAAAAAGTGTGCACTTTTATTCACAAAAATACCCCATTTGGGCACTGCTCCTTGTTGCCTAGTAGTTTTGTAACTTTTTCCTCCAATTTAATATTTAGAACTCTGAAGACTTTTGACAACTAGATGAACAAATCAAATTTCTCATGTGAAGATTCCATTTCTGAAACTTTCTTCAGAAAGTGAATTAATGGGAGAAAATCGTATTTCGAAATTAATTAAAATTACATTATTATTTTAAATTTATTTTGTAAAGAAAACTAAACAAGAAACAGTTGAAATTAATGTGAAATTCAGTAAGCTGTTAAACGTGTGATTTCTTAAAATTATTTCAGAATAGTTATTTCAGATCCGTTTAGTAGCGGAATAGTTCTGCATTTTCTTATCAAATACAACAGTTAGCGATGGCCAAATAAATTGAACCGATTTAGGAAAAAAATGAGTATTATAAAACATTCTAATAGCTTTGCCAAACTGCTGAGCAGGTTTTGCTCGTAGTTGATATATATTAATAGTCAGGATTGAAAATTTTAAGAACCGCTTTGCTCTTTGCATCCCAATGGGCAACAGGACAAAAAATGCAGTCGTATCAGAAAAGCTCAATCAAAGTATCAAAAATGAAAAAATACATTTTCAAACATGAAGTGAGAAATTAAAACGGGTTTATAAGGCAAAGTTTTTAAGTGTGCCTGAGCATTGTACAAATACGTAGTATATAGGCAAAAGTTGCTAATTAGTAGGCCATTTAATTGTGTTTTTGAGCGATGATCCAAGAGAAGGCAACCTTTAGAAAGATGATACAAAACAATACGACACCATCTCAGTACCAGACGATATGCCGTTCACGTACCAAGAATTCATCCCAAATATACGAAATCTACTAATGTATTAGGCACCGCGTCCAACATGGATTACAAAATAATCAAGATAGCATTTCAAGCCAACTCTAGGTTCTTCCACAGCCTCTTCAATAAATTTCTAAACGCCAAACCTTTCTTCTTCCTTTGCCTTTTCGTGCAGCACTAGAAGTCGTCTACCAGCAAATCGCAGCCCTCGATACAACAATAAGCTTTGGCGACTAAATTAGCTTCTCAGGTTTCTATAAACGTCCAACATACATTACGAACTCACATCCAGCCTGAAATTAAAGCTGCGTATGTGCAGTTGGCCCTTGGTCTTGCACTGAAAGACAAGGAGCACCTGTATACACGGGAAAACCACATATAAGTCGATCTGCCAACGATATACACGGACAGTACCAAAGAATGAGTTGGAAGTGGCTTTGACAAAGTGCTTTTGGCTTTGTGTAGGAAGTGCTTTTGCCTTTGTGAAAGTACTATAATATATTAAAGACACATGACAGGACACATGAACTCTCAAAACAGTAGTTTTCAATCAGAGGGAATAGAAATAGCCAAACCCCATTGCAGTTGAAATTCATATCATCCGTGCATTTACACTGACAGCTACGGGTAAAAGTTTGGTGGCACAAAAGATGTGCATTAAGTCAACTCCTAACGCCTTCCGATACTTACACCGTGTAAGAAATAAATTATATTTTAAGACTCATAAAAGTTTACATAGATAAAAAATGAGTTCCGCTGAGGAAAAAAAAACTTTTGGTGCCTCCTCGTCTAGAAAGGAACCGGCAATATGGTGCCTGCGAAGCAATTTTAAAGAGTATGAGTTCAAATACCTAAATTGTTTAACCCACTGGAGGGATATAGTCGGTTATAGGGCATTGGTCACTAGTAGGGACAGAAGTGATGGTCTCTTTTTTTAGTTTTATTTATTTCTAATAGCTGGGTCACCGTTGCCTTCTATGAAGGGACGGACAAATTACATCCATGTCTTTCCCAGGATTCAATCCCGCGCCCTTCAGTACTGCAGTCAGGGTCACTAACCACTTTTACGACGTTGGAATCTCTGTGAGTTCATCCTTATCAAATAACTGCATGCAGTATGAAAAGTACAATATCCTAGATGCTGTTTCGTCACCTTATTCAATTGTGATGACGATTGGTCAATAATAGGGATCAATTTGTGGCCATGCTAATAATCAGGATATTATTGGTGTGGCTATCAGCTGTGTTTTACATCTGGTTACGGTAGCAAAATGATGGCTGTTGATAAATATGAAACAGAATTATTTCAATAGACAGGGACCAAATATGATCGCTCTTACTGCCTCTTTAATGCTTTTAGTGCAGTGATACGCATCGAAAGATTTGACGGATTCTTTTTATATCCACTTTCATTTCTATAACTTTTCACTACGAATAAAGGTTTCACCCTAATAAGGTTTTTCGACGTACAATAAGAAAGATATCATAGAGCCAGCATTGACATAATTCAACATAGGCCATCATTGATGCATTACTCTAATTCATTTATTACTTTTTCATGCTTTTTCAAAATTTAAGTGATGAATCGATAGCCGAGAAGAGTGACACATGTGACTTGTACAGAAATTCTCCAAAAGGACAACTGCAATCTAATGACGATGAAAATTTCGGCAAAAATAATTATGCGCCAAAAATAATTATACGTTGGAAAAGCAGCTACCATTTCTATACATCCTTGCTGCTGATAAAGAAAAAAAATATATTTTCGTGTTGGAGACAAATAACGTATTTGTAACAACATAGCTATCAATGTTTGATTATTTACATAAGTACCCGCTCGATATGAGTATTATTTATTTTCATGTAAAATGATCAGCGAACGCTGTGAAGCATGATCAGCTACTTGCAGTTTGGGACCGACTGCAGGGGTTCATTGTTATTTTCCACTAATTCAACACATGTTACACTTTTTTAAAACCTATGCAAATAAGATGTGATGCAAATTTGCATTTTTTTTTTTGTGATAATTTGCGAAGTCTTATTAAATGCAATGATAAAAAAAATCAAGCATTTCACGTGTGAATTTATTTTTGGTGATTTATGAACAATAAGAAAGTAAACAGCTTTCTTTTTGCTTAATGGTTTAATTTAATTTTAATTCGGCTACTGTGAATAATCAAAGCAATATTTTGGCGTCACAAAATTAAATTAAATAATTAAAAGATTTCTAACAGCATCATACATGTCTGTGATAAAATAAGTTACAGAAGCTTATAATTGGTTAGATTAATCAAGAAACACAAATTTCTTTCATCAATTATATACACTGTACTAAGTTTCATTTCGTACGGTTAATTTGCTTAAACACTGAATGTCAGCCCTGCCCATAAAATTTGCACTGCAAAAAATAATTTTGATTTAACATAGTATAACAACAAGTTGATTAACTTAAAAGTTTTTTGTATCCTCCTCTTTAGACCTTGACACATATGAATATGCATGATATGAACCGCAAGATAGTAAGGCAACGTTCGTAGTCTTACTAAGCAGTCAAATGTGGCATTAGCTGAACTTCGTTGCTAGTCATTTGATCGCTCTGCGTTAGAGGATTTGGTATTAGAATTTCTAAATGTTTTACCCTTTCAAATTACTTCATGAAAAACTGACCAACCACAGCAAAGCAAGTACGTAGTAAACCAACATATACTGCAGATATTCACACAAATGAAAATTTGTATTTCTCAATTGACTAAAATAGGTTTCGACAAGTAAGAATGATAACTATGATAACTGCAATGTTATACTAGTTTAAAAGCTCCTATGTGAAAAATTTCCCATACTACAAACAGTCCTCCAACAACCGAAAAACCATTATATAATCATTTTACACACGAAAGATAGGAAGGAAGCAAGGAATAAGTTTAGAAATAAACATTGAAAGTATACTTAGTATATGTTACAAAAAGAAAAATGTGATGCTTGTTGGAGGCAAGGTGTCTTTTAAACACAATTTTCGGCTTATATTTTTATTTTTGGCAGTCCCAAAGACTAATCAGACGTTCAGTCTAGGAAAGAATTAGAATATCAGGAACACCGGCCAACGCGTTTAAACTGGCGAACGATTTTCTATCTGAATGCAGCAAACCCCTTTTTCGACCTCCAAGGTCGCTTACTGCTTTCAGCTTTACTGAGGCTTCATGGTCCTTCAGCCCGGCTATCAGATGGCGCCTTGTAACAACCAACCACTAACACTATCACAAAGCATGAAAATGACTAGGTTACCTCACTGATGATCACGAACGTGACGAAAACGAGTACTTTCACGCACTTAAAGAAAGTATCATGGAAATCGTTCCACTTTGTAATAAATGGCTCACATTGGATCGTCCAAGCCTTGGAGAAGCAGCTGATGAAAGCAACAACCACATAAATTCAGGGAGCTTTGTTCCCTTTAGTATTTAAAAAATTGTAGTCTCATGTTAGGTGCATCTTGTTCGTTTTTTACTAAATTTCTCAAATTTTTGCAGATAAAATCATGTTTCACTCACCATATAATTAAACTAGCTACGTGATATTTTTAAATGTGATGATTTATACATATACTAAATAAAAAAGTAAAAGTTTTAACTATATCCAAAAATTCTGATTCGAATACTGAAGAAGCCTTTGAGTATATAAAGCATAAATACTAGTTTTGTGATTTCCTTACTCAAATATAAATTTTATAGATCTTTTCATTGCGTGCTTAAGTAAATTGCTTTAATAATTAATTTTATAGGCAATCAACACTTTCTTAGTTGCAAAATGTGCTTCCGTGCATTTTTAGAGCACGAAAGAAAGTTCTCTATTGGTTAAAAAACCAATAATTCAAAAGTTCCAGAAATAACGATATTTACAGAAAAGATCTCAGAATATGATAAATGATGTGTTCTTGATTTTTTCGCGTTGTATGCGTGCGATAAATAACATGCCTTCGTGCAGAATAACCTTAACACTTCCAAGTCGCACATTATCAATACAGATGAATGCGCACGCATGATTGATGCGTTTAAGGGAAACATAGTAAAAATTCATGAAAAACAGTGAAATATAAAGTAGGAATTGCTTCTGTGAAGAGCAAAGATTTTTCTGTCAGGCTTAGAGTTTGTAAAGTTTTTCTTGTTCAGGCAGATTTTAATGTTTTTTTTTCCCTGTTCGTCTTTATTGAAGATTATCATCGGATTTGGTACGAAAGCGTTTTCTAAAGCGACTCCATGTTAGGAAATGGGTAAACAAAGTTTCCAAAGCTCTATATAGAAAAAACATAAACTGGTGTTTCAAAAGATTTACAAATTAACGTAAATAAAGATTTAATCAGCTTACTTTGTTTTCAAATATGCATGGGAATTAGCTTAGTATATGAAATTGTAAATAAGAAGAAGAAAATGTAGCTGGCGAATGGAACAGTTTTTGCATTACTAATTTTAATCTACCTGCAGTCTTAATGTGAAATGCCTGTTTAAATATTCAATTAATAATTATTAAATAAAGACCGAGTTCTGTATTGAGTTGATCAGCCTCTAACCACTATACTGTTCATTAATCGAGACAGATTAATCGATATGTATTATGAATGTTTCTTCTATTGAACCTGGATAAAGATAATAAAAGCAATCAATATATCGTCTTCTAATTGCGAAGGTAAGAGGAGAATTTTAATTTAAATGGCATCCCTAAACGCGATTTTATTTAAAACGCAATTTTAGATTGGCATAGGTTTTCAATGAAGCATCAATTGTATGAATCAATTGAATTTCAATGAATGCATCTATTGTTTTTGGAGTTAAGGCATCATTTCCTCTGCTTCAAGAGCAAAAGCTTGACTCTTAAACAGGTGAGAAAGGTAACAGAGGTTGTTTAATACAACTAGAATGTGGAATGAGAAACAGTGGTAGAGGAATAAGTATTTAGCATTATATCTCATGTTAGACCGCTGTGTGCAACTCTCACTAAGTTGGTACGCAAGGGACAACCGATTTGATGGCAAATTTGTTTCAAACAAAAGGTGTACTCGTCTTTTAAGATTAGTCCATTGTTTCTTAGCAGAGCATTCGTCTCTACCATTGATATTTTCTGCATCATTACAATTCTGCAGTGTTATAGACGACTACAGACAAATATAGCTAAAGACCTGAGCTCTTCATAAGATACCAGTATGTTCCAAAAGCGTCTAATGTAAACTGCTGAGAGAGAGTGCTATGAGTTCCACCGTCTTTCTCATGTTAGAGCGTCTTCTGTAATAGCTTTATCTTTATGATAATTGAGCTGTGGTGTGTTAATATGACAAGTCTTCATAAAGCAAAATTTTCAGTAGATTTATAATATCAACAAAAAATTATTTACACTTTAACAATAGAATATATGAACACTTTAGGAAGAATGTTTGTTTTAACTAAAAATTATTTTTTGATTGACGCATTACTGTTGCATTTTATTAAGATATTCTGAAGCACATGTTTCTGGAAATAAACCCAAAGGCAAAAAAAACTCTTAAAAAAGAATTCGTCTCACTGTGACGGAATTTCATATGCGAATAATTTTTATCCGACATGCAGATGATTAAATTTTGGCCGGCAATGAATGAACAGCTGAAGCTCAAAATCATCAATGATCACAACTAAGCATCCGAATGCTATACAAAAGAGAAGAAATTCCAGTCTTAGCATACATTCGAGATTGATTCCATACACCTACCAATATCTCGCAAATACACAAGTGTCTCTCTTCATGATGGTGATGAAGAGAGACACTTGTGTATGGCCTTCAAACAGAAACAGGTAGTAAAAGGAAGAAATCAAAGGCGAATTCGACATTTGTGTCGAAGCGATAAATCCATTTTAGAAGGAATGGTTGAGCCAAAAAAAGCATAGCGTCAGAAATGCAGCAGTAGGACTAACATATGATAGCAGTTGAGGGCATAACTAATGTCTCAGTTAGCTCTCTCAACCCTGATTTGTTATTATCAATCTTCTGATGTGTAATAGGAACACTAGTGGCCTCAAGAGCCATTACAGTGGTGGCCCGAAAAATTCGAATCAAAGTAGCTTGAGAAGAATCGAAAAGTTGCAAAATGTAGCACATTACATCAGATATGATGTGAATTTCACGATGTCTTACGTTCGGAAGCTGACATGACCTCTGGCATCATTACAATTTCAGTCCCCGTCTGAGGGCTACCGAACGCAATTCGATTCTTATAATAGTTTTTACGAAACTCTTCCAAACAGATTGCTAATTTTACATTGTTCAAATTTGCGTTTCTTCTTTTAATTACTTTTCAATTAGTGTTATTTTCTAGTCAATTTATTCATATACGCTATTTAAAACTTTCTCACGTTTGTATTAACTTTATTGTGCAAATACCTTTGAGGTGACGGTTTATTTGTTTATTCATTGCTTCTCGTTCTACTTTAATTATTAACGATTTTAAGTGATGCACTAACTCTAGAACTTCTTATTTCGATTCATAAGATTCTGGTTGCTAATAAAAATAATAATTCTTTCACTGTTAAATTTATCTGTGTTTTTAGCGTTGGGACTAAGGTGTTGCATTGATTTTTAATAATTTTTTTTATCTTAGTCAAGAGAATGAATTTCAAATATTCGGTACGCGGGCAACAAACTAAAGTATTATTACTTTGGAACTGCGGGGAGGGGAACTGACTTGAGAAAATAAAATGTATAGAGAAATAAAAATCGCGAATATAACTTTGTTAAACGGCATAAACACATAACATTGTTTTACCTTCGCTTTACAATATTGTTCCTTTTATTGCTGTTATCTTTATGTAGCTGGTCCATTTATCGACACACAGTATTATACGATACATTACACAGTATTATACAATACTGTGGTACTTGAGTTACACAGTATTGTACTTTTGTTAGTACAGTGACTATGGTCCATGACTGAAGTCTTTTGATCAGCCTTTACACAAACAAAGGCAGTTCGAATAGAAATTTTACAATTTGTTTCTTTTTAAAGTTGAATATGTCACTTAAGTTGAAATGCATAGTACATTAAAGAGAAAAAATTACCAACGTATAAATAAATACGTAACTAGTTAAAACTTTATGCTCCTTTTTTGTTCGAAGTTTCAAAGAAAAAATGTGAAGAATGATGTGTTGAAGTTTTGTACAACAGCGAGACAGTTATTTCAATTATGAATAGGCATTCGTATCTCAAATTTGATAAAGCTCTAACTTCATTTGGGTTAGAATTTTTATATATGCGTATAT
>KK117406.1:329082-368197 GCA_000611955.2 Stegodyphus mimosarum
GCAAGAATCATGAACGATCTCATTGTGCAATTTAAGACTCATCCATTGTCTATCGCCACGTGGTGCACTGCTCAAAATTAATTCACTGGTAGAAGCCTCAAAATCAGAAGAAATTTCAAGATAAGTTTATTGCTGCTCTACATATATTTTCGATACAAGGTTTTTTGTGATTTATAGAAAGCGATGCAAACCGATTTGCTCTCCAAGTGTATCGTTAAACGAATGGACGTTCTGCATTTACAGTAGGACTATAGTTATGATCTGATTATTTAATTTTCTTGTTTTATTTGAGTGAGTTCAGCAGTAAAATTTTTGATATGAAAAATAAATAGAGTAAATTGTAGATGATTAACTTGTATTTTCTTCTTCAACTATCACAACGTCTGGGGTAAGTACTTTATTTTGCTATCCTCTGTAGGTCACATATTTTATCCCTATCATTCGGGTTATTGCGGAAACAACGTGATGTACTCTTAATCACATGTCTTAATCCTATACTGGGTAGTTGGATTTCTTCATTCTTATTCGCGGTTCATCGCTGATAAGATTAATATTCAAAATTTTGGTTATCACTTGTACACCAGAATAATTATAATTAATATTTCTCATAACCTACAGAAATTAACACAATCTTCATACATAAGAAATTAAAATATATATAAGTATTTTTACCACATATAAATATTTTTACTACAATAATACTATCAATTTGTCAATGTGTAAAAAAGAAGAATAAGAAAAAAATCTAATTCTTCACATGATTTGAGACTACTAAAAGGAATTTGTTTCCTTAGGTCATTCTTACGGTACTTACAAATGCGGCTTAATCGCTGATTTTATTTAGATAAAAGAACTGGATAACATACTGCGTTCATAATGTAGTCTTGAATAATGGATTTAATTCACAGTAGTGTAGTAGAATTAAACATTACATTTATGCCACACCTATTCCCGAGAAAAGACCTGTAACGCAATAAGTATTTTTTATTACAAAAAATAAGAATATAAAAGTAGTTTGTAGGTGCATTTGGGGAGTTTATGAGGTACATCAACACGGAAAGTGTGAACGTTAATGACACACTGCGTGTAAATTTTTCCTTTTACATTTAAAATGTATTACGCAACATATATTTGAAACTTTCGTCTACGAATGAATCTAATTTCGAAATTTCTTATTCATTGCAGGGAGCATGAAATTTTAGACCTAATGATGTAAATTGGCAGCTTGAAGACTGGGCGGAGTATGTTACTAGATTCTGGCGTAAAATATTGATTTGCTAATAAAGAACGCGTAATTCTTATGCTTAATTCTATGGAGATGTACTGGAAAATAAGCAAATTATATACTGCTAGTTTTATTTTATTTTAAAGGCAACAAAATATTTTTTAAATCTGTCTTGAGCGTAAAATTTTAAGCATGATGGGGAAGCTTAAATATGTGAAAAACCAATGATCAAATATGTTTTTGTCTTTTATCTATTCCAAATAATAATTTAAATTAAAGTGCACGAAATATTACCTGATACCTGTAACTGAAGTGCAGTTCAGAGTAATATACTAGGTAGTCGCCGTGAGTGTAATAGAAATTAGCATTGCTTACTCTCGTATCATCGAACCCAGGTTCGAAGTTCTAAGATGGCTTGAACTTTTGTAAATTTATAGTACCTTTACGGTATGACGGTACTGAAAATACACGGTGAGATGAACGTCCTCAAGAGTGGCTTCATTAAAAAAAAGGGGGGAAAGAGAGGTGAGAGACCTTCAAACCGATCCTCAGGATTTGCTCCCTAAAAATTCTAAAGGAACCGGGTAAAGCCGTACCTTCATCTATATGATGTCCAATGTCCACGCTAAGGCCAAAGCTTCCTGCACCTCTTGCAAAGATAAAACTTGTGGATTTCTTCTGATGTTAGTGACGGACTAGTGAAATACGTCACGTCATATAAACAGTAAAAGCATTCAGTCAGTGAAATACATGCAAGTGTAATTTATTAATGCTGAATCTTTTGACATATACAACATGAAATTATGGCACTCAGGTTGGAACTCTTATGATACCCGAACCAAAACATACATTTTTACGCTATGTTTTAAACAATGTATTTATTAACAAACATAAAAGTTTAGTTTTCCATTAACCTTTTACTTGAAAAATTTGTAATTAATCCTCCTACGTAGGTTTTAGTATCATTTTACTATAAACTTTAATTTAATTTGGTTGTTATCCGTATGAGTGCCACAAATATGAAAAGAAATCGGTAACCAGTATTTAATGAAAAATAAAAAAAAATATGTTTGGTACAAGAGAAATCAGCCTCCTTTTAGAGATCTGAAATAATTACTAATGAAATAAAGGACTTTATTATTAATCACCTCGATTTCTTTTTTATCAATAAAGGAAACCATCGGGGAAAATGCGTTCCATTTGATTAATGCTGCAGTAACTTAATTTAGTTTAGATGAGAGAATTGTTTTTCGTTTTGTGCTATGGAAAGTATTTCGAGCTGAATGGAGCAGAGCTTGAATGCACTGATTAGAAATTGCATCGTGACGTCGGTAGTTAACATTTCATTTCCTTAAGGGAAGTGTAAAATGTTTCTGTTTATTAAGTATTTTCTGCCTCCTTTTCGCAATCCTTCTGGTGTAATATACATTTCATATTCGACGCGTATTCAGGAGGTCTGGAGCTCGAATCCCAGCGAGGGAACTGCATATTTTTCACGTGTGTTGCTTCAGACAAACAAATTATACTACGAAGTGGCATCCGACATAAAAGGTGGTGAAAGATAGTTCGTCACCACCCTTGATTTGGCGATTAGGTTCCCTAATCTACAGTCACCCTTTAAAAGGGTTAGTATGTAAGGTATTTTTCCCCTCCTTTTCAGACGCCTTCGTGGTGTAAGTGGAAGCATACTCGACACGTATTCGTGAGGTCCAGAGCTTGAATCCCTGCGAGGGCACTGCACATTTTTCACATTTCTTGCTTCAAAATAAACTACCCCATTTAAAGAATAACTTATGACTCTGCATGTTATTAAATCCACCTAACGAAACCTGATATAGTGAAACAATGGCATTTAATTATTTTCAGAGAAAACCTGAATTTTAGTAAAATTTGAAGTTACTTAAATCAAAACTACACTATCTAGTTTAGCTTTATATATATATAATACTGTAGCTTAGCTTCGTTAGAGCTAATCAAAGTATATAAACATTTTCGTGGTTTCCCTTAAGTGATATACAAATATGGGCCTATTTACCCTAAAAATTTCTCCACGAAAACATTCCTTAGTTGGCAAGCTCTCATATAGTTTGTCATAATCAATTAAATAAATACACAAAATCTCCTTACTCTTAAGATGATTAAGTAATTAATTTCATGTTAGATGGACGAAGCTTTTTGAAAAACTGTGAAACTTTTCATAAAGAATTATTGTGGAATTGTCATATAATGGAATTGGATCGGATTATATGTTTACACCAGTGTCTATCAAGCTTTTCGGCCTCGTGACCAACATATATGCATATTGCTCAGAAAAAGGGAAAAGAAAATCTCTAGGTGAAAATAATAACATGTTAATAAATTAATTAGGGAATTAATTAGGGATTTAATTAGTGATTCATTATATACAAACTCATATTTTGAATAATTTTTATACAACCCCAACACAATTGATGGAAATAGTTACCCAGTTAACGCGGGTAAGCTTTTGGTCTATTTTTTGTCAATGTATCATTGCGGAAATTCAAAAAATGGTAAACATAATAACAAATAAAATAAAAATTCTGGACGACGCAAAGCCGTTCTCAGAAAGCACTCAGAAGTAAAATTTGTTTTTGTTTGAATTTACTTGTTCTTTTATTTTTAAGCGAGTTTTTTTAAATTATACGTACTAAAGTGCTGTGACGGAAATTTCTTCCTTAAATTCGTAAGTTCACAATTTCATAGGCTACGTTTTTGACAATTTATTTCCAGGAAGCCTTATATTTTTGTCCTAATGCTTTTACTACAGCTCAATCGAAATAAACCAATTCACTCTTAAGACATTATTTGTAGTGTTCATATTTTATTCACATTACTATAATCATTTATGTATCTTTGCTCCATTATTTTTCATCATCAATGTATTCCAAAACAAAAAGCCTCAAATAAAATAAATATTTTCTTCTATTCGCGTATACATAATGGATTATTCGAATAAAACGAGCATGTTTTATACATTTGATCAAACATCTTTCATTTCCAAACACACTGCAGCATGATGGTTCTAATTTAATTTTCTTCCAACATCCTATGTTATTTTGTTGTAGCTGCTTCCATATAAAATATGTATATACTAATATTGAAATTAATCTCAAAATTCCAAATTTTAAGGCAATTCTTTGGAATATTTATGTACCTCATACGTCTATTATCATATTAAAAATGAACAGCTGTATGAAATGTGACTTTTCAGATCGCTTCTTTTAAAAATGAATTTCAAGAAATAAGTAGGAAGCTAGGCTTGAGATACTACTATGTATTTTAAAATTGAAATATGCTCTTTATAATAGCCGTTGTTTTAACAGCGCATGTCTGGGTATTGCAGCTGTTGCGCATGTTAGAACCATTTTCAGCGTGCGCTTATCTGGATTTTAATTCAGAAAAATATTTCAAATCCGAGGGCTTATAGTTTGTGGGAATATAAGAAGCTTGTTTCGTTATTAAATCGATTGCAGTAATATGCCGCTGAATGCAAAAGTGTCATTTTTTAATATGTTGTGTGCTCACAAAGACGTACAACGTGTTAAACCTTGCAGCAAAAACAATTATAAAAGCATTTCATTCATTTAAAATCCTTATTTTGATAAATTGTAACTATCTAAAAATGTGCAATTCAATAATTCGGACTCAAAACGAAATACACCTGCCATATGAATATAATTTTAAAGAAATACATATGAATAAGATTTTAAAGAAATACACCTGACATATGAAATTATTATGTTAGAATTTATGCATTCATTAACAGAAATCAGTCTCAAAGTGTGCTGTGTGCTTTCCTAACAAACTAAACCTGAACTGAAGAAAAGTAATAAACACTTTTATTTATAAATATGTTACATTATAGCCAGAAAAATTAAAAGGCTGATTTTAATTTGCATCTTCGATTGAAAATTTACTTTAAAATCTGAGGGAAGCTTAAACTAAAAAAGGTATCTATTTTAAGAAATGTTCTATAGCTTTCCAGTAAAACCCTACTGCCTCTCTTATTCTTGAATGAATACAATAAATATTGATGTAGACGAAGAGTGATTCCTTAATATTTTTTTATTTTTACCGATGACTGTTTGACACAACATATCCGTAAAGAAGAATCAGAGTATTTCGTTAGCTTATACTCAATCTTTTGATACAATGGCCTTGCCTCTTTTTAGTGTACACACAATAGATGCTTCTCTGTATAAGCATTTGCATGAGAAATTTGCTTTCTAGAATGAGAATTTAAATGCGACCTCTTCTTTATGAATTTCGAGGATATACCTTTAAGTATAAATTATACCTTTAGGTACCTTAAAATATTACTTCTGTTACGGTCCTTCAGAGATTTGCAGTGATTTTTTAGAAATTTATTTCTAAATTTTAGAGTTAGATTTGATTTATTACTCATCCTATTTTCTTGGCTCAGTGTCACAATATGTTGCAGCACTCGCCTTTGTGTCTTATTTAGAACTAATCCTCTTGATTCGGTGAAGGGCGAAAGATAAAACGAGTAGTTTTTTTGTCTGTAAGCGATTTATATTCATAAAGAGTGTAGACGTGGCAGAAGTTTTTATATTAAAAAACTCTTGTATTATAATTCATTGATATTTTACCAGCCAGGGAAGCAGCTTGAACTTGCATTATTTTTAATATGGCAAGTTCTCATTTCAGTCTGCGTTAAAATTAAAGTGTGATCCCACCATTAGTGGATAAATAAACCTTAATTTGTGTCTTATGTTTTACGTTGAAAATTTAATAATTATTAATCAACCTCAATGACTTAATAATTGCTCTATTCACGCAAAACTGATGACTCAAAATAATTTAAGCTTCTGAAACCTCTAATACGTAATCTTAGTACTATTTTTATTTATAAAATTAATAGTAAATGTGCTTTTAATTAAGCCGAATATGAAAAAGTAATGAAATAAAACAGCCAGAATATTGTCATATTTAATGTCGCATTTTTAATGCGACATTAAATGTGGTTATTTGACATTTTTATGTCAAATAACCCCATTTTTATTCAATTTTCGTGCATGAATATATGTACATAAAAGTAAGCTAAAAATATTAAAGCAACCATTTAATTTTAATTGGTAGTAGCCCCTTTTATATATTTTAATTTGTTATTTTCCCCTTTCGATCATTTACATAATGATGGTGACGTAGCAAATTCGAAATTTAAACTCATAGTTTTCAAACTGAAACATTCCTCTTAAACTAAGCCTCCATAATGAATAACTACGCACTTTCACATCTACTTTCGTCAAAGTAACATAACACCGCATTTGTGTGTCATTTACGTTATAAATTGTAAGCTCCCAAAAATGGTCGGATGCTTATTCAGTTCATAATTATGAGTAAATTAGATTTTGCATCTAAAGATTTTATGTTATTCAGTAATAAAATCCTGTTAAATCTCTACGTCATCATTCCACTTACGCTGTAAAGTTCTTTCAAGTTATTTAAAGCGAAATAACACCCCCCCGAACTATTAGAGCTATTTACAAAACCCATTACCTTATATGTATATATATGATAACTGCATGTATATGTATAAAGTATGTATTGTTACGGATTTTATATTTATTTGGCTATTTATTTAGATATGTAATTAAAATTGCTTTATATTTCCCGTGCAACGCAGACGACGTTTGAACAGAAAGCTACGTCGAAAAAAAAATAAAATAAAAATAAAAGAGCGCATGCATTTAATGTTTAATAAATAAATATCTCGTAATTACTGTTGCCATCCAGAAAAATCGAGATTGTTCTACTGACAATTAAAAAGCTTAAAAAATACGAATTTAAACGCCTCAACTCAGTCGTTGTTGTTGTTGCTGTAGTTGTAGCTGTAAAAAGCGAACTACTGTTTGTTTATTTAATGCTGTTATTGATTATAGCGATTTCGCTGTGAAATAGAATTATTTTATCTGTTTTGAACTGAGTTTTTGCTGAACTTTTGAGATATTGTGATATTGTGCGAATATCTCTGAAGAAATATTTCAGCATTTCGATTTATTTCTTGTTAAACAAGAATAAATTTTTGTTATCTTTTTACGACTTATGCATTCAATCCATAACGAACGAGTACGCACACAACAATATGCATGCATGTATATATATGAAGAACTGCATGATTGATATATATATATATATGTATTTCATGCAATATATATATCATGCTGTTCTTCAGTAAATTTATTAGACATTATTTTACAGTTTTCAAGTTTATTCAAATTGGCAAATTTGTTACGTGCAAAATATTTAGTAAGTTTAAACTCTATGATTAAATTGACGGCAGTATTTTTCATGTAGTTTGACTTGTTGTTAAACTAGATTTTCTTTGCATTTTATATTATTAATCTTTTTTTTTATATTATACGTTTGCTTGTGTGAACAGTTTTATGTATGGGTAATCGTATACTTTCTGAGACTTGAGTGTAAATATTGTACCTAGTTTTTTTAAATTTTCACTTTATATTTCATTTGATTTTATTTTTTATTTTAATTGCTTAAAAGGTTTGGGCAGACTCAAATGTGATTCAGTTTTCTTGAATTCAGTTCTCTGTGATTCAGCTTTTTCTGTTTCAAATTATTACCCCTTGAGAATTTGATCTGGAGAGTAAAATATGAATAACCTAAGATGTATTATAAAATTTTAATATGCTTGATAAGTTCACTTAAAATAAATTAATTTTTTTCAAACATTTTATGGGATCGATTGAGCTTTTACTTTATGTTTTTAAAATTTAATGGATTTCTTTTAATTTAAGATTTTGATACATATAATCTATTTACTTAAGTAAATATATACAAGTACTTGGGTAAACAAATTGAATTGAGACATGATTGCACCATGAATGCAGTTGAAAAAACACTTGCTAAAAAGAAATGCTTTTGCATGGATGACGAAAAAAATGCGCTGCAATACATTTACTCTAGAAAATAGCGTAATCTAATATGTTATCTCATTTGATCCCTAGCTGTAATATATTAAATTTTGAAAGCAAAAATAAACACTAAAAGTTTAAAATGAAGGAATTTCAAGAAGTGAAGAAATGAATTATTCTAAACAAATATTAAGATATTATCTTTTCTTGTTTAAATAAAACCCGAAAGGTCGGAAAAGGGTCTTTTAGAATCGATTTTAATCCAGGTTTCTGCCTCTTTAATCAAATTCGAACCTTTGTTTATTCTGCAAACGAATTTTTCCACCACTTTGGAACATCAAACATGTTGGTCGTTTGCATATTAGGTACATTAGTCTTTGCAGATGTTTTATTTGCTATACCCTCATGTATTTCTTTTAATGGAAAATACATTTAAAACTCTATGTAATGCGAATACCTGTACAGCATTTTCGTTAAATTTCATGAGTAAAAACAAGGTAAGTTTCTTCTTTCGCCAATGAAACCTGTAGCATTTCATTGCCTGAAAAAAATTGTTTTGCATTAAATATATTTATATGAATATGTAAGAAACGTGATATGTAAAAGATTAAATTAGCAACATAAATTTCCCTTCTCTGTTCTAAAAATAGTAACCTCTCTCTGCACTGCGTCATTTCTAGATTAATCTATGTCATATGATCTTACATAATTCTGTTGATGTAAATGGAAGTAAAAATCAAGCAACCAATAGTAATTTTACAGAAGTATCCAATCAAAATGCATTAAGAACCAAAACTAACTCAGTCTGATTTATGATTTCACCCTGGACGTAAGGCACGCTACTATTTGGCCTGGTTGGAATGCTGTCTGCTGCTTTCTTCTTTCTGAAAAGTTATCAAAAATTTAAACCTCTTGAAATAGGCACAAATAATGTGTCAAGTTGTTTGTGGCTGCAATATGTTACTGAAAATAAAATAAATTTTTAATCTGCCTCGACTGCCAAATTTCTTATTCAGTGTGGATCAGCATCTTAGCATTCTACGACATCGAAACTCCTGCTAGTCATTACTTGTAAATTATAAATTTGTTTTTATTACCATGTATATATATAATATTTTGTATAACTAATTAGACGCATGTATAATAACGACGCTAAAAATTTGTATTTTAAAATTAGTAAGAAGCTGATAGTAAAAGAAAAGGTTAAAAAGGTTAAAAACGTTTTGATTACGTTATCTAATTCTCATTTGTAGTACAGACGTGTTCTCGATTTTCAGTGATATGCTTCTCTACGATTTTTCTTTCAATATATTTTCTTTTAATACCAGAACGTATTAACCCGATACTTCATGAGCTCATATATAAACTTATTTTTGGAAAGTAGAAACTAGGTATTATCTTTGTTATCCTAAGGATAAAGTTGATCACCAAAGTATCACCATTTGCATATTTTATTTATTTTTCCTCTCTAATTTAATTAATAGAAAGGTGTTTTGAGACCTGTAGGAGTTTGAGAAGGAGTAGAAATTAGCATTAAACAATGGAGCTTGCAAACATAAAATGACAATAAAAACTCAAAGCATATCACAACTTCATAAAACGTACATACAATAGTGTGCTTTATCATTTACTACCATAAAATAATTAAAAGCACGTTACAAAAAGTAAGAAATTCCAATATATAATTTTAGAGAAAAGTACAAACATTCATTAGGCAATAGGAGAAATATAATAAAAAATAGTGTTAATTAATATCAGAATAAAGTTAATATTAGTATATCCAGTTCTACTTTATTTATTTCGAAACTGTCTCTTATTATTATAAATTGTTGTGTTCTGGGTGCTGGAAATTATTGCTTAAAATGAAATAAACACTATTGGTCATGACCTGAATGATTTGCCAATCCAATGAATTTAGTGTTGCTGAAACACAATGCCCCGTGGATCTCGGCTGATTTCCATTATGTTTCAAACAACACAAAAGTTATCAACGAATATATGAACCCCATATGAAGCCTCTAAAAATGTTCAAATTGCTTTCAAGAAGTATAGAGAAATCATGAAAAAATGTTTTGCTATATGTGCTACAGAAATTTACAAAGTAGTAATACTCCCAAGTATATATTATGATTGCGAACATAATGCTGCATGGCAATTGTTTTTTTTTTTTTTGAAAAATGTAATAAGTCCTTACCTTCATGCAGGATTTCAACTAATGAAATATATCCATTGCATTTATTCTGATATTTAAAAGCAATAATACTGCAACCACATTTTTATCAATACAGAAATCATTCAGCGTATAAATAAAGTTTTGCATTCATTTGCTGGAATATGCTTACAACATAACTACTGTTTGAGTTACTAATTAGGTTCCTCTTTAATATCATGGAGGTAGTGCTAGATTTTGAACAAACTAAACTCGACGCCGGTATATAATTCTGTAGCATGAATATAAAAAAATCATGTATAAGATGCTTGCAAGTGACTAACAGTGGAAATGGCTTCATTTAATCTAATATGATTTCGAGCTAGGAAATTATGGTGTCATTCGTTGCCTTCATTTTACAAGCAATGGCGATTTTTGCTATTACGCTTTCGAGGAAGGACACCAGTAAGAATGGTGGATTCCTTGTACTGAAATATTACGTAACTTTTCAAAGAATCCTGTTGTAAATGTCTATGTTCTTCAGTATTATAACAATAAGTAGAAGTAATGTTGAGATGAAGTTTCATTTTGGAATAATTTCTAAGAATTAAATTCACACTTGTTAACTTTTTGACAAAGGTTCAGTGGATTACATTCATTGATTATGATAGATATCTTGACTACGTACTAGTTAATAATTAAAATTCTCCCTGCTAAATGGGAACTGATTCAATGTTTATTACTTCTGCAATATCTATCCCATTAAACTACTATAGAAGGTTGAGGTATTAGTAAAACGAGAAACAGCAGATGGCATGTAACGTAAGATGGGGAGACCAGTACTTTGCCGTCATCTTTGGCAGTTAGACAAATGTAGACCTACTCTTCCCACTGTGTTAGAATCCGCTTAACACTGTAGTTTGGTAAGGAATACAAAGCAGTAATAGTGAGGACGATGGAAAAAAAAGACCTACAAATCGCTATGGAGGTGTATTGAGCAAATGTGTAAAAGGAGAAATTAAGTAACATCAAGCAGACCCAGCCCGTATGCTGCCAGGATGTTTAGGAGTGCCCTGATTTTTTATGAATGCCTTTCGTTTGATGACATAGCGTTGGCACGTAAGTCATCTATATTTTTCCGAAATCTGAGATGGTGGTTTAGTGTCAGTGCACAGCTCGACAGATACTGTTCGGGAATTTCCGTAATATCGCAAGTGCATGTGTCCATATTGTTTAGGCAACGCTTATGAAAATATACTGGTAAAAGGCTATGACCTGTAACATAACGTGTTGTCTAAAAAGTGGAAGTACACCTTTTGTTGCTGACTTTTATAAGATATGTTAGGCTTTGTGGTACAAGGTCAGATACGTCTTGCCATTTTGCTTTAGCCAAATCATTGACGAAACGTTTCTTATAAGAATATGGTAGGAACAGATATGAATTTGCTCCGCTGTTGCGACTTGTTTCCTTTGCCATCTGTTCACTCATTTCTTTGATTCCCAACATATACCTTTATCAAATGGACATGGATCCCTTATGGTGATATCAGAACTGTGGACTGGATTTAAGATGGCATGCAGCAATGAGAGGCTGTCGCTCTAGAAACTGGAGCTATTGTGTTTACTGTTTTTCGCATGAGTTATTGCCATTGTTAATGAGTGCGCTTCTGCCTTAAAGTTGCTATTATTGTGTGAAAGTTATGCTTTAAATGAGCGAAATTCTTATTTATTGGTGTACTGAACGAAGAGGCATCCAATTCCATCTTGGCTTGAATTCTGTGCTTAGTACTGAAAACAATTTATTGCAAAAAATAAAGAAAGAGAATACGGGATAAAATAATCAGGATAAAATACTCTCTGAGGACATCCATCCTTTCCCCTTGCGTGTATTGCTTTAACAAAAACTTAACCGCAAGCATGTCCATTATAAATTGCATGTCTCTATTACTTTCAACCTATATATTTAAACATGTATATTTATGTACTACGTTAAAATTAATTTAACAATTCAAGCTCATTTTATTCTGAGCTGAGCGATTCAAATACTGGGCAGTACAATGAATCTGAAAGGACTTATTTTAGTGCTAAAGTATGCATAAGTATCCATGCGATTTCTTATCTTTGACATAAATTCATTGCAGTTATAGTGTGACAAATTTTCGATTGTCAATTATTTTAATTTTCCAACTGAAAATTTAATTATTAGATTATTTTAATTTAGGCGAACTGCAGGCTTGAGATTCATGAATTGTAATAACAGCAGTTGAAACATCATCAAAAGCAGACAAATAAATGTTATAAAAATAAATTTAATTTTTAGATTCTATTCAAATTACTCGAAAAGGATGTTTCAAAATTACTTTTAGAACTGGACATATAATTTAGAAAGTCGTTTCCATATCTTTTATCACTTTCTTACCTATAAAAATACTTTATAATGAACAAAATACTATAATTTCTGTATCTTTTTTAATATATTCTGTCATATAAATATATACAATTTAACTGCAGATACTTTTCAAAATATAATACATGTTTTCAATCTTGTACTTGAAAAGGCGGCTTTGATAATAATCTTCTAGGGTATAGAGTCGTTTCGTATTTCCACTAAATGCATTCGATATAGCAGAAATTAACGCCCCGCCAGGTCTCTGGAAGCAACGGGTCTCTGCTATATGCTATTCCAAAAGATCCATATAATCAATTCGCCGATATTTGTAGTTCTTGCGTTGGGCAGCCTGTTCAGCAGAATATTGTTCTGTGTTTTTATTCTTCTTTCATTTCTTTTTATGTATTTCTTCCATTCTTTCATGGCGACTTTCTTGATTCACCGTGTTTAGTGACTGCCAACTTCTGTGACATGATTATCACTCATTTCCTCTTGGTTAAGAGCGACGGTTCAAGTAGCAATTTCTGTATTTTAAATTTAAAAATAGAAATGTTGATATTTGGTTCCAACTTAAATAAATTAGCATAAGTAGAAAAAAAGAGCCAATTAAATCTTAACCATTCATTAGATTGGGAAATACTATAACCAACATACAGATAAATAAACAATGAAACGCATAATTATACGCTAAACTCAGAATCCTAGAAATACTGTAATGATTTATCGCATATACCGTTGTTTGTGCATTGATAATTAGCACGTCTAACTAGTAAAGTGCAAATTTTGGAGTTCTAATCCCGAGAAAGTATAGTTATTTTCCCCTTTTTTTGATTAAAAAAAAAGAACTGAAAGTTTTCAGATTTTATATTACGCCCAAAGGGGCATTTTTAACGGTTTGCGTGTTACCTTTATTTATTAACTATCATGTTCTTCGCCCTAAAACCGTAAAATTCAATTCAACAGCAATATTTCAAAATAGTTTTAAAATGAGCATATCTCTAGAATTTCCGATACACAATCTCGTGAGGTGGAGATAATTATTTTCGCACACTGTTGCCATTGCTCGCTTTGAAATCGTTGAGTATGTAAATTAAAAATTCGTCAATGTATTACAAATTATGCAAACTATTATTAAACAAATTCCAAATGCCAAATTTGGGCTTCCAGATGGCATATTCGGAGGAGTATTACGTTATTCAAAATTCGATGGCTCTAGGTACCGTTATTTTATCACAGTGCAAAAAACGTACGTACATTTATGTAGATTCTAGAATATTTAATTTCTTTAAATATAACACAGGGGGATAATATTTGGTGGCAACAGTTTAAAAAGCGACACGAACATTTACAGTGAATCGACGCGAAATGCCAAAGTGGAATTAATAGTCCTTCTGAGTTAACGCTCCTTTGAGCTAAAAAAAATCCCCACACTAAAGTCTGTGCTAAAATATATTGAATGAGAATTTATTATCACCTAAATATGGCCGCCTGAGTCTCATGGCTATTCCCCGTTATCTTGGGAAACCATTTAAAGATTGTTTATAAATCAACTTGATCTAGAACAATATTTTAAAATTGGTTTATATAGAAATTACACAGTCCAGTCACATTAATGTGACCATCTGTCAAAAGCCAGAATAACCACCTTTCGCAGAGCGGACTGCTGCGAGACGTGCAGGAAGAGAGTCACATAGGTCCCTGAAGGTGTTCTCTGGGATGTTGAGCCATGCCGACTTTAATGCCGTGGCCAGCTGCGCTAGATTACGCGGTTGAGGATCCATGGCGTGAACAACTCGATCGAGATGGTCCCACAGATGCTCGATTGGGTTTAAGTCAGGTGAGTTTGCTGGCCAGGGGAGGACGGTAAACTCATCCTGGTGCTCTTCGAACCACGCACGTACACTGGCAGCTGTATGGCACCTCGCATTGTCCTGCTGGAAGATGCCATCATCCTGAGGAAAAACAATGCGCATGTAGGGGTGAACATGGTCCGCAAGGACAGATGCGTACTTGTATTGATCCATTGTGCCTTCCACAATGATCAGTGAACCTAGAGAATGCCAGGAAAACATTCCCCAGACCATAATGCTCCCGCCTCCAGCTTGGACCGTTCCGGCAATGGTTGCAGGGTGGTTCCTTTCAGAGGTTTCACGCCTTATACGCCAACGTCCATCTGTCCGATGGAGCATAAAACGCGATTCATCCGAAAACGCAACCTGTCGCCACTCAGTGGACGTCCAGCTGCTGTACTGGCGTGCAAATTCTAGCCTTCGCCGTCGATGAACAGCAGTCAGCATAGGTGCACGAACCAGGCGTCTGCTTCGGAGGCCCAGACGCAGCAATGTTCGCTGAATAGTACTTTGGGAGACACTTTTGGTAGCCCCTTGGTTCATTTTGGTGGTCAGTTGCTCAACGGTAGCCCGTCTATCTGCCCGAACGAATCTCCGGAACCGTCGTTCGCCTCTGTCATCTATGGCCCGTGGTGCATCACATTTGCCACGTCGCTGATTTTGGACAGTCCCATTTTGCCATGCACGGTACACTTTTACCACGGCGGCACGCGAACAGTTCACAAACTCAGCCGTTTCGGAAATGCTTCCACCCTTGGCCCGAAAGCCAATGATCATGCCCTTTTGGAAGTCGGATAAATCGCTTCGTTTCTGCATTACGCCAACGATTGAAATGTTTTCCGAAGCCCTCACACACCCTTTATATACGCTCAACTGCACTGTGCTGCCACCTGCCTTCTGTGATTGGTTATTTAACTCTGACATGGAAAGTACGTGGTGGTCACATTAATGTGACTGGACTGTGTATATGAATATTAAATAAACTAAATTTTAATGAAAGTTAAACTCTGTGTGGAAGCAGAAGCGATATTTTGTTGGCTTAGTACACAGATTTAAAATTTCTAAGCCCATCGTGTAAAACTGTACTACAAACATGAAATGTTGGTAAATTAGATTTGCAATGGAATTGCTATTAATTTTTTTAACAAAAGCTTTCATTAATTTTATTACTTAATTTTCAGACAAAAATACACATAACATATACAAAACATTCTAACAAGATCGCTGAAACACACTACAGTATATTAGAGTGTACTCTTAACATCTATAAAGTAACTGCTAGTTTGTAATGTCATTCAGTTTCAGGTTGACATATATTAAATTTCTCAAGTTAATCAAAAATTACGAATACAAATAAGTTTCTTACAACTGTTATATCATCTTCAGAGTGTCAAAAAATTAATTTTACTTGCGAATAAAACAACTGCGATTTTCGTAAAATATATAAAATAAGAAGGAAAATTAACACATATACTCATCTCTTCACTTTTCTTATGTTGCTACTATTGCGACAGTTTTTATGTAAATCATGTCTCAGTGTGTTCCCATTCCGGAAAGCGTAAATTTTTCCATTTCTCTTCCAAATTTAATCTGTCTCTTATTGGTGAATAAAATATATCATTTAAAGGCAATAAACACAGGTTTTTTATTTCTATTAGGATTAATTACTAGGTAGATCCTTGTAATTAAACTAGCTGAATTCATTAAAATCATTACACACTGTTTTTTCTTTCCTATAACAATTTCAGGTGTCTGGCGACTGGTTACTTAAATTTTTAATTTTGCTTAGACGCTATTTATTTAAATTTATATTTTTGGTATTAATAACTTTAAATTTTAAAGCATATTTATTAATTAGTAGCAAATAAAACAATTTCCTTAATTCCATTGTCTTGTTCCAGATTCTTTTCAGAAATTCTTTAATCTACCTAACACTCAGAGTAACTTGAATGGAACGCATCACTTGTTCATTTTTTGCGCCACTCTTTAAGTCTTGAACAAGCCTTTTATCTTCTCAATTAACACATTTACGCTAATTAAGTCTTCGTTATAGTCCTTCTTATCTTTTACGCTCTCTCTTAAATAATAGAGTACCCTTAGTTAGTAAAAACGTTGAGCCCAGTTTAATATGCAAATCACGTTTACCATTAAAACGCTGATAGCACTTGTTTATCCAGCATAATGAGAAGCATAGTTGTTATTGTGTGCTTTAATCGAGCCAATGATACTAAAGAATGAGTTTGGAGCTATCTTTTTAAGTTTGTTATATCTTAGATTTTCTTTATTAACTTTGAAGGAATTGAAAATTTGCTAGAATTAATTCTGTGTAAAAATTTCCTGCAGTCACCTTAAGTCCTTCGAATGACGGATTTACATTTCATTACTTTGCCAGTGAGATGAAAGCAGAGATTTGTTTGACTAATTTTTTAAAATTTCGATATAAGATCTTATTTTTTTTCTAAATTTTATAGTCTATGATCTAGAAATATCACTTTAATGAATGGTAATATTTAGAGTTTGTAAGAAATTATAATTATAAGTTCATTAATATTTAAGAAAATATTAATTAGATCCATCCAACCCTTATTATCAGTCTAGTTTTGTCATAATCGTAAACAAACAAACAAACAAAGAAATTATTATTTTAAGATAGATTTTTAGTGCATAAAGCGAAACAGTATGCATAAAACTAGGGATATTTCAAGAGTAGTGCAACATAAATGAAACTAGTTGCATTTAAAAACGCTAGTTGTTAATTTTATATCTCCGTGATAAAACCATAGTGCCATTTTCCATTACAGAATAATTTTTCGACGCGCAATGATATCTTATATATTTTATCTGCGTTGGAATCTGTAATTCTGAATTTCGTACTCCTTTTAATACAGAAATACTTCTCTTAATTAACACGTTCACTGCCACGGCAATTTTCAGAAATCTGGCCTAAAATGACAATTTGATTTAATCACATTATATTATTAAAAACTCTAATTCTAGTGCTTAGTTATCATCAAAAAGCATAAAAAATGTGTTTTTTTTTTAAAAAAGGTCTTACGAATTATCTCGTAGTTGGTTCCTGTAGCAGAAATCTCTCCGCGGAAGCCAACTACGAGTTAATTCGCAGGCAGACACCTGTCACAATGAAAAATATTCTATGAAACCGAATATAATTCGAGATTACAATAATGGAATGTCTGGTATTAAGCGATCAGATCAAATGCTTCCGTACTACTCATCTCTAAGAATGACTATAAGATGGCCCAAAAAGGTTTCACTACATATTATAGAGATATATATACACAATGCTCACAAAATTTTTCAAAAAGTAACTTCTAAAATAAAACTGATAAAGTTCAGAGAAGAATTTATCGCCGCATTGATTGGAGAAGAGTTTTAACCAGTTTTGAAAAAAATTAGATTGCAAGAGCTCCATTATTTAGAGAGTCTACCACCTACCAAAAAAAAACAGCGTTCGACAAACCCCTGTCATATACGTACCCAAGCAAAAAACGCTAAGAAACGCGTTATTTTTGTCCAGCCTGTAACGAGAAGCCAGCCCTTTGTGTCGAAAATTGTTTTAAGAAATACCATAAATAATAAAATATTATTTTATTTCTTGAATTTGAATTAATTTCTATAATTATATTTTTTGTTTGTTTTTTAATAAATTTTCCGTTCATGCAAGCCAGCATTGATTTTTTTTCTTTCCCAGAAGCTATCTATCGATATTAGCATTGATATATTCCGAGTTTAATCGTAGCTGCACAAAAATGGCAAGTAAACACAGTACGAGATAACTCGTAGTTGGCGTCCTAGAAAAGAACGCAATCTACGAGTTATCTCGTAGTTGGCAGTCAACATGTTAACATCGAACTTTTTAAAAATATTACTTCACATAAACAATACAGATTAAAAAACATGAAACAGTTGCTCAATTCTGACACAAAAACTGGAGGAATAATGTAAGAGAAAATTCTGATTTTAAATGGTACTTATTGAAATCAACCTAATAACAAATTAAATTTGAATTTTCTCTTTTAATTGTGGTGAAATGGAACTTTTAGCCATTCTTTTAAATATTATGTTATCTCATACGACGAAGACACGCTACAAACGCTGGAAAATACAAGCCTATCGTGATATTTTAAGAGCCAGCAGAGGATGACAGAAGGTGTATTTTCGATTAAAAACAATATTGCTTATCTGAATTTTGAAAAATGAATGAAGTGAAAAAATCGGCAAATGTTAGGAAATTCACAGTAACATTCTTGCCACTGAGAAATAAACTTTAGGTTAATTAAACTCTGTTTAACAGAAACAATAGCATTGCAAATTAAAATAATTTTTCAGAAATATAAAATTGATTGAGTCAGTTTTGATTCTTGCTTGTCTAAAAATTTCATTCAATTGAAATAATCCTTAAAAAAACAAGACCTTCATTAACCTGTCTGCATAAACTACCAAAACGCCTGAAGTTATATTTGAGATTCAAAACAATTTCTTCCCACTGTCCATTAAAGAGCAAAGAGGTGTGAAGGTTTCAAATGGTATCGTTCTTATTTTAGAAATGAGCTTCTATTAACCCCTAAGTGTATATTAAGCTTCTAATTGCCCCAAAGCGTATATTTAGTATACATTAAGTTCTTACAAAGAGCTTCCGTTAGCCCCTAAGTGTATAAATTGCTTTTACCTAAAGATAAGGAAACGCAGAAGTAACACAGGCAAATCAACAACCTTGTACTCGGCGTAGATTTTGTAAAATCCCAATCGATTTCGAGGGCAAAACGGATCCCCCTTCATTAGGAGCAAAAAAATTCTGCAAAAGCGAGAAAGCGAATGTCGACGATATTTATACCCTACGGACGACCAGTGGAAGAGCCGATAGCGCCATCTGTCAGCAGAAATAGTAACGAAATATGAAAGGGGGGGTTAAGTCAGTAGAATTTTGAAGGCACTAGGCAAGACTGGATTGGAATTGAAGTCATTGACTAAACAGGATAAATTTTTGTGAATGTGAAAAGCTTCAAGAAAATCCAGTTCTCTAACAGAACAAGCTTTCTGGATAATTTTAGCAGAACCCAAATCAAAATTGTGATTGAATTTCCAACTATGATGCTATTGAAGATTTGTTAATTTCAGCTTTTCGGACGTAAAATTCATGCTCTTTTATGCGCAACTTTAATGCTTTTTTCGTTTAGCCAATATAACTTAATCCACACTGACACTATATGCTATAAATTCCCCAAGAATTAAAGTCAGAAATAGAATCTTTAAGAACGGAACCTCGGATTTTATTTATAGGCGAGAAAACAACCTGAAAATTAAACTTGTGTATAATCTGTTTAATTTTGTAACGACGTTGTCCACGTCGGCGTGTTTCTCTTGCGTCTTGAAACACAGAAGTATTCATTGACGACAAGACCGTCTACAATAAAGATGAATTCGAAAAACTGCCTTTTAGGTTGCTATGTACTTTAGAAGGAGAGTAGAAATAGAGCATAACGTTCTCGGTCGTACAGGAGGCTGTTTTTATATAAGGTTAGGTTAGGTTAGGTTATTTAATTATGGCAAATCACACGAGGGCTATCTGCCTAAAGGGAGTGATGCCTTCATGAAGGACTTTCTAAGGGAAACTGTCTCGTATACACGTTACACATGGGGAAAACCACGAAAACGCCCATGCAGCCAGCCCGTTCACGGGATTCGAACCTCGGACCGAACTACCAGTGTTCAACGTCTTTACCGCTCGGCCGCTGGTGCGCCAATATAAATTTATATCAGGCGTTTTAGATATGAAAGTGCTAAAGATAAAAATGTTTTTAGTGTATAGGAGATTATTGACAAAATACACCTTAGTTCTACATATACTTATACACTGTTTGATTTGCTATTAGAAGCAAAAAAGTATTAATATCTAAAAGACTATGAATTTTTTAATATCCCTATAAAACTACCCACCTCCAAGAGCACAATCTTCATATCATTGAACATTTTGGAAATCCTCATCACTACACTAACTGTATTACTTATGCAGCTTCTTCGAGGTCTACTGCAGAGAATTTTAAAACTACTTGTGAAATCTTTTAGTAATGTCCAATTTAATTCATGATTTACTTGATTTCTGATTTCATTCAGAATACTCTTACATCTAATTAGGAAATATAACGTATTGTCTTTTCTTTCTGTGCATACTGTTGTGTTGTAGTGCTTGGGACATCTAACTGCAAATGGAAGATCAGAGGTTCAAATTGCGGTGAGGGCATATTTACATTTTCAAATTTTTCGCTTCGAAAGCCTTATAGCCCACGCAAAATCGTCACATTTTACAGAGTTTATGAGCATATACAATAAATAGTATACACGTTCTCACTAAGAAATACGTACCCAATTAAAAGTGATCGAAACATGAACTTGACTTCAATGAAAAAAGGCTTCATTTATTAAGCTAAGCAAATTTTGTAGTAAAAGCGTATATCATTATGGACAGGAATCAATTATTCAACAACGCTGCGTTTGCATATTTAAAAACCAGGAAATAATGAAAATTTTCTTTCTTGAGCATACTTAATGATTGATCATTAAAGTTCTAGAGTACCAAATTAATTCTATCTTAACTTAAACCGGAACAGAATTCGAGTACCTGAAATACAGACTCGAAAATCTTAACACTTATTAGAATTATACAAGTATGTAATTGAAAATTTAAATCATATAAACCGCTTCTATACACATTTGGAAGATTTTTGTCAGAACTCTACTGAATGATTTTTGTCAGAAATTAATACAAAAGAGCGGGGAAAAGAAGAATTTTATCTCTATTCTTTCTGCTTTACATTAATTACAATACGCTTATAATATTTTATTTCACGAAATTTGATGCTTTATTTTGAACTTGATCCCAAGCTTCTTGCATGTTTTAATGAATATAATGTGAATTCGTTTTGATGTAATTGCTTTTATTTCTGTTGTTATTTAGCGTAGTATTTCTTTTTTTACCGTTTATTTTTTGCATACAATAATACAAGAATTCTAATATCTTAGCGTTTCATGTTTTATTAAAGTTTTCCTAGACAGTCGAGGCTACATCAGTAGCTGTTTTGCTCCATTGTTAGCATTATAAAAATGGTTCACCCTCCTCCCGTTTCCTAATTTTTGGACTTTTTCTGGTGTCAAACCAAATATAGGAATTATTTAGGCATTTGATTGACTTGGTTTGGTTTATTTGATTACAGCAAATCATTCGAGGGCTATCTGCCTGCAAATGCCTTCGTGGTGAACTTTCTTAGGAAAACTAGATCGCATACCCTATACACCTGGACAAATCACGAAAATGCCCATGCAGCCAAAACATTTGCCAGGATTCTAACTCTAGACCAAACTACCAGTTCTCAGCGATTTTACCACTCAACCTTTGAAAGGCATTAAGCATTTAAAAAGAGCGAAAAATTACTTTCTATGTGTAACAGAAAAAAACACATTTGCATCGTAGTCTCCTTTTTTCATTTTTTTAATGATTTGTTCAATTTCTCTCCAAACAAAGGGACGAATCTCTGATCGCTGCGGAAATTGATAGTTTTTATCTAAAGCCACCAAAATAAAGTTTTTTTTTCGTATAATTTTAAATTTCTCATTATAGCTATAACCTGTCTAAGAAATAAAAGACGTTAAAGCGCACAAACGTAGCATTAAAATACAAATCATATTAAAGAATTATATACGCATGATACCTGTATAAATATTTATTATGCATTTATTTAGTTAGTTAAGAAATTTAAGGAAAAACTAACTTCAAAATTTTATTTGAATTTCAATTCTAGCCTTGAAGCATAATTACGGTTATTAAAATAAATATTACTTTCTCCCTTATCAATAGATTCAACCAATTTAAGTTTCATACGAATAGTTAATGCATTTCATTTACCCTTATTTAAGTTCATGATTTCCAAATAATTTGAAAGAGAAATTAAAATATAAGAAAAACATACGGATACACTGAACAGATAAAATTCAGAAAGCATAGATAAAAATTATGAGCTGGAGAGTTTGGATAGTTCCAAAATTACCAATAGCCTTATTTTCTTGTCGACATGAAATGCTATATCTAAGTATTGCATTTTTAATTTTAACAGAAATGATAATGGAATACTTTATTTATGAATTAAAATCTTGACGGAAATATGGCCAAAACAAGAGCTGAGGAGAAATTGTGCTCTGTATAATGCATAATACTAGACTAAATTGATTTTTACACGAGTAATTTCGAACGAAATTTTTATCTGAATAACATTTTAGGCATTTTTATTCAATTTTCTCTGCTATTTCTTTATTGCTACATATTCGTTGCATATTGCACAACACTGTCACTTAATAATTTTTGATATACCTGTGGGCAGTACAGTAACTGATTTAAGCAGCCATAGCAGTAAATTTTATTTTGCTTTTGAATGTTTTTAACTATTTTTGATTTCATATCATAACTTAATTTCAGCTCTTTCTTCCTTATCTTCTTAAATTACCCTTCTTATCAACAACCTGTAAACTCATTTCTGAAACGTTTGCAACGAAAGTCGTTATTTTATTGATTTATGTATTAAATCCTACTACAACTTCCTTTAACTATTGCCTGAGTTCAATCAGCTAGCATAGATTAAAGCAGCCATGCCAGCAATAACAATAAATGCCGCCTCTGCGTTCCAGTGTTTAATACAAGATACTAAACGAACCCCTCACTTTGAGATGTATACCTCTGTAATTTACTCAACCTATTCAAAAGCTTTGAACTGAAGATGCAGTGTCAATTATTTATCTCGGAAGGCTACCTCTGTGTTTGACCTACAGCAAAATGTTTGCGATATTGAAATTTTGGAGTATGGCGCATATGTAAATTTAATTAATTTTAGTGTGAAAGCATGTTGTCGCATCTCCAGGCTCAGTTTAATAGCTCAATGCTTTCTTAGAATTGCACATCTATTGCAACAGGACATTTTATAGACATATTATATGGAAATAACAGATTGTAAGCAACACTCAAAGGCAGGTTTCGCGCAATCTTAATTAATGAAATGTTACAAAAGATTTGAATGAAAATATAGAAATACTGCACTATGATTACATGATCCATATGTAAATAAAATTGTATACCTGCACTTAAATATATCCGAAAAAATATAACGTGAAAATTAGATTCATTAAGAAGAATTAAGAAGAATATATATATACTCCTTTGTATATATATATATATATATATAGATATAGATATAGATATGAGAGAAAAAAACTTAATTTTTTTATGGTTAAATATTATATATTTCTGTCAAATTTGGATTTTGCACTTCGCTCCGCCTGTTTTATAAAACATTTCGAAATCGAGGACATTTTTGCACACTGATTTAGTGGTTAGCAAGAAAATATACATGTCGCCCTATACATTAAGTATTCAAAAAAGGTAATGATCGTAACTATTAGCCGGCATCTTGAGTTAATTGTATTAATAGAAGTACATGCATTCTGTAAAATGATTCGATCACAGATTTGTATCATATTTAAGGAAAATCGAGAGAAGCTATTGCTTATAAATTGCCCAGTTAATGCTGAAGATGTAGGTAGTCTTCTTCAGGATCAAGAATTATTTCATTGTAACTATGCGTAACTAAACAAACCGAAAACTTTGATTTTGAAATAGCTGAAAAATTTGCTGTTAAATAACAGTTATACCATACTCAATTTTTCTCAATGACAATGAGATATATAGCACTCTATCTTAATATGACTCAAATCAGTGAATATAATGATGTTCTCTATAACGTTCAGCTAAGAAACGTCTTTGTGGCCTGGGGCTTTCTCGAACATTTTAGGGAGGATACGCTCATAATATATATAAATTATACGTTCGTTACATTTTGCCGAATTAAACAGATAAACGTGCTTCAACCAAGAATTAACTATAAATATTTTTTGTATAAATCGTGTACAATTATTACATACCGTTAGAGTTCACTATGTTATGTTTATTAATGTAACGGTATGTTTATTAATTTAAACCTATGTACAGTTATATTACATGCTGTTGTAAAGGAAAGCAACTTCCAAATACTGAGCTAAAATCTGCTATCACGCCTATCATAAACGCATACATTTCTTTCCTTTCTGTACTTTATGCAGGCAGTTTTGGTCTACGCTGACGGTCTGAAATTGTAATTTTTAGAATCAATTTATACAATAAACAGGTCCTGCTTTTATTTTATTCAGGACCTGGTTTATCTGTATGAGGGAAATTTGGGCCAAGTTAAACAGCATTTTACTGTATTTAATCAAACGAAGTTTTCTATTTTTAGTAAAGAATGTATTATTTAGTACTTTCTTCAGCTCTGACTACTGTCTGCATTCGAATGCATTCAATTTATTCTAAATGAAAAATAATGTTCGTCTGATTTCTATATTTTTCATCTAATTTGCATGCAAAAATTTACTAAAGTAATAATAAAAATTATGGTTTTTTAGTTCTAATTAAACTAAAAACTAAAAATGAACGAAGATCATCTTTATAGCTGATTTCAATAAATGCAGAAGAAGTAATGCATATTAATTATTCATTATAGGAAAATACTAATTATTTTAAGACTTGATGAATAGCCCCAAACTTCTACAAAAATGCGAAGTTTCGAAGAAGTTTGCATCATGATTTTTAAAACAATTAATGATTTTATGTCTTCATATCGACGCTTAACCCAGTTTTTATGCAACATCAACATTATGAAAAGGGTTCTGATATTTAATTTCTTATTTTTACTGCTTTAGTAAGTACTTAAACTTCAAACGTTTGGGAGAAAGGTTATTGATTTTTCTTGTAATCATTCTCCCTTGAAGTGTCTTACTTTCAAAGTTTTTTGAATAGCTAGTAATCACTTTCCTGCTTCCTAGAAACGCCTGAAATTTCAACAAAATCACGAATAAAAAATTTCAACATATAAAACTTAACGTTCTGGGACTACATTTCATGCCTGATGTATCTTGACGCTATTTGATGCCAGAGCAACTGCTTGATGCTCAGTTCGCCGCCCTCTGGGTTAGCAGGGAATCGATATTTTTACTGGCGCGAAATCCAATGGAGTCAGGCTTCAATTTTTTCTCTGTATACTTCAATAAAATTTTCCTGTTACTTATTACATTAGAATTGCTTTAAGCATTCGAGATATTTCGAGAAATATCAACTTTAGAAGAAATCTATCTTTAAGAGTGAAAATTATAATGAATATTTGTTTCTTTACATCCAAAATACGTTTATTTATGCAAGATAAAGGAAATATTTCATTCATTAAATAACTGAGATAAAAAAGTTCATAATAATTATTTTAGATTTACATTTATTTTGATGATAGCATTTTATGAGATCCTTTTATCATTATGTAAGACACTTGTTTAGTTTCCTTTTTCCTTTAACTTTAATTTCTATTTATTTTCTGATCATTTGATGTTTACAGACTGAAAGCCTCTTTTGTCACGACTAATGTGCTTGAAAGAACATCATCATTGCTTAGTCTAATTCTCGGCTTTAAGATTCATAGTTTTACAATTTTGATAACAGTACATTTAATTAGACATTTTGTTTTATATATCCTTAAAATGCATTTCAAGCAGCCTAATCTGAAAAATATCATTCAGACATTTTACGTTTCATTTATAATGGAACCGAATAAATATTGAAATCCATATGCCAATCTAAAATTCAGAAAAAAGTTATTATAAAGTAAAAAAAGTGGTTTCTCTCTAATCTGGAACACGTAATGCATAAAAAATTAATCATTGCAATCTAGTCATATATATGAAAGAATATTTGCTATATAAACAACAAAATAAAATGTCTATTTTCAACAGCATAAAGCAATTTTTAAATGGAAGATATTTTACAGTTCATTAATCAAGTTTTAATTAACATAGATTTGTTAACATAGATCTGATTAGATTTAATTAACATAGATCTGCATAAATTTGTTAAAAACACTTGGAGGTAATTTGGACAGTTATGTTCCCATAAATCAAAGCATATAACTATAAGTCAAAGTTCGTATACCCAAGACAAATTTATTAATGGCTGCTAAAAGCGGTGCACATTGAAGCAAGGTAATTTTAACCTACTCAATTCTAGCTATTTATAGTTCCTTCTGTGTTTTGAATGAGAGAATAACTATCAGGATATCGTGTTAATAGTCTAGAACTGTAATATATCTACCGTTTCGTATATCATAATAAGTACACTCACGTTTGTGAAAATTGCAACACCAAGAAGGAATCGTCATAATTGAATGCAATTTAATACACAGTTGAGTGGTAGTGGTACAAATAAATGATTAAATGTTCAAAGCAAACAAACAAGAACAAGAGATCAGAATCAGTATTTTGTGTGGCCACCACGCGCCGCAATAAGTGCTGCTACACGACGTGGCATGGAGTCAAACAAAGTTTGAATGTCTGACTGAGGAAGAGCATTCCATATCGTTTGTACGCGTACCCAAAGTTCGTCTGCAGACGCAACAGGACGAGGATCACGAGCAAGACGCCGACCAATGACATCCCACACATGTTCAATTGGCGACATATCCGGGGAACACGCAGGCCAAGGAAGAAGCTGTACCTGCTGCGCTGCAAAGAAGGATTTAACAATCCGAGCAGTATGAGGGCGGGCATTGTCCTGTTGAAATACAGCGCCTGGCAAGCTTTGAAGGAAGGGAACAGCTTCGGGCTGTAGAACTTCACGGATATACCGGTTGCTGTTCAGATTGCCCACAATTCGTAGCAATTGAGATCGTCTATGATATGCTATGGCGCCCCAGACCATAACTCCGGGTGTTCGTCCACTGTGGCGTTCGATAATGCACTCCGGAAGGTGGCGTTCACCGGCATAGCGTCTGACACGAATGCGGCCATCATGGTACCACAAATTAAAGCGGGATTCGTCAGAAAACACGACATGCTGCCAATCAGCACGCCAGTCTCTATGCTGATTGGCCCATTGTAGCCGCAGGCGGCGATGGTCGTGCGTTAGGGGGATCCTGTATAAAGGAGTCCGTGCGCGCAGTCCACACTGCAGCAGACGTCTACGAATTGATGAAGCACACAATGAAACACCTGTAGCTATTGACCACAGTGCTGCCAATTGTCTAGAGGAAGCTGTACGGTCCGTCCGCGCCATGCGGACCAGGTGTCTATCATCGCGAGCTGACGTCACATTTCGGGGTCCACTCCCGGATTTCCGAGTTGTCCGACACTCGTCCGTCCACTGCTTCCAAACGCGCATCACTGTGCTGCTGTTACGCTGCACACGAGAGGCTACTGCACGATACGACAATCCAGCTTCACGAAGGCCGATGATTCTCCCTCGTTCAAACTCTGTAAGTTGTTCAAATCTCGCTCTCTTTCGTCGACGAGGCATAAGTACAGATTGAGTTAACGTTTACCACTAGCAGATAACCACCGATAACCATACACGCCTCGCTACAGCCGTCTATTTATTCGGATCCATCAGCCGTTCAGAGGGCGCTGCTCAGCATACGCATGCGCTACGGATTTGCAATTCTAATCATTTGCATATCATGCGCTACTTTGCATTTCCTGAAAATTTCAGCTCACTCGCGTAAGTCCTTCATGGTGTTGCAATTTTCACAAACGTGAGTGTATTTAAATTTAATTTATAATTGCATAAGCATAGGTTCGAACCCATGTTTGAATCTTCCTTGGACCCAAGTTTGGATTTACTAGTATTCAGCTGTCTTAAAATCTCGACCAATAGTGTGGCACTATGACTACACAGCTGCGTCTCGAAAAATGATCTGTATAAGAGTCACATGACTAGTAAGGCTACTAGCTTCCGGCTGGTGCAGGGATCGCAAGCGGGAACCAATGGTGATAAGTATTGCAGAGTCATATGCGCAGACAGTGTGATATTGGAGTTGAGCGTTTTTAAAGCAAAACTTAATGCTGCCATTTTACACCCACGGAAAATATGATGCGCAGATCTCTAACAAAATAAATAAAATATCGGAAGAAAAAGTAATTTAAAGGAAAAATTTAATTAATAGTAAATTGGAGAATCTTAAGCTTTCTGAACAACAGCGCTTAGAAAGAAACACGAACAGGTGCTCTGCAGGTATAATTAAACATCCGTTAATTAACTATGTAACATTTCCTGTAAGAAACACTAACCAAGTTGATACCGAGCACTGGCCTAGCCCAGCAACTTGATCAGCGTGTTGCATACAATGCATTGAGAAGATGTAACCACTAGATACTGATTCATTAGACATCTGCAACAAGATATAAGCATTTAAATGCATGTAATATGTTTACAAATTTCTCCATAGTAGTCACGTATGTCTTGGCCGTTTTGATGACGAAATGTTGTAATCCATGCCGAAGGATAACTAGGCAGATAATCAAAATAGGCCTATACCATAGTCGGAATTCCACAAAGAGGATGATGCATTTCCGTTGGACTCACAAATTATTCTTGTAATGAAAAAGCAAGAGATTTATTCATCAAACTAACGAACACATTATATGTGCTTAATATTCTAAATAATTGGTATTTAGAACGGTTCACACTCAGTAGCATGATCATACATAATGAAACGACAGCTGATGAATATGAAAGAGGGTTACTCATTTCCCATGGTCATGTTGAATACTAGGGTAAAAATTTCAAGAATACGTTTGCCACAAAATTGATTTTGTTATATTTTACTTGACTACTATGTTTTGATCTTTCACTTTTTGCTATCATGTAGGGGTAACTATTATAAGCAGGTCATTTTAAAAATGAATAAAGTTGCCGTTTTAGGTAGGGTTCAAGATCAGTTTTGTTTTTTCTATCAACACTCATAACTAGTAGTTTATTTTCTGCTTAACGACAATATGATTGTCAATGCGCTCATAATGCCACATTTTCCCCTTTACATACGTCCTTTATAGAGATGTATTTTTCTTTTAGTTTTTACTTTATTTTGCTTGCTATCTTCATAAATCCTTTTCTGCAGAAAAAAGTGATTTTTATGAGTTTATCAGAAGTCCTATATAAGTTTTAAATTTTATTTTTACGCGTCAATATTTTTATAAAAGTATTTTAAATAATTCTAAATATAGAGTTACAAATGCTGTAATATAACCTCAGCATATTAACTCACTAAAGATCATTTATATTTTCCTCCATTATATTTTTAAAAATCTAAATGCAAAATGTTTCAGTTTTTTCTTGTTTTTAATTTTCTTCTTTTTTAATTTTTAAGACAATGCAAAAACATTCAACAAAGCCAACTCTGGTAGCATAGGTCTCTTGTTTTGAACGAATATTTTTTAATCGTTTTTGTAGGTATATTCTTCTCAAAACCAAAATACTAGTCTTACGAATCTAACTAGATCGCTGGAATTTTAATTTTAAGTGAAATGTTATTAATAATTTCAGTGTTCCTCTATTTCGTGATTACAAATCTTCTCATGTTTCGTATCGCGAAAGATTTGATATGAATCAAAACAATAAAATTATTTTTTCCCTTTATTTTAGGTCACGTATCTGACGTCATCTCTTCTGAGTCAAAAATGACTATCTGGAACCCCGAAGACGAAGAATATTACCAAGGTTAGTTACATTTTTTTTAAATTTAATATTCAAATAATTCAATTTTAAGCTAATGAAATTTTAATGTCCTTAAATATATAACATTTGGATATTAAAGATCCAGGCAACTCAGAAGCCCAATTAACTAGTTTAAAAATAAATTATGTTTATGTATTAATGAAATTAAATTGAACTTTTAGGCATAATTATGCATTTAGCTGTTTTAAATACGCTCCATTCATTACGTAATACCTAGGGAATAACATAGCTAGGAAATGATTTGGGATTTGGGAGTTACCCAAACAAATTAAATTTGGTGATTAAAATTACACAAGGTGCAGTAATTAATGTGCCGATTATATTTATACCACAGTAGCTTATCTTCAGAATAATGACTAAGATCATACATTTTCGAAAATTTATGTGATAAGCATCAAATTATAACATAATATAGATGGCCTATTGTAGAGCTATTCGATACTAAAATAAAGCAATTCCTGAATTTCTTCTTAACTCAGTTAGCTTGACTACAGGCTATAAATGTTATGTTCCTTGTCAGCAAGCACGGAAATCGCCAACTTCTATTACAAGTAACTCCATTTTTCCTACCTATTAACGAATTTTCCTAGGGAAATTAGCTTGTGGCTCATTATGCGTGGGAAAAGCTACGAAAGCACCACGCAGCCAGTCTGCTCGCCAGGATACGAGGCCAGGATGAACTACCATTATTAAGCGATTTTACTGCTCAGCCGCTGGCGGGCGATCTACATTATATTATAAAATATTTATATAGCATGTCTTACCTACAATTAGTAACTTTATACAACACTTTCAATTCGTTTTATTTTCTCTCTAACATCAGTAACTTCACACTGCCGTCGTGGATGTGCTTGAAAAATATATCTCTAAATTCCTATATCTTCTGTTTTATATTTTAAATTAGTAAAATATGTCATATTTCTAGGAATATAGAAGACATATTATTAGACATATTTAAGAGACTCTAATAAGATTCTAGATTCTAGAGATGATTCTAGAGCATAAATTTAAAGGTTAGTTAGTTACTTGGAGTATTATTGAAAAAAAGGTATTCTATTGAAATGGACATTTTAAACTTGACATATATTAATAAAGGTATCTAAGCATACATTTTAACTTTGCTAGTAAATTTACTCGATTTGGATACTGTCAGTGTCTCGTGTGTATTAGGTTCTGGGATAGTGTTCCTTTACATTTTGCTTGAAGGAAAATGCAAAACAACAGTCATTTATGAAAGATTATTTCTTTTATTATACTACTAGTTGAAAGTATTGACAATCGGATTACGTTTTGTTTATACACAAAAGGATTTTAGATTAAAGTATCTGGAAAAAACCATCATATAGTCAAGCAAATGCGACAATTAGTTTGTCTTTTTCATTACAATATAAATAGGAGAACTTATATTTATATTTTTTCCTTGGTTAAATTCGTTTAAATTTATCACTATTCCAAATCTTTCAAACATAGTGTGTTTAAGATGTATTTGGAAAATATTTTTGAAAGGCTTTGGAAGACAGACTGTTTTTATTTGTTTTGCGTATGAAGAGTTTTCTGATAATTAGAACTTTCGGGAAAAGTTGATAAAGTTTGAAAACAATAATCAGTATTCGAACGTAAACTGCTTAGTTTAAAACTTTCGGCCGCTTTGGAAGTTTTTTAAAAGCTCTAGCTTGCTGAGTTCACATCATTTATATTAAAATTATTTGCGGCTAAGTAAGCTTAAACATTTTTAGTGCTGTATTCAATTTCAAATTTTTATACAAGAATTTAACAAAAATTCTTTATTCCTTTTTCAATTAAGCAATGTTAATGAGAATATAGAATTCTGCATTTAACATTCGTATATTTATTTAATGAATTCTTAGATCTACACTAGAAGTAATTAAACGATGAAAAATTGCAAGGTTTCGAATAATGAATAAATGTATTGAAAAAAGACTATTGAAATATGATAAACCGCGTATTACTGTTTTTTTTTTAAGCCTCGACTTCGAAATTCAGAAATAATGGCAAAATAATAGTTTAAGGAACTATACTGAAATCGGATTCGCGTGGTACAGACAGTTTAGATTTGAAAAATACAAAATATTCGAGTTATGCTGGATGTAACTATTCCTTGTAAACCTTTTAGCAGAATAATATTTTGAGCATGTCAAACGTTTTAAGGGGGATATGTAGCAGTACTATCACTGTGTAATGCTGAAAGGACATCTGACTTATTGTAAGTGCTCAGATAAGAAAGTTTTAGTGGTCATTTATATGATTTAGTGTATTTTACGTGTGTATCATTGTCTCCCGATGTGAGGCTGATTTCTTCACCCATGGAAGTAAGTCCTTCGTGATCGTTCTTTGTGATGTTAGTAAAATTTTAAAGTAACGATTGCCGCCACTGATCCTTTCACATATTGGTTTTTTACACTCATCATTAGCAGAAGCCTTTATATTGCTAATGAAAGAACCATGCTAGTCAGATTTTAAATGGTTGAGGAGCTGCAGCTGAATATATTACCAACAGTGAACTATAACTAAAGAAGCCCACGAGTGAAATAGAAGAGTACAGTTACAGGTGCTGCTAGTTGTATTTGCTTGCTTGTGAAGCTCTCTGCTACATAGTTAACTGCATGATATTAATTTATGCTGATATATAGCCAATTCTGATAGCATTACGGAATGGTAATAAGAACTTACTTACATGTTTTAACAGTATCACAATGACAGCAAATGTCTGTGCTAATTTCTTTGAAGTCGGATCTGTGCAAATATCAAGCATTGTGCTTTGTTCACATCTGTATTGAATGATAAGAAAGCTTTACATCCTTATATATCTAGTTATTTAACTTTACTTATTTATGACTTCTGATTAAAATACTGAGCTAAGTTCATTTATATCATATGATGCAAATATCAGAAAACGTAAATGTTACAAAGAAAGATGATTTTTACAAGAAATTGTGATTTAAAATTGCTATGACTTTCGATTATTAATGCTTCTGGATATGTTATAAACATAGTTCATAAGTTACAATCCTGAAAGTTAAAATGGACATTCTTCTGCTCAAACGTTTTAATGATTAGTATGCGTACGTGTGAGTATATTTAATTTTTACAGAGACTTGAATTATATCTTAGGTATTGATTTCAGTTCTCTATTGTTCTAATGTTTTTGAAACAGATTTGCGTAAGCAGGTGTAATATATGTTACTTGCAGATATTTAACTGGTTTTTCTCTACTAAATATTAAATTTATTAATTTTCTTAGTAGTTAAAGTATTTTGCAAATATCTGTTTACTTGTTTGCTTCGCAACTTTTGTGGTACTCAACCAGCTCAACTGGATATTACAATTTAACAACTTATTACAAATTTATCTAACTGCTTTAGCGAGATATAGCTTCTTGAAATTGTTTAACGTTACAACGCAAGCACAAATAGGGATTGGAAACCAATCCAATCAGAAATGTTTACTGTCCTCTCGTACTTGTTTTGCAAATTTTATATTAAATTAAATTATATTAAAAACGAATTAAAATTTGTAATAACGTGCGCTGGATGAAAAGTTTCAAATTATTTACAACAACATTTTATTTTCATTTCTGCAATGCCCGGATGTGGTATGCTGTACTGAATTTAATAATGAAACTCAAGTATGGCAAGACTGCTCATAAAACAGCAGAAAATCATTCTCAATACACCAAGGAGACGGGATTCAGACTCTAATAGACTTATGCTTAAAGCCAGCCTCCTAAAAAAATTAAACGGCACAGCTTGCCTTTAAATTTGCTTACTTTCTGATCTGCTAGAATAATGTGACTAGAGCAGTGGTAAACAGGGTACAGATTATTCTACATCTAAATGTTATAAAAACTTGGGAAATAGTGTCAAGTGTGAACTGGTTTTTTGCGAAGGTAACAAATGGTTATCAGTTAGCCCAGGAGAAACTGGTCTGTCAATAATCATTATATGAAATGATTTTAGAAAAATCGTTTTATTTTATAGATAAATGTTTAATTCTCGGATCTAAATTCTATCAGTTTGTAAATAAATATACATTACCCGCATGAAGTCGAACGGAACCATTTTATGCAATAAGATTCGAACGGAACACATTGGAATCGTTTTTTTAGAGTCTAATTTGTAATTTGTTTTAATTCTAATTCTTACTCATTTCTACTCTTATTATATAATAAAATGCTTTCCTCATACAGCAATTTCTGTTTAAGATATAAGCTTGGTGGCAATGACAAACGTTTTCTAAATTCACTAACTTGAAACGGTAAAAGACATTTGTGTTAGGAGCATAGAATTAACACTCATATTAGGGTATCTTAAAGCTGTATTTAAGTTTTGTAATTCGCAGACGACTGTGGGAAAGAAATGCAAAGAAAAAGAAAGAAAAAAGGGTTTCTTATTTTAATTTCTCGACTTAAAGGTATGGAAAGTTTGACGCTGTCTACAATTCAGCATCTCCATCATAAAATTTGAGTGGATTTATTAGGTTGCATAAATGTAGAACTACCCCATTAGAGAAATATTAGCTTTTTTGTTGAAGGTTAATCGTATGGGTGACAGACATAATTAGTCTAACCGTTTAACTCATTTATCGTGACAACAGTAAAGCCAGAGTACTTTTATGTGATAATTTATAAACATGGTGTTGTTACATACTATGTTTATATACTTTAGTTTGAGTTTAATCATTTCGACCATTAATTCATATACACCTCGCAATAGGTTAAGACAACATATATATTTCACATAAAAACTTCTATGCTTTTAGGAAAGCCTACTTTTACATTTCAACCATGTTCCCATTAAGTAGAATTAATATCTACTGGAATATGGACTCGTTTAATGCAGTTCTAAAAACTTTTTTCGGATGACAAGCTTGCTTAAGAATGAGAATTTCTTCGTCATAAATGCCAACAAGAGTAACAAACGTACATTACTCTGAAAACTAATGACATTATAGAACTAACCGATTACATCTATTTTTACGAAATTATCCTAATTTCTTCAATATAAAAGACGTTGTAGTCGAGAAGAGAGCTCCATAAAAGAGAGGAAAAAATATATTGCTAAGGTAACTAGCCGAATTTCTTGAATAATTGATGAAGAAAGGAGAACGCAATGCAAAAGGAGACAAGTTAATTGTAGATTCTGATGTATATCCAGCTAACGATGGCTGAAAATTTGGCATTAGCGTGTGGATCCTCGCCAGCATGGGAGAAAGCTCTGTTTTAAACAGCGGTGCCTTATATATATTTTTTTGAAAAAAATAGAGTAGCAAAGTGAGATGTATAATGAGAGATAACTGCAGGAAGTAATATTTAGTTCATTGTACGGCCAGTACGTGATGATATGTAGAAAGTAGTGTTAGAGTATTTTAAAGTGGATTTACAATATTCCTATTTTCCTTTTTCTTAACCCTAATTATGTTTTGGAATACTTTGTATGCTTCGTTTATTAGCTTAAATCTGTATAAATTATGAATTTATTACAACACATAAAAGAGTTAAAATTTTATAGAATTATTTAATGACTATTTTTTCCTTAAAACACTGAATACCTAAATGGATATTACCCAAACATGATACTATAAAGACTGTCTCAGTAAAATTATTTAGAATTTTCAATGAGACAGGTTATGCGAAATTTTCAGTAAACCCAACAATAACTGTAATTTCATTTTAAAAAATATTTTGATATTTTTAGTATGAAAACGCGCATGTAAACACATTGGACTACAATCTATAGTCCGTTTAAATTTCAAGAAACAACTATTGGAATGAATGATTTGCTTCATTTCTGATAGTAAACTTTCCTCTCTTAACTGCTGTTGGCTGTTCGTATAATATTGTGTTAAGTAGGAATTGGCAACTAAAAATTAGTTCATCTTGGAGCGATTGATGATAATCATTGATTAAATTTATTATAAAAGCTTATAATTTTCAAGACAATGTCTTAAAAAGAAAGAAAAGCAAAGCAAAAAAAAGCAGAGGAAACAGTCTTTTTTAGAACATGCTGTATGTTTTTTGCCCAACAAGTTTCATTTTCCATTAAGCTTCTGTCTTCCAACTGATGTGGAACCACTGCTAGTATTAAGAAGAAATACCGGTTTAAAAACATTTTCTTTTGAGCCCAGTGAAGAAAGTGTTCCCTTGTGGCAACGGATCCATCTGTGCTCTGCAGATATTCGTTTGTTTTAACTGGTTTGGCCCTAAGGTTTCAACGCAATGTAACTTCTGAAGTGATGTCTCGTTTTCTTTTACAGTTACCCCCACACATATAAAGGCACTTCGTGATCATTTTGTGTGAGAGCTATAGTGTGATTGCTTATTAGTACCGTGTACTCATTCGCCAGTACAAGAATTTCTATTTTGCAGTTTGGTATTTTAACATATCTTTGGATTTAACATAAAGTTTTAGTTTTTACCCAATTATGACAAAGGTATTTGAAAAGTCTATATCAGTTCTGGTGTACTGATTTGTAACGGTAATAAGTGGGGGGCATAAATGTTCCTGACCAATCCCATTACGTCCAAATCTTGCCGTGTAATATAAACATAGAGAAGTTCACAAATTATGTGTTTTAAAAACGTAATACGTAATGCAAATTATTAAGACCTAAAGATTAAGCTGAACATTTGAGTTTCCTTTATTTCTGAACATTTAATTTAAACAAGGTACATGCATATAATTGACTAGATATCTTAAAACTGAATGTTTTTGGATTTTATAAAAAAAGAATATTTTTTTCTTCAGAATAAATGCACAATGCTCCTAAGCATGAGGTCAAAAAGTAACAAAAAATCTCGGCTTTTTCTCAGTTTTAGATTGCCTTGATTTTCAACTAAGTAATGTGTTTCCTTTGTTGAAATTCTGTAATCCTTAAATTTAAATGCAAAACTAGTGGCCAACAGAATTAAGACAGCTAATACTGGCAATTCGACCTGGGTTCGAATCCCAGTTCCCAGGCAAACATTTTGGCTGCATTTCTAGTTTTCGTGTTTTTCTCCACCTGTAACAAGAATATTATATAGTTTTATAGTTTTTCTCAAAATATCTTCCAGGAAGACATATCTTCCCTTAGGCAAAAAGCAATTGCGTGCATTGCCATATCTGAATAACCTAGTCTAACAAAATTTTAAAAACTTTTTTTCCTTCTTTCGCCTAATTTAAAAATGTTAGGAAAGGGGTTTGTAAACACAAGATCTGCACCTGGAAAACGTTCGCCTTTTATTAATCACATAAATAGTTTTCTTTGTAAATTTTATTTTTTTCTCAGAAATAATGAAAATCTGTTCTGGTCGAAAGAATAAAAACAGTGTAGCTGATACCTTAAAAAAAAGAAGTATAATTTTCTTTGCTCAATCAGAGTAGCTTCAAAACACTAATGAGATTTTAATATGCATTCCTATATATGTATCTCATTTTGAATAACCGTACCCTAAAATTGCATGAAGGTCAAACTTAGTTTGTATTAAAATGAAACGTCGAATTATCCTTAAGCAGACTGAAGAATAGGCGTATTGAAGATTAAATTGAAATTTAAAAGCGTGTGATTCCTTTGTTCATAATTCGTGCTATTCTTAATGATTTATGCTTCATCAGTTTAGTTGTTTCAACGGAGAACGTTACGACTATACAGTTTGTACATTGCGAATATACAGTTATTATAATTCTTAGATTTAAATTTCAGAATAATTAAGATTTTAAACCTCAAGAAGATTGTACTTGTAAACCTTTCCCAATTTCGACTCTTACGAGAAGAGAAGCTAGATATTCTTGCTTCTAGCACCCGCGTTTATCATTTGTAAAGCGTTTGAATACTCTAAATATTTTCAGGTGAACATTGTAAAATATTTTCTCATTATATTTTAACTCGAGTGACCAAAGAAAAAGGTTGCAGGTTGAAGCAATTAACATGGAGTAATTCCCAGTACAAAATGTCATACTGTCGTTTTTACGAAACTTGCTTCATCAAAGTGAAATGTAAGGATTAATATTCAAAATATAATTTATACTTCCTTCCTTTAACTTTCGTCAAATAACTAAATTCATTGCAGTTTGAAATACTTCTCAGTCAGCAGCGTGGTGAAAATGTAACCAAACGGCAAATTAAGCAAGTTAAAAAACACTTTTTATATTTTTTCGAGGTAGATTAACAGTAGTTTTTGAATTAAAAAAATCTGAAAGGTTTTAGATTTTAAATTACGTCCAAAGGCACATTTTTTAGCGTTTTGTAAGTTACCTTTATTTATTAAATATATCATATTCTTCGCACTTACACCATAAAATTCAGCTCAACAGCACAATCGCAAATTTATTTTAAAATGAGTATATCTTTAGAATTTCCGATACACAGATCCGCGCGCTTTAAATAAAAAGGTTTTTTTCTCCCACGTAGAGTGTTGCCATTGCCCGCTTTTAATTCGTTTGAGTTTGTTCATCAAAAATTCGTTAAAGTTTTACAAAATATGAAATAGATAACAAAACAAATTCCAAATTCCGAATTTGGGCTTCCAGATGCGCATATTCGGGTGGAAACGTTCCTTATTCAAAATTGGATGGCTATAGGTATTGTTGTTTTATCCCATTTGGAGAAATATATATACGTTTATACAGATTCTTCATTATTTAATTTCTTTAAGTATAATACGATGCTGCAAGATTTGGTGGCAACAGTTTGCAAAGTGATTCATATTTTTAATGTTTCCAAAGAAAAATCGCAGAACGAAAACAGTAGTCCTTCAGGGACAAAGCCTCTTTGGACTTATAACAAAGGCATATATATATATGTATGTATGTATTGTAATTGCTTCACAAGTCAGGCCCCAAAATGGTACTCTTTCAATAACTGGCAGGAGAAGGGCACCTGCTGCAGGCCAGTGTACCGATGAAGTATCAAAGTATCATATAAATATGTAAAATATAAAAAAA
>KK117407.1:2874-72432 GCA_000611955.2 Stegodyphus mimosarum
CAGTTTATTTAAAAATTTTATTTTTAAACTCATGAGCAGTCTTTTAGATACATAAGTTAAATAATACATGTCAACATGCAATGCAGAGAAACTGTTATTTGAGAAAAAATATTTATTTAAAAATAAGCTGTTAACTTGTTCAGGATTTTGCTTAAAAATTTATTTTGTTTCTCCACACAACTAACATAAGGACTAACGTTCTGATATCATTCAAATCTTTGGATACTAAGAAATTGTTAAAATGCTTCCCCCAAAATTTTGGAATAACTACTTTTACTGATGCCTAGTATAGATTAAATTACCAAAAAAAAAAAAAAAAAAAAAAAAAAAAATTTGAATATTCAGGATCTTTTATGATGATCCTGATTGATACAGTATTTCAGCAATGCCAGAATCTCTTAGTAATCAGTACACGGTGCATCATTAAAAATTCTCTAAACTATCTCTCGAAATATCTCTCTAAACTATCTCCCGATAATTTTGGGCACAGATAACGAAGTTCATGTGTCCTTTTGAGTGGTGTAGCACCAGGGTGCCTGGGCAAAACAGCCCTACCCCTTGTAGAATTGATAGGTTGTTTCGAATTATAATATACTCATTAACCTGGAAAAGACATATACAAGCAAAACAAAAACAATAAAGAGAAAAGGAAGTGCAGACTTATGGAACGATACGAGAGACAAAGGCAGTCAAATGACTTACTGTCTCGTCTTGAATTTCGAAGTAAAATAACTCAAAAGAAAATTTCAAATAAATTTTTGTCAGTCTAACGGTTACATAGAACAACTTTCCATTGTGTTTCCTAAACTGCGTACAGAAAATAAACCTCAAATGGAGTCTGTAAGCTGAGAATACTTTAGAAGATAAAAGATCAGTCTTTAAAAATAGAAGTTTACAGGAGCAAAATTTCACATTATTGCCCGAAATTTGTAGTGATCCAGCAGTGGTTCATTGTACAACTTTTCATTTGGCTAAGCTTTCATAAAGGACATATCAGATGTACTTGTTGAACGAAAATTAGGAAGACAAAAAATATCAGCAGATTAAAAGAAGAGTAATGCTGGAATCAGAAGCAGAACAAACAGGTGCAGCTGCAAAGCGGGCATACTGAGGAAGGTGAAAAATTTTAGATATGCCAGGCAGCAAAATGCCTCTGATGTACTGTGATATATACCGGCTACTCTAACCAAGTGCCTCTAAGCTAGTGCATCAAAATGTTTTTAATCTAGTGCGAGATAGAGAGGAAGAAGGTCATCAAACAAGAAATTGAAACATATGAGAAAATATCACAAACTAAAAACATTTCACCAATATTAATGTGTTGATTTTGACAGAAACTTTGAAGAGAGTTGCTTGTGTTCTGTTGATCCCTCATTGCTTGATGCAACGTTATTGATATGAAGATTTGATGATTAAGGTGAACGATCTCGATCTGGAATAACAATATTTGATAAAATGGGAATTAAACATTTTGACAAAAATTTAAATCGCTGTCAAACGAATGATTCTTCCCACGAGTCCAAATATTTCAGCATACACAACCACTAGTGAAATAAATTATGACCTCTGCATAGGATTACTCAGAAATTATTATGAAAGGTAGAGTTTTATGTGAGAAGAGTATTCACAACACATATTATTATGAATGGTTGCGAAACCTGTGAAGCAACTATATAAAAATGCCTGACTTGCTTAGGGATAAGAAATTAATTTGAAGGAGTTCCGCAGGTCTTCTAACCAAGTAAGGGGGTTGAAGGTTCACTCCACCAAATATAAAATCCTTGCAAAATTCTTCCACAGATTAAAGGATCTCTCCTATTGCAAGGCAAACCAGGTTTTTCAGTAGTTACTCCCGCCATTCAAAGACTAAGTAAAGGTAGTACCCTACAATGAATAGCAAGTCTTCCAGGTAGATCACAACTGTTGTGAACAACCGGAATCATACAGGAATGTAAGCAGATACTGCCTGAAGTAAACTTAACTTGAGAAAAAAATAGTAGGGAGAATAATTATATAAAAATACTAGCATTTTGTTTTAGATTAACTTCGTATTAGTGTATTCCGATGACTATTAACTGTTCAAAAGTAACATAACCAGAATAGTAATTACCAGAAATATAATTATTTGTAACTTTACATGTGTGTTGCCTGACGATAAGCCAACAGTGGACAGTTTGAAATGTATCAAATTTTTACATACATAATATCAGAAATTAAATTAGCGATTAACAAAGAAACGTGGCACTTAATGATTTCTAATTCAAATTCCATTTGTATAAAAACACATTTCAGATGGTAAAGGATCCCAAGCAGCTCACGAGCGCAGTTAAGGTGTCGGAGAGCCCCAGTTTGGCCGATCTAACCCATTTCACTAAACATACCTTTTTCTCTATTACACTAATTCCTATGCTTTTTTCAGAAAACATATTTCCAAGAAAAACCTAAATCTATACTTTAAAAAATGTTTATTTTTACTAAGAACAAGTTTAGGATTTTATAAGAATAAATTTAGGATAGTATGTTTCCCCCTACTGAAGTAACACGAGCTTTTTTTTTTTTTTTTCATTTGTTCCTAGAAATGCAACATGTCTTCAAAAGATTTTTTACAAAGTAAATTCTGAAAAAAATCATAACCACTGGAATTTAACAGAGATAAGAATTATCTGTAAACTATAAATACATAGTTTCTGTATCTGTAAGCATTTCAAAACCTGATGTACTCATTCCACAATCTACAAATTAATAATCAAAAGTAATTTAGCCATGCTATTCAAATTATTTCTCATATTATTCAGTTAGCCTCTATAATTATATTAAAAGAATATTTCTACATCCATATAAAACAAATTTTCTGATATTTACCATACATACTGTTTTGATTTTACAATAAATGACACTTGCTGTTAAAGTGGCAACTTAGTCTTTCTTTCCTTCCTTTTTTTTCTTTTTTTTAAAGTTGAGCCTTTGGCAATAACTAAAATTTGCACATTACACATTGAGTGATCAAGTTTGTCAATTTTAGCAATAAGTTTAGTGGTCACTTGAATACACTTACTCGGCAATGATTTCAGAATTAATGATTAAGCTGAAGTTACTGGTAGGCAGAAAAAACATAATATTCAGTATTAAGTTAGCAGAAAATGCATGATACTAAGCTAAGCTTGCTAAACATGATAATTTGTATACATGAGTTAAAATTAGGAGGAAAAGCATAACATTAACACGTTCACGCTGGGGTCGATTTTCATTAGTTTTCCTGTGAGGCGGCGCTCAAATTAATGTCGCGTGCCCACCCAATGGGACAATCTAGTGCTGGCCACCGGTGGCCTGCACCACCCGATGAATCAGTCTAGTATGGGCCATCAGTGGCTTGCGGCGGCGTGAACGTGTTAAGCATATGTAGGTAAAAGTTTACAATTGGGTGGCCCCTCTTTTTTTTTTAGCGATTCTTTTTTGATACCAAGATTGGCACCAGGAAGGCACAATTTCAACTCAGTGTCCATGTACACATTGATCTATTTAAAAAAAAAATCAGAGAATTGCACAAACTTGCCATTGCGCACTGCCTTTTGTCCATGTGCACATTGAACTATTTTCACTTTAAAAAATTCAGGAAGCTAAAACACAATTAAAATTATTATGGTAACCACAAATGGCGTTTCATCGCCAAAACTAAACAAAATTTGTCACCAATGAAAGGGGCAACCAATTGTACACTAGAGCCAAATGCTTAATTTCCTTCTTATTAGATTTGTGTGGCCCTGAGTAGGGTCCTCCTGCCTCTCGTTTTGAACACAATTGTGCCGGAGACAAAGTTTACATGGAAACAGTCTCTAATCGCATTTGAAATTCCACAAATAGATTTTGATCATAATTTAATTTCACGACAGAAGTATTTAGGCAAGTGATTTGCTACATTTTCTTTATTAAGATCACTTTTTGATAACTTCACTTTTAGAAAAGATAGCACAGAAATCAGGCTAAGTAATAACAAATAAGTGGAGAATAAATAACATATGCAAACAGTGCAAAGACGAGCATAATAATAACTTGTAACACTATGATGTGAAAACCCAGAACAGCTATAAAAGAAAGCAAGGAGAACACCAGAAGAATGGTTGCTATGTCCTAACAGCATAATCTTAGGATGATCAACTTTGAACTGTTATTGCCATTTTTGTAATTTGTTATTTTCATTATCAATGTTGTTTACATTTTATGGATTCTCTGCAGTAGGGCTTCCACCTCCTTATTTCTGATACATTAACCCCCATATAATTGCATGAAATAATTTCATTTTTATATTTAATCCTTTAAGAAAGTAAGTTTTGCATGCCAAAATAGAAAGCATGTGTTCAATATAATATGCACTATATACCTCAAATAAAGTAGAATCTTTATTAAATATCTGTTTAAAGATAAGGCAAACCTAATATGGCAAGTGTATATTGAAGTTAAAAATATTTATTTTGAGAAAAGCTTTCATTCAAATCATATCTCAGTATCACATACAAATTCTATTCTTGTAAATAAAATAATTCTTTAAATATAAACCACAATAAACAGAAATAGTGCACTACACAAGAAGTTGCAAATCGTCATTTCACGAACGTGAACTATACAAATTGTTATTATATTTTCATTTTCGAAAAATTTGTCTTGCATCCTTTAATTTAAAATCTAATTACTTAGTTCATTTTCCCGCTGTTTTGTTGCATGCAGAGTTACGATTCACTAAGCAGAAAACAAATAATACATACTGAATATTTTCAGGAAACTTCAATAATTTCTTCAGATAGGAAAAGAAACAAAAATACTTTTTGGCTAAAAGACGAAACAGTGTTTTTAAATGTTGCCGAAGCTTAGTAATTCCAGAGTAGACACAATTTTATTTTTTCAACCAGAAAAAAACATACACATGCTGCTTACCACACTCAATAACAAACATAACTCTAAACAAACAATACGCCACCACTAGTTTCCTAAATCAAATCCCTTTAATTTCTGGTCTGGAGAATAAAGTCATGTCATATTTTTTTAAAGGGACCGCATATTTTTTTCGTAAAATCTTATTAAATATTTACTAACCCTTCTATGTACTTAAATAATTCATTTTAAAAGATAAATTGAGAATATTTTTAAACAAATATTTTTTTGCATCCCTTTAAATTTAAGTATTAAATTAATTTTAAATAAATTTAGTTGAGCAAACTTTCATAATTTTAGAGTTTATTTTAAATTAGAATAATGTTAAAAAATTATTACGTTTATATTTTCAGTTTGGCAGCTGCGTTTCAAAATTCTTGTATCGTGTAGAAAAATGGCGGACAAAGAGGAATCTGTTGAACCAACAATTGCCCAAGACTTGGTTGTAACCAAGTATAAAATGGCTGCTGAAATGGTTAACAGTATGTATTAATCATATTTTATTTGTGCTATAAATATGCATGTATGATCATAGCTGTATCTTTATTATAGCAATAAATATCCGGTGTAATGTGTGCGGTCAACTGCCATGTGCTTGTTGTGAACGTATGGTTGTTGAATACTGAAAATCGTGTGTTTACAATATTATTTTTTATGTTTCTAATTGAAAGTTTTCATTTTATAGTTGCTGTTTGTTATAACAACTGTAGATTTCCTAGCACTTTTCTCTCAGTTTAATACTTTTTTATGGGATATTTAATTGAACTTGAGTTTATACAAGTTTTCTTCTTCATCGCAATTTAACTTTCTTATTGTTTACATTAAAAAATTCTTGAATTTAGAGAAAGTAAATTTCAAGTTAAAAATTCACATTAAGTAAAATTTATAGCAACATCTTCGTAGGATCTGTGATTATCTTCATAAATTTCAAGTCATTCATTAAATGATTTTTCTGCAGATCTTTTGTAGTTTTGCGTGTAATTTAGTAATTAAGACGAACAGTAAGTTTATGAGAGATTTTTTGGATTGTTTATGTATAAACAAATATTTTGCAGGGGTTTTAGGTCAGTTAATTGAAAAGTGCAAAGCTGGTGAAAGTGTTATCTCCATTTGTGAAACTGGTGATCAACTACTTACAGAAGAAACAGGAAAAGTGTTCAAGAAAGAAAAGGAAATGAAAAAAGGTTTGATATTCAATGATAAATTTTGGTAAAAGTTACTTTTAAGAGATAAGTTAGCGACTTCTTAAAAGTCTGAATCAGTATTTTGGCAGTTAAAAAAAATTGGCAAACTATTGATATTTATTGTAGCTAGGCAAATATTATCATCATATCAAAAAAAAAAAAAAAAATCAAGGTATAAATTTGAATTTTTAAATAAGAATTATATGGTAAATTAAACATTTTTAATGCTATGTTATGTATTATAGTAGTCCTTCTCATACAGACACCGATGTGTTTTCTCGTAAAAAATCTGAGAATTTAACAAATCTGGCATTGCACATATTTCCTATACACAGCGATCTGTTCTTGTTAAAAAAAAAAAGAGAATTGCATAAACTCTATACCACACTGATTATGATCAACTATTAATTATTTAAAATAATTTTTTTAAATTACTTTTTTTCAAAAAAAAATTATTTGATGAAGGATAAAACGTCTTTATGTCCTCTATGAATTACAAAAACTGTTCGTGAGTATTATTGTTTTCATCATGTGCAGCATATACTCAGCAAGATAAGAATTATCCCCCCCCCCATTGTAACCCATAGAACAGTCCTAAATCATACATTTCTGCCATAAGTCCAATAACATGAAGGTCAAACAGTGATTCAATTTTTGCAATTTAAAAATGTTCTGTTTTAAAATAAGATTCAAAAACAGACAACACATTACCAGGAAATTCCACAATCCAATTAATGGGAATACTCAGATAACCGGCACTTGGTGAGTTTCGTAAAATCGCATTTGCCAACTTGGGCGATAGGCACCAATCAGTGGGAAGAGTGTTTAGGTTGCTAGCTCATGTTAACTAAGATAGGGAAAAGGAAAGGGATAGGAAGCACTTCCGCAAAGGATCCGGTAAATATAAAAATTTCCAAAAATGGCGATAATAGTTCAAAACTGGTAACCCGTGAAATTCGTTTGTCCCCGGCTGCGCTTTGCCGCTAGCTAGCGGTGCGCCTCAGTACAGAATGAGGTGGTGAAAATACCGCGGATGGATGATGATAATTGATAACACGGCTGTTTAGATGAATTAAATAAGTTTTCATGCTTAAAATTTTTATATATTTTTTATGTATTTTGACAATTACTTTTCAGAAGATACTTTTTAGTTGTTAGATACAATAGATGACTAGAATGAAATAAAAGTATTACTAGTTCTCCGAGAAGCCAAAATAGTTTATATATTACCAGAATCATCAAAGTTAGCAAACCATTGCTTTGTGTAATAATCAAAGTTTGAATGACTATTCAAAGATAAAATTTATAATATTCTAGTTTTATTTACAATGCTAGTCTAAAGGATTTGAATATTACTGAAGATTCATTGCCAAATTTATTATGAAAAAGGCAGTTGTTTCAAAATAAAATGCTTTAAGCTATCAAGAAGTAAATTCAAAAAACAACTTTGCGTTTGAAACATTTGAAAAACTGCTTGTGTAAAATGAATGTTTTAAATGTATTATTTAGTAATGAATTCATTAATCTATTATATGTACAGTAGAACTCATTATTAGATACAATTTTGAGAATATCGAATACTTAATGAAAAAGACAACAAGTCCCCGACAATTTCCTTAAGTGCACAGTTAAAAAAAGGCCCTTTTCAGGGTCATACAAATTTAATAAAAGAAATATGAGGTATTGCTAAGCCTAAGTATTACTATATACACTTTAATTTATATGCTGTATCATGTTTAACCTATTAATGTTATGTCTTTTTCTGCTAACTTTAATTTATAAGCTTTTAATATGTATCTTTAATTTATATGCTTTAAATATAATCAAAGTGGACTGTACACCGCTAAAATCATGGCCGATTAACCGGCGAGCTTGGCGAGAAATACGCACCGCCGCCAACGGATCCTTTGAGGAAGAAAACCCAAGGGATATTTTCTTTTTATATGTATACACTTAGTGTTGGGTAGTGTGACTTTGCAAATAAATCTTTGTTGTGATGCTCCCATGACTTTGTCAATAGACGTTTTGAATTTGCTGTTAATTATTTTCTAAGTAAATTAATTACACCTGTAATTAGAATAAGTTAATTTTATTTTTATACAAGAAACTGAGGAACTACTCTTATATCAGTCCCCGGTTGGCGACAAATTTCTCGCCAAACATTTTTGGCGAGAAACTCCACGACACGCCATTACTATCTAAATTTTTTGTTTACATTTCGGACTTTAAGCCTAAAATGTCTCCAAAAACGCGGTTTTCACATGTGCAAAAACCACGTTTTTACACACAATTTACGCTATAAGTCCGAAATAAAAACAAAAAATTTACATAGTAAAAGTGTGAAGTTTCTCACCAAAAATGTTTGACGAGAAACCATGTACACAGCGATCTGTTTTAACTTTAAAAAACATCAGAGAATTGCAGAATTCGTGGCACTGCGCTGGAATAATCGCATAGCTCTGACCTGGCTAAAATAAACTAAAATAACAATACATTTCCACAAAAATATACTTCTACCAGCACACCAGTGAACATATCATTCATTATTAATAACATAATTCCCTTAAAAACCATGTGCACAGCGATCTGTTTTAACTTTAAAAAACATCAGAGAATTGCAGAATTCATGGCACCGCGCAGAATTCGTGGCACTAAGCAGAAATCATGACATTCTGCAAACCTCGCTAAAATAAGTTTAAATAATCACAATAAATTAAAAAAAATATATACTGTAAGCATAAACACAAACCGTGAAGAAATAATTCATTAATAACACAATCATCTTAAATACAATATTCATTAAATACATTACAAAATGCATTAACATTCCCTGAAATACACGAGAAAAAACATAGCTTCACTTACCATTCAAAATTCTTTCGGAATTATGACACGTCATGCTCGGCTTCAAAACTCCTCGCCAAAAATGTCTGATGAAAAACCATATAGAAAGCAACTAGCTACTGCAGGAAAACCAAGATCCAAACCTCAGACTTCGTTGAGAATTACACTCTTCACCAGCAACAGTATGTCTGCAAACCCACACCACTCCATCAGAAACACCCTTTCTTTTACGAACCTTCATCTCAGCTCCGCATTTCTGACACGTCATATTCCGCTTCAAAAACCCGGACTCCCATAAAAAATCCAAAAATACACTTCTATCACCATACACACAGCCGTGAACAAAAGATTCATTAACTACACCCACATCGTACCGTCTCAAACTAAACTTATCCCGAACACAATCCATAATGCGCGGCTGAAACTTTTCAACCACTTCCTTCAATCTAAGACACGCCATTCCCACGCACACACCGAAATTCCAAAACCACGGCAGTCACTCAACTTTCAACGTCAAAAGGGTTGCTATACCAAACAAATCGCGCCAAAACACAGCACAGAACACATATCCGCCACATTTGGCGACCACATTTATCCGGGAAGCAACCGGGGACTTATATCAGAGTAGAGCCGAAACTGACAAAATATGCTTCTTTTCCGCATTGATGGCTCACATTATCCCATGTGTATTTACATATAATTAATTTTAAACTTTTAATTATAAACTAGAATGAATTAATTACACTTCTAATCAGAATAAACGGATTTTGTTTTTATAGAATAAAATCTGCTATTTTTTCATAAAAACGAATAAAATTTAATTAATATATATTTTCAAATCTTTGAATAAGATTTATATTTATAGATTTTTCTGACGAGTTACTCATCTTCATGTTTAATAGTAATTAATGTAAATCGAACTTCAGATAAGTAAAACATAGAAATCTTTGCACCACTGTACTTACAACAAATGCATAACTGAAATACATTCGCCGACCGCATAAAATTGCTTCGGGGGCCGGCAGTTTGAAACCACTGTTATAGACAACATTAAAATTGCACAAAAATAATATTTTATGGTTTAACTTTTCATGGAATAAATAGAGGTAAATTCAATTAACCTTCCCCTATTTGATTTGATTGCTCTTTTTTCGAAATTTAAACAATTGCACAACATTGTGAAAAGCCATAGAAGCGCTTGTTACTAATCATGGTTCCCTGCAGTTATGCAATTCAGGACTACGTTTCTTTGTTTACCTACATGAAAATTATTTTCGTATTATTATTTGTACTTTCACAAGAAAAAAAGAATAAAAATAACCCTCTTAGCCTTATTTAAGCGAAATTGTTGCATAAAAGAATTTGGAATGTCCAATATAAACGTGACTGGATGATTGGATAGCTTGGAATACATTTCGAGGATGTAATATTGTAGAAATACACGCATATTTTATTTTTTCAAACTTTCATCTTTAACTGTGTGATATATATTGCATTTTCGTGATCATTTCTGCATTTATATAAAGAACATGCTTTCAAACATATATAAACATTATTACGGATAATTGTTCAAATTAAAAAAGAGAATTATAAAAATTAATAATGTTAAAGTTATATATATACATATATCATAATCTAAAATACTAAGATGGAGAAAAAGTACGTAGATTTACTTAATCACAACAATAACTAATCGTTTACAGTTTGTCCAAACTGTACGGTACTTTGCCTTACGCAATTTTCGTCCAGCAGAGCTTTTTTCCCAATATTGACCTGAAGAGGGAATGTTTGGAAAGCACTTTCTGATGCAACTTCCCTTTTGGCGTCAAAAAATTCCTCCGGAGGATATGGCGATTCAAGATGGCGAAATAATTTGCGCCAAGTGCCACTTATCTGAGTTTTACCCAATTAATTATAGTTATCAAAAGAACAAAGTTTTTAAACTTAAATCATTATGAAAAAAGAATGGTTACCAGATTAAAATTCTAATCTAACAAGAAAACATGGTAAAACTGTATATTACGGGCCAGATTGCCGCATTTTCGAAAAGTCGCCAAATCGGTTATTTTCACATGTTTTAGAATATCACTAACTCATCATATCGCCATATTAGATGGTTGTGAATTTGAATGAATCCTGTAAACATGCAAAAATATCTAAAACAGAAGTGCAAGCAAAACAATGATAAAGTATTTGAAAGTTAATAACTATGTATTTTATTGCATCAACAATATTAAAACTTTTCATAATATATACCATTTTTAAGACAGTAGCAAAATGGAGTAAAACGTTTTAGCACAAAATTTAAGAAATTGTAATAAGCAGTAAATGAGCAATAAGTGACCGGAAAGCATTGATTCATATTTAATCTAAAATTTTTAAAAAATTATAAAATTCAAAATTTCGATCTACTGAAACATGAGCAATAGTATAGTAAAAAAAAACAAAAAATGGTTAAACAAAACTTGCATTTGTTTATATCCACACTAAAATGTAACAATACAATGGAGATGAAATTCAAAATGACATATAACGCGCACGCACCTCCATTCACAGAAATCTGTCGCATCTTTCATTTCAAGTAATTTCATACTATTTTTACTCTTAGGACATTCATACATATTCGCAATCAGACCATAATTCATGCACCATTCTATCGCACATCTTTCGCCCTTATCTTGCAACCGAATCAAATAAGTAAAATCCACATGTTCAACTCTTTCGACGTCAGCCATTTTGCTCACAATTTACTAGAAGCACTGTGAAATGACGAACATTCAAAAAGCCCACTTAAATGCTATAAACTGTAACCTTAAATCCAAACGATTTTCATGACGCCAAGAGGTTACCAGATTTGGCACAATTTCGCTTCATTTGGCAACTGGCCTGTAATCTGCAATCTAGCCGAAAACATGGCATGACCCCCTATTTTTTATTTTGAAAAAAACATAATTACCAGATTAAAATCATAATATAACACTGCAATTGTCAAATTTGATATGCCTCCTATTTTACACTTTAACCTTAGATTACTAATTAGTTATGTTTCTGATCTTATATTCAAAATTTCTCATCTCCTATGCATAATTAAATATTTTAATGCTTTTTTTACAACTTTTTAAGATACGAAAGCTATGTACTTAAAATATTATAATTTTACTATGTATGTAATATTGTATTTAGCAATGCAGTAAAAGATTTTAAAAAATTCCTTTAGTTCTCTATAACATGTGCATAATTTGTCACACAGATTTAAAATGAAGTGCACTTGATTTCGATACAGTTTAAATTTTAACTTAATAAGTCCACCTGGGTATAAAAGATTAAGGATTCAAGCTGTTATTCCTTTTTGGATATATTGTTTGATATTTTTTCATATTTTTTTAAACTCTTCATAATATGCAACAGAAAATTATGTGCTCACATAGCAAACAAAGAAAACTTCCTTATTATTATTAAATAAATTCTTTTCTATTTTGTGTTCGTCTGATGTTGATACTATGAAGTTTACCAACATTCATACTTAATCAATCATTAACATGATTTATCAAAGTAAAATTAGAAGATATGATTTATATATTATTATCTATGTGCTTTGTAACTACAAAGTATTTCTCTTTCAGGAATTGCATTTCCTACTTGTGTATCTGTAAACAACTGCATTTGTCATTTTTCTCCTTTAAAAAGTGAACCTGATTACATTTTGAAAGATGGAGATATGGTAAAATTGTAAGTGTATTTACTTTTATATTTAGAAATGTTAGAAAATATATTTCATGAAGTATAAAGTCATATTTGGGTGGCGAAAATTAAATTTTTTTTTGGATTTCTTAAAATCGTTATGTAAAAATACTAAAGCATTTTAATTCCTTCATGCGAATATATGACAAATTTCGATTCGAAGCATATTTTCTTTAGTTGACAGATGGTTTTAGAATATCAGTGCATTGTAGTAATATGTTTTAAATCTGGAATTTAAATCATTGAAATTAGTTTAAGTTTTGATTTAAATTTGTTGTTGTTGTTTTGTGCATCATTTCTAATCTCTAACACTAAATAGTTCTTGATGCTTTCTTATTATAACAGCTCTTATGGACTTAGACAGCATTTTAAATTTGCATGTTACAGATTGAACAATTAGTGGATGTTTAAAAGGAAGTTCATTTTTGTAGTGAAGAAGATACTGTAATAATAACCCTTCTGTTAAGCACACTTTAATTATAGCATTTTAGTGCTGTAATTAAATTTGTTCTAATTTTCTGTTCTTGCAACAGTGGAAGGCCTTATTAGGAAAAACGCATTTATTAGTTTTCTTGATGCACACACTGAAAGGAGCCTGATGTCTGGAAAGGAATTACACAGTCCAGTCACATTAATGTGACCACCACGTACTTTCCATGTCAGAGTTAAATAACCTATCACAGGTGGCAGCACAGTGCAGTTGAGCGTATATAAAGGGTGTGTGAGGGCTTCGGAAAATATTTCAATCGTTGGCGTAATGCAGAAACGAAGCGATTTATCCGACTTCCAAAAGGGCATGATCATTGGCTTTCGGGCCAAGGGTGGAAGCATTTCCGAAACGGCTGAGTTTGTGAACTGTTCGCGTGCCGCCGTGGTAAAAGTGTACCGTGCATGGCAAAATGGGACTGTCCAAAATCAGCGACGTGGCAAATGTGGTGCACCACGGGCCATAGATGACAGAGGCGAACGACGGTTGCGGAGATGCGTTCGGGCAGATAGACGGGCTACCGTTGAGCAACTGACCACCAAAATGAACCAAGGGGCTACCAAAAGTGTCTCCCAAAGTACTATTCAGCGAACATTGCTGCGTCTGGGCCTCCGAAGCAGACGCCTGGTTCGTGCACCTATGCTGACTGCTGTTCATCGACGGCGAAGGCTAGAATTTGCACGCCAGTACAGCAGCTGGACGTCCACTGAGTGGCGACAGGTTGCGTTTTCGGATGAATCGCGTTTTATGCTCCATCGGACAGATGGACGTTGGCGTATAAGGCGTGAAACCTCTGAAAGGAACCACCCTGCAACCATTGCCGGAACGGTCCAAGCTGGAGGCGGGAGCATTATGGTCTGGGGAATGTTTTCCTGGCATTCTCTAGGTTCACTGATCATTGTGGAAGGCACAATGGATCAATACAAGTACGCATCTGTCCTTGCGGACCATGTTCACCCCTACATGCGCATTGTTTTTCCTCAGGATGATGGCATCTTCCAGCAGGACAATGCGAGGTGCCATACAGCTGCCAGTGTACGTGCGTGGTTCGAAGAGCACCAGGATGAGTTTACCGTCCTCCCCTGGCCAGCAAACTCACCTGACTTAAACCCAATCGAGCATCTGTGGGACCATCTCGATCGAGTTGTTCGCGCCATGGATCCTCAACCGCGTAATCTAGCGCAGCTGGCCACGGCATTAGAGTCGGCATGGCTCAACATCCCAGAGAACACCTTCAGGGACCTATGTGACTCTCTTCCTGCACGTCTCGCAGCAGTCCGCTCTGCGAAAGGTGGTTATTCTGGCTTTTGACAGATGGTCACATTAATGTGACTGGACTGTGTAGTTTTACAAGATTTTTTTTCCACCATGATACATCCATTTTGTTCAAGATTTTGAAGTTACTGTTGTAAGAATGCCGCAATATACATAACAAAAGATAATTGTTTAATATAATTAAGTAAATTTGTGAATGAATGAAAAATATGTAAATCAAATTAAAAATGTATTACTTTCTGTCTTTGACCTTTTGATGGTCATCAATAAGCTCAGTTTGCATTCCAGTTACATACAGCAGTGAGCACAAACAAACGCAACTCCCATTATAAATTTTTAATTGACAAATATCGAACATATATGGAAAGAAAGAATTGTTTACACTCACATCTGCCGAAGAGTCAATAAAAGAATTGTAGCAAGTCATATAGGATCAGATAGTACTTAGATTGTTAAAATAAACTGTCCAAACTTTTGTTTGCAAGGTTTTCTACTATGGTCTTTTTTGTATGAATCTTAAGCTTGTTGGCTAAGTTCGCATGGTTTCACAAGTAATTGATGTCAAATAACTGAGTTGTTCAATTAGCAAGCAAAGGTTCTGAGGAACAAACTTTGAGAGTACAAAATATATAATAGTGACAGGAAGCCATTTTTTATTTAGTTTGGTAACATAACATGAAAAGGCAAAGAAGAAGAAAAGTCTTTACAGTAAACAGTAGTGCTGATATCAACCAGCTTACTTTTGAAACTGAATCTGACAGTACCTTCCCATCTGCATATTCTTATAATCTACAATGAATTTGTTTTCAGCTCTACTGTTTACTGTAAAACCTTTTCTGTTACTTTTCATCCACATGCTGAGTCCTGAGTCATGTTACCCAGCTAAGCAAAAAATGTCTTCTTTTTACTATTATATATTTTATGCTCTCAAGTTTTTACCTCAAAACCTTTGCTTGCTAACAAACTCAATTATTTGAGAAATTGTTTTGAATAAAACATAAAAAATTGGTCTTTTAAAGTAAATGCCCAATTTTTTTATTAAAAAAAAAAAAGGTGGATATATTTGTACTCCCAATAGTTTTTTTTTCCCTTTCAAACCGGTAGGTTTGTCGTTTTTTTTTTTATTATAATTATTATTTATTTATTTTTTTTTATTTAGTTATTAAAAATGTGACCTGCTAACTAGGCTTTTTGATTACTTTGTATGTTAACTGTCTTAAGTGCTCAAGGGCGTGTCCCAAACTCTTGAAATTCCGAAAATGATTGTAAGAGTTATTTTCTTGTTTACTATTTCAAAATTATCCTCCCAGTTGTAACTTGTACTTCAATATAAATGCGACTTTAATTGTTTAGACACATTTCAAGATGCATGTCTGTGTACTTAAAAATATATATACAGTTTCGTCATTTGGAGAGTTAAGGAAATGATTTCACTTTTAAGAAATCTAAGTCAAGGAGCAAGCTTGTAGCTTCTTAAGAGAGCATTTTAATTACTTTTTTTGAATACTTTTGGCCAAACATCCCTGAATTTGATTCAATTCTGTATTTCCTTTTAGAACTCTCAGACTGCCTGTAATTCAGGAAAATAGTGTTAGAAATTAAAAAATAGATTTAAAGGAAATTAATGTATAGAGAAGTTTAGATTTGAGGGGGGGGGAACTGGATCCAATTTGTAAGTGATTAAAATTGTTACCCAAATTAATTAGTATAAAACAAAGAAAGGGTAGATCTTTAATTTGTGAGTGATTAAATTTGTTGCTTGAATTATTTTTTTTTCCCGTGTTAAATACATTTTATGCACTTTCTCATTTATGGAAGGAAAACTAAGTATATTTTTACTTTCTTTTTAAGTAAAAATAAGCTTGGAAAAAGTGTTCAGAAGCAGAATGGTGCATGTGCTGTGTTTTTTTAATTTTAATATTTACAATACCCAATGTTGAAAATGCAACACTGAGAAGGCACAAAAATTATACGAATGATGTGAAATCTGCAGCTATCTGCGTAAGGGAAGGAACTTGTAGAATGTTCAATTTTCGTGCTGTTATTTCTGGTAGGGAAATCATAGAAAATTTCTTTTAGTCTCAGAGGATGCGTGTAATAGCAGAGAATGCCAGACTGTCGTCAGCAGAGGCAGTTACAGCAGACAGACGATTTTACGAGTGGTATAGTGATCCGACTAAGAAGGGCAGGTTGGTCCATATATGAAATCTCGGTTGACACACATCTGGATGTATCCACAGTGCACGGGCTGTAATGACGATGGTTGGAACAATGAAATGTTTCAAGTTCAAGAGGTGCTGGTGTAGCCAGAGTGACGTTAGCACATGTGGATCAACGCGTCCACCGACAGGCAGTGCATCCACTTCTACCTCCATTCTGCAGCATGTTCAAGACACCCTGAATATTCCCACATCAACCAGAACCATTTGCCGTCGATTGGTGGCTATTGACCTGCACTCTTGGCATCCGTTAAGACCGCCATTGACCCCATATGATATATGCCAACATCTGCAATGGTGCCGGACTCAAGCGATGTGGGTGATGGAATGTGCAATGTCATGTTCTCGGTTGTGTCACACTTCCGTTTCTCTAGTGATGGTCGGCGTGTACGAGTGGGGTGTCGATGTGGAGACAGGTACAAACCTCAACAATTATGGAATGCCCCCACCATGTGACAATGCGACATCTTGATTTGGGCCGCAATTCCATACAAGTTTGTATTCAGGGTACTATGATGGCTCAGTGATACGAGGATGATGTGCTGCGGCCGGTGACATTCCCCTACCTTCAGGGAGTGCCCAATGCTCTTTATCAGCAATAAAACACCCGACCACACACTGCTCGCATCAGCCAGCAAGGGGTACAGATGCTTCCCTGGCCACCGTTCTCTCCTGATCTTTCATCATCAAGCACATTTAGGATGTAATTTGGATGCCATTTGCAGATCCTGCCATTACTGCATTCAGAAGACGAACTGTGGCAAATGGTTGACAGGGAATGAAGAGCCATTCCTCAGGACACCATTCATAGTCTCACTGACTCTGTACCTAGGCATGTTGCTTCGTGCATCACCATTCAAGGAGGTCCTACAAACTACTGAGTGGACGCTGTTCTCGCTCTGTATTAATGCATATTATTTCGAAATAAAGACCACTTGTTGTGTGTTTACTGTTTAAATCACTGTCTCTCTGTTTGCCGAGTTTCATCACTTTCTGGCTCCTCCTTAGTGTTGCATTTTCAGTGTTGGATAGTGTACATTCAGAGTGTACTTTGTTTCATTAATATATTATTTGTTTAAATTAATATTTTTTAAAAGTTTTGTTAATTGTCAAGTATGAATGCACAAACAGGGTTCAGTTTATTATCAAATAATAAAGAAGAATCAAAATGTCTATGTGTGTTATTTACATTGTTTTGCCTTAGAATACATCGAATATAACTGATGGCCTAACAAAGCTGAGAGAAGTATTTCACAATTAACGTTAAAAAACTCGTAATTGCTTATGGATAGGTGATTTGATTATTTTCTGGACTAGGTTCATAATTTCAGATCTCAGAATTTTAATTTTTAAATGCATAATGAACATATGTTTTCAAAACTGTTTGGAATATTATTACATATTTCTGAACTACTAAAATTTTCATGTAGCTATGTAATTAATGATGAAATTAAGCCATAATGCAAAATTGCATTATATAAAATAAGCAAAGAGATTGTATGTAATTCTATCAAATATGAAAGCTAATCAGATAAATTACTTTGGGATTCTAATATCTTAATAATTTTTATATTTTATTAAATGCTATGATAATTCAAGAAATACTTTAAGACTTAAATAGAACTTCATCAGTAGCATTAAAAGGAAAGGAAGATTTTATTAACCTTTTAACTGTCATGCCCGGAATAATATTGGGCATAGCACTGGTGTTCCAAAATGTAACGCCCGAGTATTACTTTGGGAAATTTTTTTTTTGAGTGCATCGTATTGTTATACCCGAATATATATCGCGAGAAGATTATTTCGGCTTCAGTTCAATAGATGGCAGCACTTTACTGGAGGTTTCAAAGGATAGAGGTTTATGTTCAAAGTACACAGTTTTTTGGGGAGGGGGGTTGCGCTGCAAACATTCGATTTTTGCAGTAAAAAAAATTGACTGTCAAAGTAACTTGACTGTTAAGGGGTTAATGCTTTTTTTTTCCCAGATGTTTTATTTTTTAAAACATTACATGTTTCTATTTATTTACATTTTTTAGTGTATAAAAATTCTATTGATTAAGTAAATCATTTACTTATCAGTTATGGAATTATCTTTACTCAGAGATTTAGGTGCTCATATTGATGGATTCATTGCTGTGGTTGCACACACGATAGTTGTTGGAGCCTCAAAGGTTTGTTTGTTTTTTTCTACAGAAGATTTTTATTGGTATTTCGAGTTATATGTTTATCAGTTGATTTTATTTTGTTATAGGACAACAAAATTAAAGGTCGCAAAGCAGATGTGATACATGCAGCTCATTATGCTGCTGAAGCTGCTCTGAGACTTGTAAAGCCTGGAAATGATGTAAATTTCTTTTATATACTTAATAAGAATATTCCATATTGTAATTTGCAGTGTTAATTAGAACGAATTAAAAAAAATTGTGTTTTATTTTTTCAACAATATTGTATAACTGTGCTTATTAATAATTAGAAAGCGTCAGTGATTTTAATCAGTAGATTTTATTTTTTTTAAATCTTTGATTAAAATCAAATGTATTACCATTTTTTTAATTATGAAAAATGTTTTAAAAGTCAAAGATCATCTGAAAGAGTTTTAATTACTGATCACAAAACGTAAAAGTATCTTAGGGGGGAAAAAAATCTTGTTTCTAGTATTAAATGATGAAGAATTTGTATGTATGTTTTCTACAATATGTGTGGAAAAACAATGAACAATGTTACATAGAGCCACCAGATTTGAACGCACATAATTTGCCACTTGAAAGCCCAAATTTAGAATATGAATTTTTTTAATATATATATATATTATGCAAATTCAGTGAACTTTTGATTAAAAAAATTCACCAATTTAAAAGTAACATGTTCCCACTTCTCAAAAACATTTATTTTTCAAAATTTCATCCCGAAACTCAGTGATACTGTACTGACAATTGGTAGTTATGGCTTCAAAAGTACCATTTTGTCACTGATAATGAAGCAAATATAGCAAAAATGTGTAGTTTTTTTAAAACATTTTCATTTTATATCTTATAGTTGTTCATCATGTACACATAATTTATTGGTGAAGATTTAAATGCATCAAATGTTACTGGATATAATATTTTCAAAGACAATTTGCCCAAGCCGTATTTAATGGATTCAAGGAACTAATTTAATATATCATCTGAAGTATGTTGGAACTTGTTATATAACTTCCTTGAAGGTTATATGCAAAACACAGAATTTTCATGTAAATTCTCAAAGAAAATTGAAATGCAACAGACAAGAATATTCAGTCAAAATGTCCTTAGTTATAATTTGGCAGTCAAATAAAAAAATTTTTTTACTTTGTTTCAAGGAAATTTCTGTTGCTTTGGATGAAATCTTGAATAATACTTGAAGCATTAATGTTTGGAAAGAGTTTGAAAGCAACTTTAAAAAAATGTTAACAAAACATGTATAAAATTATTTAAAACAATATGAAACATCATTGTCATCAATGTATATTTTTTTGCCAAATCTGAAGCCATATATTAGCAAGTGAAAAAGAACAGGCATTGGAATAAGTAAAATAAGAATATGCAGATACTGCTGTCTTCAACATGACATTGAAATTTATAATTTATGCACCACCTTTCTGTGGAATTCTTTAAAAATGAAGCAGTTGAGTCAGTGACCAAATTTGAGTAGTAAAAATCAATAGCTCTTATGAAAGAATGTATAGAAGAACTGGATGTCATTGAAAATTTAAGCATAGCAAAAACTTTATCAGCAGTGATTGAAAGAAATTTCTATTATTGAGAAATTGTATTCAAGAAATGGCATTGATTGTAATTGTCGCAAAAGTCTCCCTCCACCCTCCAAACACTGAATGCAAACTGCAGTAATGCAGATATAATATCATAAACTGTTTTAAAAAGTTTTGTAGATTCATTTTTATGATTATGTTTACTCTTATTGTTTATTTGTATGTATATAAAAGCTCTGACTAGAGTTTTTTTAATGTATATGTGTATCTGTTCATACATAAAAAATTAAAAAGATAAAAGTGACTATGAATAAGTTGCCAGTATATTTTATTGCTTATTAAAATTATGTAAAATTTATATTATCTTTAATTATTAATTTATGCATAAAATACGTATTGTGTTTCCTAATGTTGTCTTATTAAAGGTTTAATATCTTTGAAAAGCTTCAATGTGTGATATTCATTCAATAGAAAAATTCTCCCCCCCCCGAAGATAAGTTCTGATTAGAACAGTTTTTAAATACAAGCTTCTAAAATAATACTTGACAAATGATTGTTTTATATCAAGTTATTTTCTTTTTGTGATTAATGAGTATTATACTTGCATCTTTTTACATATTTATATAATACTTTTTTGTACTTTTTATTTAGAACTAAAACATTGTTAAATTCAATATTATATTTGTAATTTTTTTTTAATCGCATTTTGAAATTTCTTTCTGTAGAATAACTCTGTGACTGATACAATACAGAAAGTGGCAGAGTCTTTTAAATGTAAACCTGTTGAAGGTAATGTATACTAAGTTTTTTTAATCCCTCTGTACTTAAAAGTGGATTATTTTTCTGCATTTTATGAAATGTGCAGAAGAGTTTTTCCCAGGTGTTCATAATTATGTGAAATAGAATTACTTTCCATTTACATGTGAATACAATAACTTTTCCATTTCTAGCAAGGAATAAATGTTGTTACTCACATTTAGATAACGAATTGGACAATTCAAAACTGTATTTCTATAGGGATTTTTCAGTTTGAATGTAACATTTATTTATTTTTTAAAAAATGTTGTAGCTATTAACATAGCTAGCTGTGAGCTGTCTTAATTTTTCATCACATCTCCATCTCCTGGTAGATCAAAGAATTGCTTAAGTTTTAATTGTTTCCCTTTACAAAGAAGAATGTTTTCCAGAAATTGATGAAATTTAAATAGTGCAAAATTCATTCCACCATCCGTATTGTTTTTACAGCATAATATTTCTCATTTAATTTTATTTGATCTGAATTGTCTTAATCTACTGTAGACGTTTGTAGAACATTTTATGAAGACTAAACCAATGTTTAATCAGTTAATAATGTATTTAATTTGTTTTATATTAATATATGGGATATAATTAAGTTATGTACTTTCTGTGCACATACACAAAAAAGGGACACTTCTTATCTCCCATTCTGCTGGGCTGATTGTTGAAATTTAAATTATTTTTCATATCTGAAAAGCGTGGCTTAGGATATGTATATTAGTTTTATATATAGCATTGTTCTACGTTGTTACTTTGTATTTTGATACAAAATCAGACTTTTTCTTTAACGGCATATTGATTTTTTTCCATATTTCAATTCTGCGACTCAAATTATGCAAAAGGTCAAGTTTTATAAAAACTGCGCAAGTAGTTTTTAAGAAATAAGTTTTCAGAATTTTGGTTCCTCAATGTTAATTTTTTATATTCTTTTTAATATCTTATCTTGAACTGAATTGGTTCTTTCTTCCACAGTTTGAAATTTGGGTTCAATCAAAATAAAATTTGCCAATATTTTGCAATTTACTTTTAAAGTTTGTATTTTTTAGTAATTTTTATAAATTTATCAAATTTTTTTGAATAATAACCTATAAAAATTTTACCATCAGCTTAAAGTAAATTTATTTCTAGGTTTATCTGCAAAAAAATTAGATATTTTTGTTCAAAATTTTTGTCCCCAAGATATATATGAATTTATGTGTTCACATCTTTTAAAAATTGACATATTTGTTATAAGTGATAATAACATAAAATATGGTTTTTGCACTTTGTTGCAATCTTCAATGAATTCTAACAGTTATTTTGAACCTTAAATATTAAAATAAACTTTTACTGAGGATTATTCACAGGGAATTATTTTATTCTCATTTTATTGGTGATGTTTAATAAATATATATTAATAACATATGAAAATCTGTTTTTAGCATTTTTAAAGAATATTAATCAAAATTTAAAAATTTTTCCCCCCTCATTAGAGTAAATTTTTACATTTGCCATTTTATCGTCTGCTGTTTTACTTTACTCCATTTCATATGTAACGCAACTTATTTTGCAGATTTCAGTGCTTTCAAGTACGTCGTATATAAAAAATATAAATAAAGCATGCTGTCTTCTACTATAAAAATGTTTAACAGTAGTAAAACTTACTAGAACTAGAATAAAAGATTTTTATCTTTTCTGCGTGGAGCAAAGGCAACAAATAAAAATGATTCTGAAAATGTTTTATGCCCAAATATATTTCATGACAATAAATGCATGGTAAATTTCTGAAATAAACTGTTGTTTATATGTAAAAGAGCCCTTAATATTATCATCAAGGATCCATTTTTTCCAAAACAAAATATATTTTTACGTAAACATAGAATTTAGAATGAAAACATTTTTCAAAGTCGGATAGTGATTTGTCAGAATAATTTTAACATTGTTATAATTTCTGTTATATTTGAATTTATTAAAAGTTTTCTTGTAAAATAATTTCAAAAATTTTAAAATGTCTTTCTCTGTTGACATGCTGCTAATTTATAGCAATCAAAGTTTTTGGTAACTGCACTGTGACCTCTTTTTGTTAACTGTCCGAAAAAGGGCAAATATCTGGTTGTAACGAAAGTTTTCCCACCAAAAAAAATACGTAATAAAATTAGTGGAAAAAAAACAAACATGAAAGCAGTACCTTTAGTGCAGGTTTGGGGGTAATCACCACCTAAATCTATGATTTTCTGCCAATGTTTTGATAGGAGAATTGGTGGCTGTGAGTCCCTTGATGAAACATTATCTTTTTGTTTCGGAAATTAGTTCGACGTTTTTCCTTATGTCAGCATGGACTATCAAAGAAAACTTACTGTTGAGGGTTTTACCTTTTTCCATATCCTCTTTGTGGCTAATACCATGGCAATCCCACCAGATAGAAAGCGTGATATTTTTGTTAGCCAAGTGGCACTTTGCGATACTGCCGACCGGCTCACTGGGTGCAGATCAGCTCCCTTTTCAGTCTGTTGGTGAAGTAAATTCACTTTTCATTGAAAGTGATGATCTGATCCAGAGGTCTTTGTGTTGATATTCAAGCAGATTAATGCAGGCCCAATTGGTCATTTAAATATGGCAGAGCACATCGAAGGTATCAGCCTAAGAGGATATAGCCCTTTATGAAGGGATTAAAAAAAAAAAAATTGGTGTGTGTTCATGTTGCATATGGGAAAAATTATGAAAACTTATCATGCAGCTATCTCTTTTGGTTGGTTTTTTACTCGAGGACAAACTACCAGTATTAAGCAATATTTAGCTGCTCAGCTACTGGTAAAATTACTTAAATTAGGAGCTGAGTTATTAGTCTAATTTACTATTTAAAATATTGTTATATTTTTAGCCACCAAAAAAAAAAGGGAGTTTCAATTTTGGTAATGCATTAGCTTTTAAACTAAAAAGCTATAGTGCCAACAAATGTTCAATTACATAAGTAGTTATTGTATTCCGTTTTTTTTTCTTATAATCTAAAGACAGGATAATTATCTCCCTGCATTAATTCGCCTGGAAAGATTAAGAAGGTGTTTAGATAAAGTGACATTAGGTTTATTTCATTGCTGAGGTGTCAAAACAATGCCACAGTTTTAAATGTTTGGCCGAGTAGCTGGCTTAAATAGCTTTCATTACCTGTCATACTTGCATTAACGCAGAAAATGGCATCAATGTAAACCCTATAACCTATTTTTTAATACACTCTGATTACTTAATTGCCTTTCAATGAATATGCACTAAAGCTTCAATTACTTGAGCTTTGGTAAATCAGAAATTTCGACAAAATAGTTGAAGTGGTTATGGAAGCCTGCATTTCGAAAATCAAACTAACTGAAAGTCAAATTTTCAGTATTTCCTTTTTGGGGAAAAGAGTGGATTTTTGGCTCATTGAAACGTGACTGTATTTGGATTAGTACTTTGCTTTTTTTTTCATAAAAAGGAAAATCTTGAACAATATACAGTAGTACTTCCCAATAAGGGACACCCACTGGTTCAGACGTTTTGTCCCTTAAATAGAGGTTTTCATTATTAAGAGGTAGATCAAAATCCAGATAATAATTCAAAAGGACTGGGACCAACAGAATGTACTACCGTACATATTTCATAGTGCATAGTTTCAAACTAAAATTTTAAAAGCTAAAAGTTAAGCTTTTAAGAGTTTGACAGTCCTATCTTTTTGGAAAAATATATGAAATGTAAATTTTAACATTAATCCTCTGTAAGGTATTTTCTGAATTTGGAGCTCTTTTGAAATGGTACTGCCATGTAGCATGAATACCTCCTGGAAACTACTGTTTTTTGTAATTTCCAGTTTGGTAGCTACGTGTTTATTTCTTAAAAATCTTTTTTTGGTAAACATGAATTTAATCATTGTATTTTCTGTGTGCTGGCTTTATTTTTGTTGACTTGTCAAGCTGTTGTGTTGTTGTCAAATATAAAATACATATTAATGATCATGTCCTTTGGGAGAATAATTTTGAAAAGCACTTGCTGCATAATTCTTAAAGCTTTTTTAATGTTTAGAGTTCAAGAATAACTCTTAAAAATCAATCACTGGGTCACAAAGCTGCAAAAAATATTTTTTAAGGCATTAATCTCAAACTCATGACCCATGAATAGATTTAATTATGTATTTGTTGTAAATATGATAGATATGGTTTTAGAGACGTAAAGATGTGTTACTGAGCTTATCTGTGTGACTGCTATTGAAGGGGGGGAAAATGAATAGGTTGGGGCTTTGCATTTGTTACTGCGTGCTTCTATGACTACTCAATTAGAGTAATATGATAGAATTGTTACAGTCAGTAAATTTAATTTGCCAGCTCATGGCACTTCAGTATTCTGAAATTTCTGGTTAAAGTTAACCCACTGAAAATTATTTAATGATTAATTCAACATGTTGGAATTATTTGAAATAAATGTCAATATGAAAATTAATATTTAACTGTTAATACATTTGAATTATGAAGTATAACAATAGAAATTACTTGCAAGCAGCCTTTAGACTTTAGATAGAAAATTAATATAAATTTGAATTTTTCTCTATATTGTTGTTATTATTTAGTTTGTTTTGATAAATATTCAATAAGTGAGGTTTAAAAATTATTTATTTTTGTTTTGTAAAAAGATTTTATGGCTTATCAGCTGCTTTCAGATCGAGCATTTGGCACACATACAATTTGGATCGGAGACTGTTCTAAAAAATATTTCAGTTATGCTTTAACAATGCAGGAAGATATTTAAAATTGCAAATTTTTCAATATTTCTCAGTCTTAAGCATTTCATACTTATATAATTATGAAATGCATTGCACTGAGAAATGCATAATGTTCTGCTTATGTTAATATATAACTTTTTATGTGCATGCTAATCAAATACAGGAGAATATTGTTCCAAATGACATGTTCTTTTCACGTATTTTTGTGTAAATTCCTTATTTTTAGTGATGTTCAATTAAGTGACTGTTCTTAAGTTACAAAGAATCTAAATTAAACAAATTTAATATAAATTCAACCAACCATTATTTTGTTATGGTATAGTTTAGCTTAGTGTAGTTTTATTGCATTTTTGTGTCATTTGTAGTAATATTTTGAGGTGTATTGTGTTGAAAATACAGAAATGTGTTATGTTTTGTAACAGTATTTTTATTTGTGATAGGTATGCTTTCACATCAATTAAAACAGTTTAGGATAGATGGTGAAAAATCAATAATTCAAAATCCAACAGAAGCTCAAAGGTTAGTGATATTTTGTAGTTGAAAATTTCTCTTTAAGTTTTGAAACATTTAGTGAGAATACTGAAAATTCCATGTATCCTCCATATTTCAGGAAGGAACATGAAAAGTGTGAATTTGAGTTGCATGAAGTTTATGCTATTGATGTTCTTGTAAGCACCGGGGAAGGAAAGGTAAAGATTATATTATATTCATTATTTTAATTTTGTTTAATTGTACAGTGTTATTCAAAATGATGTATGGTATTTGAAAAGACTATAATAAATTCATTTTTAAACAGAAATATACCAGAATGGGTTTAAATGGAAGAAAAACTTAAATATTTTCTTTTCTCTGATGCCTCTATTGAGTACAGAAGGTATGGTGGTGCTATGATCTCTAGAATGAAAGTGGTGTTTCAGGAAGAGAAGGCATTTTGTGTTTTGTCAATGAACTGAGTTTTGCATGAACATGCAGGACAAATGTGACCGTGAGAATGTTTTCTTTTCTTCTGTATTCAATCATGAGGCAATGTTCAAAACCGGTACAATGTTTGAAACCGGGAGGCAGAAAAACATTATTGTACTGTGGAGCATGAATGAAATTCAGCAAAAGTGAATGTGTTTTATGCGGTTTCAGAGACCGAATCGTATGGGCCATATTTTTCTTGGAAGAGATAGTGATTAGCAGCACATATCATGGAAGGTTAAAGATCTGACTTCATGTAATTACAGGAAGACTCAAATAATTTCAGCCATCAACAAGATAGTATGGCTTCACACTGTAGGCTGGAAGTGCATGAATTTATGAACAGTGTGATTCCTAATTGTTGGATTGGCTGCCTCAGGACAAATGGCAAATTGACATTTCCTTAGTCACCAATGTGACTTTCTTGTGGATAAAGTGTACATGCCACCAGTGATATGCAACTTGGAGGATCTACAAACACACATAAGTAATGCTCTGAACTCAAAACTACTGTGGGAAGTAATGGACTGTCGTCTGGACGTTGTCTGCATGACTCGACATCGTATCGAGCAATTATGTTATAAAGTAAAAACATTTGAGTTGTCCTTTCCTTTTGTTTTGCTGTTTGTTTATAATTGACTTTGTTCTAGTATGTTAAAATACCATACATTCTTTTGAATAACTCTGCTTTGTAAATTCTTGCATATAGATAAAGATTCAAATCTTTTTATTAAAAACATTTATGCTTACTGCAGGGTCGAGAGATGGATACAAGGACAACAGTATTTAAAAAAACAGATGAAGTGTATCAGCTTAAAATGAAAGCATCAAGAGGTATGAAAAAGATATATATTTAATTAAGAAATTTATTGGTTTGAGTTTTCATGTTTTATAATTGAATTGTTTATTCCAGGTAGCACATTAATTTAGAATGATTCTCACCTGATTAATTGAAAGGTTTAATGAGACAAGTATATGCAGCCATTGCTGGTTTTTTGATATAAGTTGTTTTCATAATTCTGCTGGAATTTAATGATTTATTTCTCACTTCTTAAAAAGGACAAAGTTTTTCTTAAGGTGTGGGCAACATTCAGTGCTGTGCAAGCAGTGTTGAAGGAAGCTGTCAGTCAATTCTTATGTGATTAACTGCCATCCGTTCAAAAGGTTCAACTTAGCTTTTAGAGTAACCTTGTTGAGAACTAGTAGTCTACTAGTCTCCACCACTTGTTTTGTAGACATATGTAGTATGCTTCAAGTTCAATGAGTAGACTTGCCAGTCCATTTGGGATCTTCAGATTGTAGATAATCCTTTACCAAACAATCTTGAAAAGATCTCAGATTATCATCTGTTAAGCAGGAATCCTGGGCCAATGATGATCTTGAAAAAGGAAACTTAGAATAGGTTACACAGCTACATCCCTTATAAGTTGATGTAACTATTTGCAGTAATGTTGTCTTTGGACATCATTATAAAACTAAATTCATGAGAACTTGCCCTTTTGCTGATAGTTGATTGTGAATCTCAATTCTAGTTACTATGACTCATCCATGAAAAGATTAACTTGTGATTTGAACCCCGTAGGTGTTAGCAAGGCACATTCTTCCACGGGGTGAAGTTTATGAAATACAAATCAGAGGTTGTTCCACTTGGGAGACTTTTTTGCTGCAACTTAACAGTGAAGAGTAAAATTACTTACCTTCATCCTACTGCTGCTTTTTAGTCTGTAATGAGTTGTTTAACCATTACCTGATGGTTTCTTCTTGCCTTTAGGGCTGTAGATTGGTTTTGAAAAGGAGTTTATAACTATTTGATGATTTTTATCATGGTAACAAATGTCTCCTGTAATATTAAATATCTGCTTATTCTTAAGATAATATTTGGAAGGTATTAAATTCCTTTGACATAACTATAAAAATCAGGTAATGACTGAAGTGAATGGTTTTCCAATTGTCCACACTCAACATTCCTTAAATTTATCTGTACATAATATTAATTCTGAGTCACCTTTCTGAGAAAGAATACAAAGTAAGGGTATGTCATTTCAAACAGATTTTTTATTTGTGTAAATTGTGTTTGTTTATATGCTTTATTCTTGTTTTTTTATTCACAAACATAGAGGTACACCAATTTTAGCTGCATTTACGACTGTAAATTGCAAGTTGAGTTTTCATTTTGTATTTAAATTGTGAATAATTGCTAGAAAAAATTATCATGTAATTTATATTTCTTCCAATTTACACACCTATTCTTTTAGAGTTGAAAATTTGTGACTGCGTGTGTTAATAATAAAATACTTTTTTTCCTTCCTCAGTGAATTCTTAAAAATTGTGTTTATTATGATCATCCTTGTTGATGGTGGATGGCTTTATTGATTTGGATTTTTTTTCCCTCTGTTCTAGCTTTCTTTAGTGAGGTGGACAAACGGTTTGGAAATATGCCTTTTACTTTAAGGTAAAAAATAAAAATTGTGTGTTTATTTATGTGTGTGTGTATATATGATGATTTATTTATAGATGAGAGAAGGTATCAATTGACTTCACTGTCAGGGTTTGGATGGTGATGGAAGATAGCTTGAAACTGTTTTGTAGATGAAATGATGGACTTGCAATCAAATGTTGCCTTCTTAGTGATTAAACATATTTTATTTGTGAATAAAACAATTCTTTAGAAGCATGTTTCTATTGTAAATTATTTAGCATGATGGATGCGATCTGAACCCTGAAAATGCCCCAAGTCTGACTTATGGCATTTTTGAACAATGGGCAGTGGAGCAGTGAGATACAGGCAGGAAGAGTAGAAAAAGAGACTGCATATTGAAAACCTGTGGTATTTATAAGCTTGGCTTTGTTCCTTTTTAATTGGGGATTAGACGAGCTCACAGTATTGTGGATCGCTGCAGAGGAAATAATGATGTTGGTGACACAGTAGTTTCTCTGAAGGGGACATAGGCAAATAAAATCAGATATTAAAAGGGCTATTGCCAGTTAAGTTAGTAATTATCTTTTATATTTTATATCTTACATATGTATTTATCTTCATCTCTAGTGAATTTTAGAATAATTTTTCTTATTGTATTTAATGATCTTATAATTTTAGTTGATCTAAATTAATTCGCTGTAGATTTTTGTGGAACTTTAAATGCAAAGTCAAGTAGTGTTCAGTCAGTTAATACTTGTGTTTAATTTTATTTTATTTCAATTTATGATACATTATAAATTTTATCTATACAATTAATTTTTATTTCAGTTTATGGTACATTCTAAAGTTTATCCATTTTTACATTAATTATTAATTTTATTTTCATTTTTTAAAGTACTTTGATAAATAAAAGCCTTCCTTCACTATTCAGAATTTTCTCAGCATTAAAAGTAATTAAGAAAAGATATCACCCAAAGAACTTAAAATTTAAAAAATTTAGATCTTACTAATTTATTTGGATTAGAATCATATTGTTAATAGTTCAAAAACCTGAACCGAGCATTTTACAGTAAGTTTCAGTACATTTGGAATTTCCTTGCAATAATGTTGCGACGCAGTGTGAAAACTCGCCTTTTTTGAAAAAAAAAATTCACGTTTTTCAGATTCCAAGGTTGGCAGCTAGAATATTTACAGTGGGCCATGTAAAGTCGCATCATGTTGAGGCTAATAGGCATTTTGGACTAAAAAAAGTATTTAATATTTTGAATTAGATATATCACAAATTAAATGCATTTTTTATTTAAATCATTTGGATTAAAAAGTAAAAAAATAACATATTTAAGATATGAATCTATTGCTTTTAAATAGCTTAGTTTGTTAATTAAAAAGTGGCAGACATGAAGATTCGTGCCTAGTAGAACTTGCACTTACATTAGGAGTGACTCAGCAAACAATTTCACATCACTTAACATCATTGGGAATGATTCAAAAGTCAGGAAATTTGATTCCATATGAACTGAAGCTGAGAAATGTTGAACACCAATTATTGACACATGAAATGCTGCTTGCCAGGCATAAACGAGAGGTTTTTCTCCCATCATATAGTCACTGGTAATGAAAAGTGTATCCTCTGATGATAACCCAAAGAAGAAATCATGGGGACAACATGGCCGGCCATGCTTCAACATTGACAACCAAGTTGAATATTTATGAAAAAGAAATTATGTTGTGTATATGGTGGGATTAACTTAGTGTCATGTATTACAAGTTGCTCACACCATTACTGGAGGGGGGGGTCTTCCTTCTTACAAAATATGTTATTTCAGTGTCAACAATTTTGCGCTGTTTCACAGATTAGGTTTGCCCTTCAAACTCATTTAATTTTATGAAAATGTGTATTAAGATAAAATTTCTGCATAATTTTTATTGGAATTCAGTTGACATTTTAAAATGTTAAATAAATTTTCATAAAAAGTAAAATAAGGTATTCTCTGTCTAACTCCATGATATAAATGAAAGTATTTCTCTAAAAATGATGTTCAGTTCCTGTTTAGTTCCTTTTAGACAAAGTCAATGTACTTGAGGGCCATTTGCAATGGACAGCAATATTATTTACTAAACAAGAAATCCTTTGATCCATTATATTCATTTTGTAACATTACTTCATTACAGATATATATTTAACTGCTAATAACAAAGTAGGAAAATTAAAAGCTTGAATATGTATTCGAGAAATCATTTTAGTTAATATATGTTGAATTTTCATTTGTTGTCCACTTTGTGCCCAAACAAATACAAGCTTTTCATATTAACATACTCCCTTATATGAAATAAGGAGCGTTATATGTTAATTAATATAAAAATTTAACATCTGTATTTCAAATGTTAATCATTTGCTAGATTTAAAGGATGTGTGCTAAAATTAAGCAAGCACCTTTATTATTATAAGACAGCATGGTGATAAAATTTTTCTAAGCATTAAAAAAAAAGAAGAGAGAAATGTTTAATTCCAATACTTTAATAAGCAAATAATTAAATGAATGGGAGACTTAAAAATGTACAACTCAATTTAAAGGTGGCCAGTGGACAACACGTGGTTAAGATCTCTGAAAGTGTGCTATTCTAATCTCTCCACATGAATAAAGAATCAAGAAGTACCAAGTTGGTGGGACTTGCATTTTGCTGTAGAGAATTATTTGCCATATTTTGGTTTTTAATAAAAAAGATCCTAATGTGCATCAGTATCAGGTCACTAAGAAAGCACTTTTAAATTTGTCTGTTCATTCCAAATTTATAAATATCAATAATTCGACTTTGATGAATTTAAATCCAGATTCCATGGTTATATAAACATGATTGGAATTATATCATTTAGTGCTTAAACATTATATTCATTTAAATTATCAAAGAAATAGATTTGGGTTTTTAATGTTAGATTTTCTTGGTTATTTTTCTCTTAATTATAAAAGGAATGTGATTTTTAGTTTATGTAAAAATGAATCTATATTACTCAAAAGACAGTAATAAAATGTTTCTCTTTTTAATGTCTAAATTCATTAATTAGTGTCATATTCCATGTAGTACAGGTATTATTTCCAGGATAATTTTAAAATAAACATTGAAAGATAATTCTGCCAATTTCTTCAAATTATTTCTCTGATGACTAGATAGGGTAAAGATATCACCAGTGCTTTATTTCATGTTACAAATATTTTCTGAAATCATCATGTATAAAACCATTATGAACTATTATTGTTCTCAAAGGTTTAATGGAAAACTTTTCTATTACTTTAGTTTTGTGTGTAAAAAATGACTAGATCACAATCTGGTTGATATTTTTAGCTGTTTTATGTATGATGTTTTTGTAGCTTTCTCTCTCTCTTTTTTTTTAAATGAATACATTTGTGTGCTAATGAAGTGATTTTCTTTAAATTTACACATTCTTGTTATTCTGTATCAGAATCCGAGAAATTAATTAAAAATATGATTTATAAACGGTCGTAGGCAAATTTATACCAGTCTTGTGAGCAAAATTATATCCAGTTTACATAAGCAGTCAAATTTAGTATTTCTCTTCACATATAGTTTCAAAATGATTATACCATGATTTTGTAGAATGAGAATGTTATATTTGTATTACTTATAATTTAATTGTATAAAGGAAAATTTTTCTTTCTTTCAAGGTCCTTTGAAGATGAAAAGAAAGCTAGAATGGGTGTAGTAGAATGTGTAAATCATAAGCTTGTAGAGCCATTCACTGTATTATATGAAAAAGAAGGTTAGTTACATTTAAAGTAGAATTAAACAATTTTAGTGTTCTTTGATATGCAGTATAATCCCAGTAACTCTTGTGTGCCTTAAGACACAGTTTTATGGATTAGATAATTTTAAAGTCTTTTGAAGTTTTGTTTACAGTTTCTCCTCTCTCTCTCTGTTAAATTTAGATTGTTTGCTGATAAATACCTAAATAAAAAATGTGCGTTCGTGATTGATCCTTTGGCTTTTCTTATTAGTTGTGGCTTATTTAATGGCCGACTTTTCGTGCATTATGATGAAAGATGTTCTTTATAATTGTTAAAGATGGAAGCACTACTGAAGTGACACACCATGAATTCTTAGATATGTTTAAAAAAATAAAAGAATGTGAAGCATCAATCAAACTGATATTTTTGAGTAGATGAATGTATAAAATAGGAGATTAAATTTTGAGTGATGAAGAATTCATTCATGTCTTCGATACAATAATTAAGATAATTAAGCTTATAGTGATGAAAATGATGCTAAGTATAATGGTAAGACAGAAATAGTGTGAAAAAATAGTCGTGTTAAAGCCTCGAGCTATACTTTTTAAAATACAGGACAGCATTCTGATATTGTTGGCCTGTCCTACAAATCATTTGTTAGTCGAAAACTGACATTATCATGCTAAGACCGATAAAGACATAGGGATAAAAACTTGTTTAAAAGAAGTCTCATAAAATGCATGTAAGAAATTTGGCAAAATTTCATTTGCTTAAATTTTGGTGGAATTTGTTTATTCTAATGTTTTCCATGAATATTTTTGTCATGAAGTAAAATCTTGAGCAGGTTGTTTATTTAATTGAAGGAAACAAATTTTATTTGGTGATAAAAGAGTTTGTTAAATGTTAATAACAGTACTTGTGCACTCAGAGTTAGGTTCTGAGGATGAACAAAAGAGTGAGAGAATGTATTCCTCATCAAGTCATATAATGCTGTTGACAGGAGTGGAAAATAATAATCAGTTATCTTTGACAGCTTTCCTGTATGAGAGACAATAAAGCTCGAAATTTGTTGGTAACTTTCTTTAAGATTAAAACTTTATAACTAAAGATTCCCTTTTACTTCATGATCTTTCCATAAATTGATTTTTTTTTTTAAATCCTAGAAATTTGTCACTTGAAGTTAGTATTTTTTCTCAATCATCTTGCAGTAACTTATTCGGTTGATTCAAGGGATGAAAAATATCTGCTAAATAAGCTAACATCAGCATTTGATCTTCAAAGCATTTAGTAAAATCTTGTTTGTAATTTCGTTGAAAGTGTGCATGCATTCTTTTTTCAGTTCAAATACCCTTTAAAAACTGTTGTTGTTGATTGCTGATGCTCACTTGTCTGACGTATAGTCAGCCCAAGCCCATGAAATTCCTTGTAGCAAGGAGCGGAAGATAACGCCTGTTGTTGGCAACAGCCTTGAACACCTTACAGGTGACAGTGTAATTTAGCTTAGTTCCCCCCCCCCAATTTTGATAGAATGTATCGGGGGGCAGGTCCAAGGATGGGTGCATATTATTATAGCAATTAGCTTTTATGCAGATGATTTAATATTTTAGAAATATACTGATACCAATAATTTTTATCCTTTTCCAAAAGTTTAGTATTTCTTGTTCTTTATAAATAGTATGTAATGTAATATATGAGGAAACATGTGCTTTCATTTAAATGTGTAGTTATTACACAAAAATTAGTATAATTATCTAAATTCCCAAAGAAAATAGACTGTATGCTTATGAGCTAATGTAAGCAGTTTTAAGTTTTAAAATAATTGTAAGATTAGGATTTTGTATGTGTAGTGAAACCGTAATGTTATAATTACAAGAATACTTCTTTTACTCATTCACATGTATAAAATTGTACCGATAATTGTTATCCTAAGTTAACAGGTACAGTGTATATTTTTGCATGATATTGTGTGCTTATGGTACTTTGTCTTTTTATAGAATGATTGTATTTATCTAACTTGCTGTCATTCTAGAGTTAAAATTGGAAAAATATTTTTGTATTAAAAATATTCATTGAAGTCATTTTAATAAAAATTGTAATTTTTTTAATCTTATCATGTGTGCATGCAGTACTGATTTTTTTTTCAAGTATATTTTTTCATTGTGATACGTTTAATAAAATCACTTAGCTTTGTATATTATATGAAAATCTTTTTTGTGCTATTAATAGTAGAAATGTTGCTCATTGTGTGTAAATATTACAATTGGAAAAGTGAATATGCAGTAGAACCTCTATGATCTGGTGTCTTTGTTAGTTCGACCAATAATCGGTTAAAAAAAATCAGTGTAGAAACATAAATTAGAAAGATTATAATGAAAATCTAACATTAGCAGACTTTGTTTAATGCCTTCTTTGGGATTCAAACCTGGGCCCTTCGGCACGGCAGTCAGCAACGCCAACCACTATACTGGTTGGCCGCCTTACAAAAACTCTGCCTCTACTTAAAACAGCAGATTTGTGTACTCTTTATCCATTTATTTCACAGAGATTTCTAAAAATTCTGAAGTGGCTTTTGTTTAATGATTTTTACCATTTTTATAACATCATCAAATACCTTCTGTAGTTCATTGTCAAGAGGTATTGATATTAACATTTCTCTATGAATGTAGAAACACCATTGGCATTTTTTTTTTCCTGTTGCAAGAGTAACAAAGCCTTTTATGGAGCTAACCATGGAAGCGGCTATATCTATACAAATGCCAGTACAGTCCTTTAAAGAAAGATCTTTTTTCCAGATATGCAGATAAATATTAAATATATTTATTTCTCTTCTTGTCTCATGTAATTCTTTACAGCAGAGGAAGTTTCATGAATTTCTCCCTCGTTAACACATCTTACAAATAACATTTGTTGGTTAAATCTGTTCACTTGTCCACTTGGACTGAACAATTTCCATTTTTCAGTTTTATCACACAAAGCCTTTTCAACATCATATGGCATATCATTGATTTATTGACTTACTGCATTGCTCAAAGTGGAATATTTTTTACTGATTCTTACGATGTTTCTTACTGAATCTTCTCCCAACATTTTATTCAGGATAATTTTACATGCGGGCATTATCAGATTTTCACCGACTGTGTGACTTTTCTGTATAATAAGCTGTGCTACCAAATAACTTTCTTTCTGAGCTTTTCCACTAACTATGGATGTATTTACAAAAGCTGTGTGTTCTGTCTATTTTGAGATTTTAACAGTTTTAAAATAATGAATTTGTTTCTCATATTGGTATGTTTTGCCATGACATGTCTGTTCAATTTTGTTGGAACCATTGCTGTATTTGAAAGTTGCCACAAAGCAGACACAGCGGAAGAGGACATTCTCTTTCACCACCCCATGGATAAATAACTTTTGTTGTAACATCAAACCTGTTTTTTTTGGGGGGGGGCAATTCTCTGAGTCTTCAAAACTAGTTTCTTCAGAATTATTTGAATTCCTTGTCACCACATTTTAACTGTAGTAGAATTAAAAAAAGAGAAATTAAACTGAATAAAATGGTGAAAATAAACTAAATAGTAAAATAAAAAATATGCACTAGCAACCCTGTTTAACCACATCTACTTTTAACTCTGTTTAACATCTTACTTTTGACTTAACCACATGATTTGTATGTGTTTTGTTTAACCACATGACTGTGTACTGTTCATACACAGTCATACTCTAATCTGTGGTATTAAAAAGCTGCCTTTGGCTGTTCGGCTATTCTCGGGTAGATTTATGTTGCATGCAGACTTGGTGCAGTTGAAGGGAAAATGGTAAAATATAAGTTAATCTCCTTCCTTTTAAAAAAAATCTTTCTTTTCTCCCCCCCCCAGTTGAATTGGCAACACATGTATTACAGAAAATCAAACAACTATTGAAAATGTCTGAAGAATCTAACCCAGCATAGCTAAACAACAAAGGCAGCTTTTCAGGTTATCATCAGCTTGACTCTTGCTACAATCACACGTGCTCCCCCCCCCAGCTGAAATTACCTTGGTACAATAGCAAATGAGGGAAAAAATTGTTTTCCATTTTATAGCGTATGTGTTATTTCCTTATTTCTTGCAGAACCCTGGTTGGCAAACACTTTTAATATGTATCTCAGATTGATAAAATTTTAAGTATTTTCATAAATGTTATTCTGAATGTTTAAAAAGAAATGTAAGCTAAACTTCTATTTGATTTTAGGTGAATATGTTGCACAGTTTAAATTCACAGTGCTGCTAATGCCATCAGGATCTCATAAAATTACTTCTGGTCCAATTGATTTAGATTTGTATGAAACAGAATTAGTAGTTGATGATGATTCTCTGAAAGTGAGTCTTAAGTCTTTTATTTAATGAATAATTTTATGTTTGAAAATATTTTACTGTACCAGCATGTATAATATATGGAGTGGAGTATGTGTTACATATCTGGTAATATAGATTTTAAATGCATTAACAGTATTGCTATAAATAACTATATACTTCTTGGCAGAAATGTAGATTAGCAACAGTCATAAAATGTGTGCATAATAGTTGAGTGAGGTTGAAATGGGCATGATTATCAGTACTTGCTGCATCAGAACATGATTATCAATACTAATTTGATAATTTCATTGATGAGATTTTTGATAAATACTAGGCAGTGCTGAGTACTGTAATTGTGAAACTGAAATGTGAGATAATTATAGAACTCCAATCCCAGCTAGGAAACTGAGAAAATATGTAGTTTGATGTCGTCGACATGTGGTGAAGTCAGATTGGCAAGCTATGTTATAAAATGCGATCACAAGCTGTTGATTGCCATCTGGAAGCTTTGCTAGTATTTATGTAATTCATAAACAATTTTTATGTTTGGATTCCATGAGAAAGTAGAAAATCCAACTTAACAGAATGCTCATTGTCTGTTATAATTGGACAAAACATTTTGCCTGGGCATTCTAGAACATTTGGAATAGTAAGTCATGTTATGTGCTGTGGTGTTTCATTGAATGGGTATGTACCTGAGTGAACATTGTTAGGAGGATAATTTTGTGCTGTCCACTCCATGACAACAAATTAGAAACTAGCCCTTATCACTTTCAGCATGACAAATCACCCATTCATAAAGCGAAAACCATAACCAAGTTTGAAAAAAGGGAATGAATGAACTTGACTGGCCAACTCAAAGCCTTGTTACTATTTAAGAGCCAGACCAACCTACCACAGAACAATTTGTCATGTCGCACGAAAAATGAAAGAAAAGGCCTGCGTACATTTGCTGAAACAATGGAAATTCTTTCTGGAATGTATACAGTTTGTAATAACAGCAAATGACAGGCCTACATCATACTGACACCATATCAACTCCTGCAGTTGTCCAGTCATTAATAGCAGCATAGTTATATTTGGTATACACTTAACTAGGGTAATGTTGCAGATGCTTATAGAAATTAGCAATTGTATGTATTATATTATGTTTATTATATATCAGTTAAGCATTGCATACAAAATAAAAGATACAAATTACTAAGTGTTTATTGCTTTTAAATCAATTTGTTAATTAACAACAGCTATAATTTGAAGATAAGTTAAATTTCTGAGATCATGTTGATTACCTAGCTCTGCGAACTGTCAACATATTCCTAATTTTGGATATTGTAAATAGGTGATTACCCTCATAAGAATATTTTTTATATTACAGACAAAAACAAGTAAGATTAAAAAAAATTTAAGTCAATTCCTACTTTGGTCAACAAAAAAAATTTTTTTAAATACAAAAGAAAGTTTTTGTTAATTAAAAATTTTTAATATGTGAAAAAAACATATTTGAATTTGAGTGGATGAATAAAAACTATTTTATTAACAATTGAGAATTTGAACAAGATATAGGGAGAGTGTGAGCTAATAGTAGGAATTTAATAAACCCCTCTTTGCTCAAATCTTTCTTATAGCTTACCTATCAGTAACTCAGTAGCAGTTGTTTGCCAAAGTTTATATAATAAAAATTATTAAAACTTGGCAATCTGTGCCTGTCTATATTTAATGCGAGCTGAGTTCAGCTTTGAAAGTTTTTCTGTTAGGCTATAGTTGTGATTTTCTTTATACTGAGAAGAGAATATTTACGTCACATATACAGACACTTCTTATCTTTTCCTAGAGTGGAGTTTAGACCGTATGCATTCTGTTCCAACATATTGTAACTACTGATATTTTTGTATATAAGTATATAAACCATATTTTGATTTGCTTATGCCATTTCGGCAGAAAACTTTAAGGAAGTGTGTATTTTTTGCTGTGCTTATCCTGTGTAAAAAGTAATAAACTTTAATGTCCACTGAAACAGGATTTCTGACTGTTATGCTGGCTGTGTGGCCACAAAAGGGGCAATGGAATGCAAAGGGTTAAGTTTGTCATGCTATGCTTTGTGTTATTTCGTCCACTCTTTTTAGCCTCACTGATCATGTGTATGTAGTTGTTCAGGGGAGGGTGAAGAAATTTGTTTCTGCAAGGAAGTAGGGAAATAATAATTGAATATATGTAATTTACAGTAAAAACAAGGAAATGATTGTCTACTATCCTATTTTCGGCCTTGTAAATTTAAAAGTGTAAACAAAATATTTGAAATCTTGTTAATTATTGATAAAATTATCTGTTTTTATTTTTAATTATTTGGAGACTCATTACAGTATGAAAATACTTTGATTTTCTTTTCTATATAGGCTCTGCTTAACAGATCAGTTGTTGCCAAATCTCAGAGGAAAAAGAAGAAACGAGCAGAAAAGGCAATTGCAAACTCCCTTGAGAAGGATGTTAAAATTACAGATGGAAATCCTTCAGCTGAGTCTGTAAAAGTACAGGAATGAAAAGGTGTGCAAATTGTAATTTTAAACACAGTATTGCATCCACGTATAACTTCCATTGTATACCATTTTCTCCCCTCCCCCTTAATTCTCTTTGGCCCTTATTACATTTTTTTAGCTTGATGCACGAACCATGGATGATGTATAAATTATGAGAAAGAAAATGCATGTGGAAAAACGTAGCATGCACGTTTGTATTTAAAATCACAAATTTTATTTTATTTATTATTATTTTTTTATACAGTAGGTTTTAATGAAATGTGTCGTTTCTGCTTACTGAAAACAATAATGCTCCCTTGTGAGGCATGTAATCAGTCAGTGAAGTTATTAATGGGCAGATTGGTTCTTTTACTGTAGAAAAATGATTTCCATTTGCAGAAATACAAGGTGTAATCACAAAGTTCCATGACTGGATTTTTATTTTCATGAATGTAGTAAATTTATATAATCTTCAGTCCTTGTCACATTCAAAATCCCACCCTTCTGCATTGATACAGCATTACCATCTTTTTATTTTGAAAGCTGCTTGATAAGCATTTTTGGACAACTAAAAATACATCGTAGGATTTTTCAATAACTTAGTCTTTTATTTAAATATTTGTCATCCTCCCTCCCATTCCAAATGTGGAAAAAGTGTATTTAAGTCTGCATATGAAGATTGTGGAATATTTGCCAGTATATTACAAACTAAGAATTGCCATACTGTAACAGCAATTATGGTTATTGCATAACTGCTGCCCATTAACCCATGAAATGTCCTCCCTTCCCCCATATTTTGGTTATATGCTTCACAGCTTTCATCTGATATTTTCCCCTAAGTTCTCACGATTTTTTCGGACAAGAGCAGTGATTTCTTCTAGTTTTAATATTATTTACTGATGCTGATGGCCATATTGTGCGAGCATTATCTGTGGAAGTTCATCCTTCATTAAAATGTTTATGTCACTCTAAAATTTTCAAACATCACGTAAATTTATTTCCCAAAGCTTGATTAATCAGGTCTTGAGTTTTTTTCCCCTCTAGTTTTATTTCTGCATGAAATTTAATGTAAATCCATTGTTCTTTCAAATCACTAATTTTCTTTGTTTGCGGAAATCTTGAAAGGAAAAATTTTGTCTGTACACAAATTATTGTAGTGGTATAGTGCTGCCAATATCAGTATTTAATTCTTTATTAATGTATAGAAATGTGTAAATAATACATTGATATAAAAACTTATTTGAATTTCAAATCTGGTAAGGGGGGAATCAGGCCTGGAATTTTCTATTACACCTTTTACTTTTTGGGGGGACGTGATTACGCAACCCATGTTCTTGAAATGTTCCAAATATGTTCAATAATAACATGTAACAATAAGGTTCATGTGTGGAGAACATGCTAGCTAGCCTGTTTGAAATTTTCATTAAAACTGATGTAGCACAGCATTATCATCTATGAGAATGAATTTATGCTGGACTACTGCAGCTGTACCACAGAAGGTCTGAAAGTCTCGTTCTCATTGCCAAACTATCATCAGAAATTTACCCGATGATATACAGGTTAGTCTGGCCATTAATAATGATATCACCCCATACCTGCTATAAATCAATAACCCACCTGCTGTAAATCAATTACTCTTATGCACAAGATTATTCTAGGTTCCACATTCTGTCCAAATTATAAATTACCTATTGTCTAATTGTAGTGGGACTCACCTGAAAAAACATTGCTCCATTCAGTTCAGCTCCATTGGAAATGCTCTTGTTCCCCTATGTCTGTGGATAGTTGAATGACCCATTATCAGAGAACAAGCCATATGTCTGTGAGCATATAAACCAATTCTATGGAGTTTGATTTAAAATATTGGTGCCAGTAACCCTCAGGTGATGATGTTGCAAAAGAGGTTGCAGCCATAGTTATTTCTTCTTTATTAAGTGTAGGACCCTCTGGATGTTTCCTATTAGTTCCGTTTTCTCCAAACTGATTCCAAATTGATTGAAAATGCTATTGGGGTGCTCAAAAAGCATGTGCTACAAAATATTGTATTTTCCTAAATTCTAAATGAATGATGGCCTTCCAAGTTCCCAGTTTAGGCAGTTTTTTTAAACGTCGTACTTACTACTATGAAGCATTCAGTGCATGCCAGTTGTGTCTAATCATGTAAAGAATATTGAATGTTGTTTTCCTTTCTTTATCAAAATTCCATATTTTTTAACACCTTATGAAATCTGCATATTCTTAAATATGTAAATATGAAAATTTGCCCCCCTTTTTTTTAATCTTTCATTTTTTCTACTAGTTATTATACCGTTGTTTCATACTGAACTTGTAATATTCCTTAACTATTTTGAACAGCTTACGAGCACATAAAAATTTTTGCGTTAAGGAACAAGAAGTCTTGTTTTTATTTCATTTTTTCGGCAGTCTTATACAGTTGTTTGATACTGAACTTGTAATATTAGTTAATTGTATTGAACAGCTAATGTCCAAACTAGGAGCATATAAAAATTTCTGCTTAATTAACAAAAAGTCTTTATTTAAAAAAGCGAGAAATTTGACTTTTATTAATTACTAATTGTTAATCATTTAACTCCAATTTTAATATAAATTCCAATAAAGTTATTTGAAGAAATAGATTTCCTTGAAGCCTTTCAACAAAAATCTAGTTACTTGTGTTAATGATATTAATTCCAAACTGGTTTTTGCATAAGCTTTCAAGATTTTAGTCCCTTTCTTAGCTTTGATTTTTCATTTCAGTTTGATTGATTGGCTATGCTATATTCATTTTTGCCTTGCCTGTTCATTCAGACTGTCAGTCACCCACTTCTAAAGGAAATTTTTTAGATGTTGTTTTCATTATAACTAATAAAATAAATGTTGTAACCAATAAAATGTCTAAAAATAAGTTATACTTTTCTTTAATTTTTTCTTTTTGCTAAAACTAAATTTACATTAATATTCATTTAACCCCTTCGTGCCGATTGTCACATCTACGTGCCAGCAACGAACACACTCACTTCCCGGCCGACACGCAGGCGTGCCAGAGCATTTTCCCGTTTAGTCCCGACTGTCACGTATTTGTGCCAGTGTCCTGGAACGTTTTAAAAACTATAATTTCTGCCACAAGATGGCACTGTATGTCCATATTGTTTCAGATACATGTACATTAGACCTTCTACTTGAAATGAGAGAAGCATGACTCACATACACGTGTTTTGATTATATAAACAAAAGGGGAAATAAATGTTTCCGAATCGCGTGCTTTATGACGTCTCTTTAAATTTGCACGTGGTAGTTGTTTATTGTAAGTAGCGAAGTTTTATTTTCGCTAAAGCGTTGGGTATTTCGGTTTGCAGTTCAGTTTTTAGAAAATAATTAGATCTTGTTAGACGTAAATTCCTTCTGTTTTTACCGTTGCAATGTCGAAGCGTTGAAAATATTTCAGATATTGACTCTGAAACAGATTCTGATAGTAGTGATAGTGATACTATGATATATTCTGATCATAAAGAATCTGGTGAATCTAATGATGATAAGGACATTTCAGACATGCCGGGTACTCGGTATGCCGAGTACGTCGAAAGCAAGTACTCCTCCAAGGTCATCCACAATAGAAAATTTTTCGGAATTACCGCTCCGTCATTATTCAGTACCCATCTTTCAGAAAAACTCTTAAATGGTATAAGAAGCTTTTCTTCAATATCATGGATATGGCTGTATTTAATGCCAATACTCTTTTCAACAAAAAAAGTAAAAAAAATCATCCTCTCCTGAATTATCGGCTTAATTTAGTTAATCAAATTATTTATCGGTATTCCTCTAAAAGCACCGATGTTAATATCACACCAAGATCAGCAGAATCATTAAATTCGCTCAGATTAACTGAAAGACATTTTCCAAAACTTTGTTCAGAAGAGACTGATAAGAAAACGAGACGACGATGCTTCGTTTGTTCACATTCCCGGAAAAATCCTCCAAAACGGCAAATGAGTTATTACGAGTGCAAGGAATGTAACGTAGGACTGTGTGTAGATCCCTGTTTTCAAATTTTTCATACGAAAAGAGAATTTTAAGTAATGTATTTAGTTTTCGGATGTATAATGTTAAAAGTCATAAAATGGTGAGTAATAAAAAAATGTGTAAAATATGCATTTAAACAAGATATAAGGTAACTAAAGTATATATAAAAATATAAAGCGTAAGCCGTTTAAATACTCTATAGAGAATTCTTAAACAATGCTTTGATACTTCGGAAATTTCATGGATTTAGGCTTAATAGCAAAAAAGCCTCCGGCCCTGGACAGACGCTCGGCCGGCCTCCGCGATAAGCGCGTGTTTGAGCTACCCGCCGTGAAGGGGTTAAATTAATTTTAAGAAAATTGGTCATTGTTAGTGTAAAGTTAATAAAGTTTTAATTTTTGTACCACCTATTACCATGTCTGTTTATACCTAGCACTGATAAGAAGATATTGTGTTGTTAGTTAGCTAGGATCTTCCTCCCCCCTTTAATTCGAGCCTTTTATTCTTTTACAACAGCAGCAAATGTCTATTTTTTGTCGGTGTTTTTGGAAAATAGGGATCTTTGTTGTACCAAAATGTAATAATTGTATGCAGAAATTGAGCTGTGTCAAAATTTGCACAATACTTCAAAATTTCATTGATGGTTTTTGTACAAAATAGCATATATGATGATAAGGTAGATTTTGCTTCAAGGAATGTAGCAAAGTTACTTATTTTTTCTCTATTTCAGAACTTAGAATGAAAAAGGAGGGAGATTGTGCTTGAGCTTGTTTCATAGTTCCTGGATATAAAAGCGGCACCAACTTTCATGGGATACAAGCTATTTGTGTACAGAAACAAAAGTTCATATTTCCATAAATAATGCTCTTCACATACAGTTAAGATTTACCCGAATGTATGATCCATTGATGGTATTTTTGTATTGTTTTTATGAATTTAATATAAAACTTGTATCATAAAAATTATATTACGATTGTTATCAAAATGCATTTTTTTCCTTAAATTTGAATGATGACAAATATTTATAAAATATTGACTCATGTTTTATGTTAAGGGAGGAAATGATTGCATTGGTGTCAGCTTTACCTAGGAGCAGTGTAATAAAACACCTTTTTCCACTTACCCGAGTTGCTTTCTTTGTGTGATTAATCTAATTGACAGTTTACTTTTCTGAAATTATTCTTATCCTTCCTTCTCCTTCCCCCCCCTTCATATTGCAGATAGTTTTCAATATACAGTCAAACCCCACTATAGCGGATCTTTAAGGGGCTGAGAGTTTAATTTGCTGTATCCGATCTGATAAGAAAAACAGATCATCTCGCAAAAAAAATTGATGTTACTCTTCTCATAAAAATGATTATCTTTGTCGTATCTACCAAAAGAAATGAACAAATAATTCTTAACTCTTAAAAATGGTATTTATTATGACAAGAAATTATTAAATTTGTTTTTGTTCATGGTTCAGACCCTTTCCTCAAAATATATATCTTCCTGCAAAATACATGATTATAATTATAAATAATTATTCTATTCTTAAAAATAGAAAAACTCTGAAAGTAAATAAAATGTATTGAGACATCTTACATTAAGATTAAAAATAATCTGCAAGTTCCTTCTATTATGGTGCAAATTGTGGCAAAATTTTATCTATATTTTTATCCAAACATTGAAAAGGTTCCAATTTTTATTTGAGTGTTTTTGCTAATAAAATTTATTAATCACATTCATTGTGCCATCTGCATCCTCTTCATTGCAGAGCTCATTTTCCATGTGTTGGGTTTGTTTTAATATTTTCGTTTTGATTTTTGTCAAGCAACATCATCATCATCATTTGATTCACATTACATTTTGAAAATATTAAAATGCCATATTTTTTCTAGCTATTAAACAATTCCACATTTTCATCTTTTTCTTCTACAACACTTTTTCTACATCAACATGCTGAAATGAATTTAGAATGATTGATTCTATAACAAGTTGCCAAGATTTTTCTGGTATTAACATTCTAGTAAGAAATATGTTAAAATCTAGTTTATCATATGTGCAAAAATTATTTTGAGCTGCTTTGTATAATAACACTTCAAGCTCTCAATCTCTCTATGCTGTATAAATGGCATTATCAAAGTCACATTTGGGGACAAGCTTCAACATCTAATTGTGGAGTATAGTTGTCAGTGAAAATGGATCTTTCATTATTGTTTTCATCTCACTTTCTAGTTCTTTGAATATTTTTGATGTCACCTATGCTTTTCCAATTGAAATTATCAGAAACAGGAAGCTTTTTCATATTTTTTAAGCACTAGTGGCCAAACTCTTGGGAAGATCAGTGTCACACACAAGACCTGTCATTTGTTCTTTTTAACAGTGCATCTGTAGTCTTTAAATTTTAACATCTTGTTTGGTGTCATCTGTAGAACTGCCCAATTTCATCAACTCTGAAAATGTCCTATCTTTGTAGTGGTGGAAGACATCGTCCCATTTTTTTAATCAAATTTTGGAAATACTTCTGTATTCTCCACCAGTTTTTCTGATGAAATGTTCTGTTACTTGTATCTAACCATTTGAGTGCCAGAATGTTTGATTAATGCATTGTCTTTTGCGCAAAGCATTTGCTCAGGTATTGCAAAACAAATATGCAAAATTTCTTTGGCTCACTGCATGACAGTATAGTCTTCTAAGATTTGCTTATTGTGTCCTGGTTTTTTAAAATTGGGTGTTATGCATGCCTCCCATTGTTAAGCGCAGGGAAACATAAAAACATTTTTCAATGTTCTAATAGCCTAAGCATGAATTATATTAAGGTTTATAATTTTTCATTTAAAACTTGCGGAAAAATTATAAAATGTACAAGAAAGTGTTTTGTTTGAATATATTTGTAAGATTTGTTATATCTGATTTTCATATTCTGAGAGGTTCACTATAACCATATAAAATAAAATGAAATTCTACGAAAACACAGCATTCGTTTTTTCCATTCTAGGGTTCATTATAAAACAGATTTCCTATCTTAGGATTCGTTTTTATTATATTCTGTTAATAGGCAACTTGAAACTAAAATCAGTTAATGAATAAATTTGGCTTAACTAATTAAATGTTTCAATTGTTTTCCCGAAACTGGTTAATGCATCATGAAATCAACTTTTTAATCGTATTACCTCTTCATGCTCCTTTTATATATTTCTATAACAAACACTAAATGCATCAAATAGGTTATCAAGTACATAAGAAAATATCTGATTCTTACTATATTAGTTTTTCTTTTTATTGCTAACTCTGAATTTTAGCCTGCCGTGCAATAATACAGAAATATATTTTCATATAATAATGGTTGACTTAAAAAAAATATCAGGAAATATTCTAATTTTAGTTTTTAATAATTTCATTTGCATAAAGGTTGGATTTCGGTTATCGCTGCAACTGAAAACAGTCATTTTAATGAATTAACATGAAACAAAGAATTAGGGTAGTTTTGTCAGTTTGATTCTAAAATTTGTCATATGTGATGAATAAGAGACTCATATATCCTACTGATAATGATTTATGTATTTAGTGAATTAAGAGTACATACTTATTTAATACTTTTTTCGATGTCCTCTGATAGCTCAGTCACTACTATAGCTATTGTCACCAAACTTTCTACAATTTTCTGGGTCCTAGAAAAGGCCGATCTCCACTTTTTTCCAAAAAAAAAAAATAGCTAAAATCAGAGACATTAATTAAAAACTCGGAAAAACGATAATTTTTGCCCTAATTTTTCTGAGTGGCAACAGTCTTGCATGCTGGAGATGACAATCTGCTTTATTTCAAAAGTTGTTACCACTGCTAGCTCTGAAATCCTAGAGTTTGTTAATAAAAAAAGTTTTATGATGAGATAAAAATAGCATTGCCAAACATTAAATACATTATTCTCGATTCCAAAAATTCGTGGGAAGCCATTTCCACTATTCCCATCTTCATATGACTTTAATCAGCCGAAATGTTAATTAGAAACTGAAAGTGCACTCATTTTTCCAAGATTTTAATTTTCGCATTCATTTTTCCGAGTGGCAACAGTCTGGCACATTGGAGATAAAAATACTTCATTTCGAAAAGTGTTGCTACTGCTCGCTTTCAAATTGTAGTTTGTTAATCAAAAATTTGCAAGTATTACAAAATCTATACATATAAAGAAGAATGTCTGTTTGTTACTTTGTTCGTGTTATTGATTTCTGATCAATTATGATAAATTTGTTGCCACATTTAATTGACTAAAATTGAATATAGGTGAAATATTGGATTGAACTTAAGCTTTTACGACCATTTGATTAGAAAGACGAAAATCATAAAAAACTGCATGCCATTGTTGCTAATATAATTAGCTTATTTTTCTATCGAAAGTTTTTGTGTGGATTCCTTATTGCATGAGACTGAAAAATGTCTATGAAACATATTTTTTGCATCGTTATTAGAGAAGGATTACAGCTGTATCGTTCTCTCTGTTGTTAGATGCATTACTGTCACTATAACTTAACTGCCATCAGGTACTTCTGCTAGTTTAAAATAATTGTTTCTGTTTTAATAAAAAATACTTTAGAAACCAAAATCAATTATATAACTTTGAGGTAGATTTACATTATGATTTTGGAGAAAACCCATACGTTAAAAGTGTCGTGAAAAACTGACTTAACCTTGTAAAGGAAAAAAAAATTTTTTTTTTGTTAGTGCATACACAATCCAGTTTTTGGGGACGTAACATTAATTTGATGTATACACCAAAGAGCAATTACATTATGATCACCTTGTTAATAATATATAGGACCACCTGTAGCCCTCAAAATTGCCAATACCTAGTGTGGCATTGACTCCAGAAGGTGCTGATATGTAGTCTGAGATATCTGTACCAAGCAGTCACCAACTGGTCCTGCAATTCCCACACATTTGAAGGGGTAGCGTGGCAGCACGAATTTTTTTTTTCCCCCAGGTGGAACCACAAATGCTCTATTGGATTAATGTCAGATGAATTTGGAGGCCAAGACATGACTTGAAAAAGTCATTGGAATGTTCCTCAAACCACTCCCTTGCGATTCGACCCTTATGACATGGTGCATTACCTGTTGGTAAACACCATCCCCTGCCGTAAATACTGTTGTTATTAGTGGGTGAACCTGGTCTGCAGCGATCTTCACATGCACAGACATCGGGGATTGTTTGTTCTAAGGAGATTATGGCTCCTAATGTGTTCCATGGAAACATTGCCCATACCATAATAACCCCGCCATTGGCTTGACACCGTCCAACTGTGCATCCGGAAACCATGACTGTACCGCATCTTTTAATAACTGGTGGTCTTTGGTTTACAGCATTTGCTTTTGATGCCCATATCACATATAAGTGATTGCTAGATGTTGTATTAAAACGTATCCATTAACTCACATGAACCCCCCCCTAAAAAAAAAGAACCATAGGTGCTCTGTATAGTTTCAATAAATATGAATATGATTAAATCTGTAGCTATTGTGTATTCTTATATACTAAATTTACAGAGTCATGCAATGGATTTAATTTAGCTGGATGATTTCTTTGCCAAGCAATGCATTGTACGCATTCGAACAGTCTAGCCATATTGGTCTCATTATCATATCAAGACCATCCTCTCTAATTTAAAAATAATATTTCTTACTGAACTATCAGTGTTGTCTGTTATTTTTATGAAATTGGTAAAGCTTCTATGAGTTGTTCTGGTTTCGTTTCTTATGAGTTAGTATCTAATAATTCGACACAGTCGTTCATGATGCGAAACTAGCAGTGGACAATAAAAAAATGGAAGAAAAAGATTTTGTTCTTATTTTCCAGAAAATTTCAAATTGAACATGGCTGCCTCATATCAACCGTGATAAAATTTTTCTAAACATAAGAAATATACACTGACGAGCCAAAACATTATGACTGTCTCCCCATTTTTCAATAAACTTGTCTGGATGACTTGGAAGGCATGTGATTAAGTGTTAATAGTATTTAATTGTTGCTGGAGAAGGTAAGAAGTCATTCTTGCACTTACTTCTGCGAATGATGGGAAAGGTTGCTGATTTAAGTGAATTTGAGGGAGGGCAAATTGTAATGGCCCGAAAACTCGGAATGAGTATCTCCGAAACTGCATAACTGGTAGGTTGTTCATGATCTGCCATTGTTAGTATTTATGCAAATTAGATATATTACGATGAAACCAGCAGTAGATGCCAAGTATCCAAACTAAACTAAATTTTGAGGAATTATAAGAATTAATCTTCAGTTTTGCTATTCTGTTATGCAGTGTCATGTAAAACGACAACTCAGATTTCTGGACAGTTTTGATCTGTGAATGTAATCAGAGAATATGGTTATTAATGATGTTCTCTCCTTACTAACACTTTGAAGATGAAATACTGTTTTTAGCAAACTGATCAGAAAATCAAAAATGGTTTTGTCATTCAATAAGATGCACATAGTATTTTATTTCTTTTTATTGTTCATAAGAAACTAAAACGTTTCTCAATGATGGTTTGTAAGAAGCGTTATTTAATACCATAAGTAGAATAAGTAACCTTGTGTAATTTTGATATTTACTGACATATTTTTTCCCCTTTTCCTATTAATTTTACCACTTGAAAACTGGAAAGGAAAAAGTACGCATGTGTACTTGTATACTACTATTTATGAAGAAATTGCTTAAATGGAAAACATAGCACATTAAAAATATACTAATTTTATTATATTACATATTTGAAAGCACATTTCAATTTCAATAATATTCCTTTCAGTTATGCAAAATACTTATATGTGCAAATATTTTACATTGTTACCATAAATCAGAAGTTTATAAATTATGTGCTGAAAATTCTTGGAGCAAAAATATAGTGTTTTTAATGCACTAAGTATAATATATGTATATATATTGAAAAATTTCTAACTCTACTTGTATACTCTTACAGTGGACTACATTTAAGTCTAAATGGTACTAATGAAAGTTTGTTGCATAATGCAGACCACAAGCTTCTCTCTCTATGTTGCTTGTTTTACTTTTATTTAAGCAGTAATATCTAAAATAAAAATATGAAAGTGAATTTCTAATTTTAATTGGCGAAAGGCCCTTTTATTCTTTATTTTAATTTCAACATTTCCTCTTTCTTATCTAAAAACTTTAATTTTTTATAATGCATCATTTCAAAATCTATCTGTATCATATGATCTTATGTAGATACTTTTTAGCCAATTAGATTAAGGATTTAAATGGAAACCAAAATTCTTTGACTCTCCCACACTTCTGAATGTGTCTGGGCTGTTTTCCTTTACACTTCACTCTTGGAACATGCCACTGTCTGCTGTGTTCAAAAATATATTTCATAAGTTTATCAATACCTGTGTAAAAAAATTATTTAAGAACAAGACTGTGTAAAGTCCATTTTATTTATTATTTTGGGTTGATGAAAAGTGTGTGTCAGCCATAAATAAAAAGGAAATACTTGAATTCATTCACATCTATAAGCTTCTTCCTTTTTATCCACCAACATATCCAAGTTCTCTCCTGTTTGTGTAATCTATCATCTACATTTAAATTAAAGTCTAAACAGTAATAATAAAATTTTACTGCAACATTCAGACTACAAGCTTCTCTCCCTATATTGTTTCTTTTGCTTTTATTTAAATAATAATGTACATTTTAAAATATTTTGGCTTTCTTTTTTTTTTTTACCATTTTACCCTTAAAAAATGCTGGAGCTTTTAAAATTAAAATCCTTTTTATGTTCAGTTTTATGAACTGACAATAGTAGTATGTATTTTTACTTAAGAAGGTAACTAAAGTATTTGTTTAGTTTTATATAAAAATATAAGTTAATGATAAACTGGGAAAAGTGTGAGAACATTTTGAAATTTTCACACTGTAGCATAATTATTAAATGCATCAAAATGTTGAGATGCTATTATTTTCAGCATGTGGTTTTTATGTTTTAGCAAAACAGAAATTATTACTATGCTTCATTTGCTGGAAATATTTGTTTTAAGCCTGGTGTGGCATAAATAATAAATAAGGGCAAAGTAGCATTTATTTAAGATGGAATATTATGTCCTAGTCTTAGGAAATTTGCATTTCCCTTGCAGCTGCACAGTACCAAAGAGGCATGAATTTCAGCGCTATATAGTCCGGCTGTAGAAGCCAAGAAAGGTGTGAAGACTATGTGCCTGTCTGGGTGTATGTCATACGTGGTTATGGACATGGCCAGTAAATTGTGATTTTCTCCAGTGTGGCTGTCGAAGACTAGAATAGGAATAAGAATCTATCAGAATGTCCCGGATATAATTTATATGAAGTATCACATGGAATTTTTGCAACCAAGTACCTGCCAACACATCAATCAAGTTAATTACCTGTAATTCATGTTCATCATATATTTTCTCCTCACACGTCATAGGTTGCCATATCTTGTTTATTGGTGGTGGTAAGGAAAACACCCCTTAACGTTTATGTTTAATTTATAGCAAGTATGCTCATTTGGTAAGGAACCAAGCTCTACGCTGTACTACTCTCAACATCACCCACAACTAAAGTCTGCTTTTCTTCAAGATGCGAGAGAATCACGTTGACATAGAAAATAAAACAGGAAAATCGACAACCTTGTATTCGGCGTAAATTTTGTAAAATCTCAATCGATTTCGAGGGCAAAACGGATCCCCTTTCTTGCAGAATTTTTTGCTCCTGATGATGATTTCCGTTTTGCCCTTGAAATTGATTGAGATTTAACAAAATTTATGCCGTGTTTTAAATATAGGATTTTATGCTTTTATCTTGGAGGCTATACACTTTTAAATTAGAACTGTTTAATTGCTGAGTTTAAAATTATTTTAGGTATTAAGCCATTATCTGAAAGTAAAGAACAGTTTATATTTCCCTTTTACCTGTTTTTTGAAATTTTTAATGGTAAATTCTTTGAGATATCAGATCATAATCAAAAGTTTTCAGTTTGCTATTCTAGTTATATTTAATTATTCTCAGACATGTATGTCACTTTCAGAACTGCACATCTTAGAGTGCTGACCGCTGTGAGACATGCATATATTCTTTCTTGGCTTTTGTTATTTATGTTGTTGCCCTGTATTTAAAATAATAGAGACTGTTGATAATTGTTTAAAATTTCAGATATAAATGTTGAAAGAAAATGTTTGACAAATTGTTGCAGATATTCTCTCTTGTTTAAAAGCTAATTTTATTCTTTTTCTGGTTACATTGTATATACACACATTTATCAGGTTGTAATTCAAATTCTTCGTATTTGATATGATAAACTGATCTTAAATATAAAACATCATTTGAAAATTTGCAGATAGTCAAAACTGTAGTTTTTTTTTTTTTTTAAAGAAAACATCTAAGTAATTTTCTGATATTAATTTCTTCATGTACAGATTTACAAAAAATCTTTGTATTTTTTAAAAACAATAAAATCATTATAATTAAGAATGCAAAATTAATAAGCCAATTCTTCAAATTCCTCTAAAATCATCCAGTGATTTTATCAGAAGATTTAAAAGAACCAGAATTGATATAAATTTGAAGTTTGATAAGGGAAATTATTATTAGCCACTGAGTTGAAAATTAGTAAGAAACTTGAGATGCAAAACTACTCATTTGATATTCAAATATAATTTAATGCATGAAATCAAAATTTTGAAAAAAATTATGTCATTTCAGAAGTCCAGTTTTTTCTTGAAATTACAGTAATGCTATTTAGATCTATAAATCATATATATATCCAAAATTTCATTTTTAAAATATGAAAAATGCAGCTCAAATTTTGTTGAATGGCCAGAACAGGAGATTTAGAACAATTCCATTCATTTATTTAGTTATTTTTACATGTTTTCCTACTTATTGTTTATTTAAGTTTCTCGAACTGGATGTAATTTTCACTCCTGAATAACTGAAGGGATAATTGATGTTTATTAGCATCCTGGATTTGAAGGAAAATTAATTAATCATTTTCAGCTAAGTGTTTATAAAACAGTTATTTACTACATAATATACATTCATTTATAGATTTTATATATTCATCTACATTCATTTAATATAATGGCTTTTTAGAAAATATACTATGCTGTATTAGCTTTTTATATTACTTAAATCTGTTATAAAAATTGAGATATATATATAATTTAAATTTTTTTGCATGAAGGTAAATCATTCATTTTGGCCAATTAAACATTTCTTTTATTTTTGATATAAGCAGCCACATGTAATTTCACACAGTAAGCATGCTTATTCTTGGAAGAAATTTTTGAAAATGTTCTGGTAAGAGGAGAAGGAGCAGTCTAACTTGGCAGTGAGATGAAAGCTAGGTTCACAGCTATTAGAGTTTGGATTTACAGTGTTTCCATTGGCTGCTTAAAGTTTTCAGTTTAAAAAATTATCCCCATAGTTAGCATTACCCAAGAACCATGTAACATAGATTAGTATTGAAATGATACAGTTTTGAGAGATTTGTTATAAGTAGACGCTTTTAGGATAGAAGGGTTTAATATTTAAATTCAGAAAGAAAGTTAAGGGATTATTTGAAATTAAAATTAACATTTTAATTTAATTGTTTGTTATCTTAATCAATAAATTAACAGCTAGCTTAATTTCAGTTGGTGTAGTATAAATAATTTATCTGGTTAACTAGAATTTCATTGTCTTTCAAAGTAATTTAAAAACAAATAATGTAAAATTTATTTTGAAAACCTTACGATGACTTGTTTTTTCCAAATACCGCAGAGTTGTTATTTAGAGTTTGCAGATTTTATGGTTTCACAAAACGGTAAGTATTGTCTCGAGAAAAGTATTTGTTGCAAACCTATTGCACAGTTAACAGAGTGAAATAAATGCCAAGCTATATCTTAAATAATAAGTATTTCCTTTTTTATGTCAGAGCACAAATCCTCACATGGCACTGATGTTCAATGGCAATGTGAAATAAATCTTATACATGTATGCACACTTGTATATAAACTATTTGAGGTGTTAAACTGTAGTCTTTAATTAATGTATTCTAATATGAAATAGTAATCTCAATACTCATAAGTTACTTCAGAAAGAGGCAGAAGGGCATTTTCAGGTTTGGAAATTATTTATTTAAAATTGTCATGTAAAGAGTAAAATACATAACTTTAAAGTATTTATACTGTCTTCTGTGGAGGGGAAAAACCGGAGATTAATTTTGTATTTATTTTAAGACTTGTTAATAAAAAAATATTGGTTATTAAAATCTGCAGAGTATTTAAATTGACTTTGCGCAATAGATGGCGCCACAAGTTCATAAGTTGCATGAAATTTTGTACACTATAAGGATTGCATATGTTGTAAAATATACAAAATTTGGTTCATATAATTATATTAATAATTTGAGATTAATTTAATATTAAGTTATGCATTGAAAGTGGGAAAATTGTAATAATTTTGTTGCCTATTTATAAACCTGAGAAATTTCCATATTATTTTTGCACTCTAAATTGCACAATTAATACATAAGAGCGGCTCTTGTATTAGCTGATGTTATGATCAGTACTATTTTGAGATTAGTGTACATTGATTTTTAATCTGTGCACGGCTGACAGAAAAAGTAATTTATTACCTAACCAGTACTTTTTTATTAATCATATTTACGAGCCTTCTCGGAAATGTTTTTCAGTTTTCATTCTTCACTGCATAATTAATTACGTAACTACAACTTGAGCTTGTAGTTCATGTCCTGATTTACATTTCGTCACTATCATTACGTATTAAAAAGATGCGGACGGAAAATGTTAACCGCCCCTGGTGGGACTTGAACCCACAGTCTTTGGCTCCGGAGGCCAACGCCTTATCCATTAGGCCACAGGAGCCCTTACGCTCGTCTTTAAATATTACATAAATATATTAGTCTCTTAGCTTCGCCTGTTAAATGACGTATTTTTATTTTTTATGCACTTATTATTCAAATTATAATGAAAAAATTGTTCTTATATTATTTCTTTAACAAGAAGTTCTTATTCTGAATGCCAGGTAAATGTATTTTGGAATCATAAGCCCTCCCCCCGCCCAAAAAAAAATTGCCGTCCTTACGCAGGGTTTTGAGATGCATTTGCAAGTAAAAATTGTTTTAAGAGCTATTAATTATAACAGAAAAGTTATATACAAACAAATTTATTTCCTTTACTTTTGTACGCCAGAAGTCGACTCTTATTTGTACATTAATTTCTGTTTTATTTTTATACAGCAGGAAGGAGCTCAACGAAAAACAGTAGTTTACGTAAAATTGTATAGGAAAAATACGGGACGGTTAAACGATGCCGCACTTTTATGGAAGCATGGTCGCTGTTTTTGAAAAGACAGACATATTCATAACGGTGCCGCGACGTAAGGGAGCGTGCACAAATAGATCAGTTGCTCCTTTGAAATTAATCGTTCAGCGCCTTTATGCCAATCTGGCAATTTTTCGTAACGATGCGCATCTGCGTTTCTTCGTGGAAATAACAAGCTCTGCTTTCTGGAAAAGCATATTTCAAGCAGAATACAGAACAGTGGTTCCCAAAGCATGAGTTGCTGTGTAAAATTAATTTTCGTTGCTGAGAGAAAAGATTTTTGAAGATTTCTCCTTTGCTTTACAGTTATTGAAAGTATGAATTTATTTATAATTATCAACTTATTTAATTGATTGTTGATAGTTATTCATATTTATGTACTATTAAATCAATGCAACATTTATTTATTTATTTTTCTGGATTCCTTCTTTCTCTTTCAAAGAGAGCAACTTTTTGTTTTGTATACAGCTCGAAGATCGCGGCGCTAAAATTTGGGAAACACTAGAAAATAGAAAATGTTAAATGGAAGGGAAGGGATATTCGAAACATTCCACTATTAGCAATCAAATATCATCTAATATCAGATTTACTGCCAACGAACAGAATTCTTTCATCACATGTATATAATGAAAAGTGCCTTAATAATACGTAGCGTTAAATGATATTTATTAAAGCAAACGTGTGATTTTTTATATAGAGGAAATTTAACATGTATACATTCAGTAAAAATTCTGAAGGAACATCAAAGTGAATGAACTGACTTCTTAGATTAACTTACTTGCGCTGATGAGCTGAAAGCTGCCTGTATGCGGTCAAGTCGTAAATTTGAGTCCCCATTGTTCTAATTCTAATTTACTAATGCAAATCCTATTTTGGTTTCAAATGGTTTTCATTAATTACATTAAGGATGTGAATATTTTTAGAAATTATTAGTAAAAGTAGTTATAAATACTTTATTACTGATGTGTTTATGTACTATTTTATTAAAAGCGTATTTGTTAATTATCTCAGTTTTTGTAATGATAAGCAATAAAATATTATAATATGATAGAACAAAAGAAATAAAATCAATTATTTGCAGATATTTGGGAAAATTTCATCAGGCAATATATATGAGAAGTATCTGTAATTATTTTTAACCCACCCACTTGTTGAAATGAAAAACAATGCGTTGTTATAGTTTGAAAGATAAATTAAATATTATAAGGAGATATTAATTATAATTATTAATAATCCAAAAAAGTGCAATATTTAAACTGATTAATTATACATAAAAGAGCATTTCAAAACTTTCACACCATATAATTTGTCTCCATTCTGGTACCATGCACATCCTTGTATACATTACTGACTTACAGTGAAGAATAAAGAACTCTATAGCTCCATTCAAGTTTTTATTCCTAATATACTGATGCTGAGACCTAAAAACACCTTTTCTTTTACAATATCTCCCCCTATGATCCTCAAGGGCAGACGTTTATTTTCCCTTTCCCAATTAACGTCAATGTCTCCTTTCTAACTGCAAATGCAACGCCACCGATAAGCTAAGCACTCTTTTAAATCTGATGAGGCTGTGTGCAGATGTGTTGCGAATTGCACTCTAGTATGCCTGTTGACTACGTCAGGTTTCAGTTGTCAGTTGTGAGTGCATACTAAGCATATAAACATGTCTCGAACTGTAGTCTCCCGAAGTGTGAAGTTCGTGCTATCATTTGATTTCTGCATGCTGAAGGCTGCAGTGCAGCCAAAATTCATCAATAGATAAGTAGTGTGTAATGTAAAAGAAAGATCTAATCCATCACCGAATAACAACAACGTGTATTTATGAGATATAAACTATAGATTAATAATACGTCTTCGAAGTATTAAATAACTACAATTTGAAAACTTCAGGCTACCATCTAACATCTCAGAAAAAGACTTTTTTCTTAAATTTTTGATTAAAGTAAAGAATCATCCTAATATATAGATTTTCTCCTTAAATAAAAATACGACAAAAGTGCGATAATGCATTATTATTTTCGGGACTTAAGTGTTTCCGGATTATAGAACTAAAATTGTATGATGTCTCTAAATGATATTTTAGACGTTCCTGAATGTATTGAAAAATGAAAAAAATTGCATGCATTAATTTTTCAATCCCTGCCTGACTAATATATAAGTCAAATTTATTAGTAAGTAAAATTGTTCATGGTTTATTATATTTAATCAGCTTTTATTACTCAGTTTTTATTGCTTTAAAATCAATCCTTATTGCTCAGTGCATTATACTATCTTTTGAAATTCGAACGTCTACATGTTTTAATAACTCCTTTACCAGCCCCCTTCCATTTGAAAATACACAGCTAGCTTTCGGATATAACATTTTTTGATAAAAAATTGTTCAGCTTTCTTTATTAACATACTATATAATGTTATAGGCTTACTTTCAGATTTCTTTGTACTGAAACCTTAATAGTTTCATCGTTAAGTTTTGCTGAATATTAATACTTTTCCAATGGCTCACATTTATTATCGGATTCTTGTAATTTTGACATTTATTTTTATAGATCTGCTATTAAATACTGAAACATACACTTAATTTTTTCATAATATGTTACCTTTTCTTTATATTAAGCCTTACTTTTTGCAAAATAAATATTTTCTAAATATTCTTTCCAAAAAATAATTTATTTAAAAGGTACTGTTGCTCGCGTAATGAATTGAATGCACATAGAACCGATGATAGCTTAATAAAATTTATTTTACTAAAACACTTAACAGTTCTAGAAATTTCTACTAAAGTACTTATACAGCTCTTCTCACTAGTAACAGAGCGCAATCAGTAGTTACTACCTCAAATTACTAAAAATCTTAAACACAAAGTAATGCAAAGCGCATCTAACGAGCGAAGCTCACACGAAGATATCTCAGTACTCTATAGTCGAATCTGAGCTGAGAAATAGAGAACAGATGGTCTCTCCGGTCTTACATAGATTTCATCCCGTCGTCGAAAAATCTCGAGTTTCTTCTGATTCTGATTCTCTGATACGGTTGCAGTTACACATAGGGATCAATTACAGTTATACAATGACCATGCACAAATGTCGCAATGGCTTCAAACTTTGAGGACTATTAGCAATTTATCGCCAAATTTAGCTACGAAAATTAGTTGCCAAAACCATAGCCATCTAGACGATATCTCGCCAATTTAGCAACAGAGCCACATACCTCAAAGTCAAATAGACTTGCCCTGGTGATCTCCGTCTTCTCGTGTGTTAGCACGAGCTGTATGATCCGTGTGTTAGCACAACATTGGAACACAGGTACAGGTGTTGTATTGTCTACTCCTACGGTTCGTCGCCGTCTGCTACGACTATTCTGCTGCAGCATAAACTGCGTGCAAAGGTTCCTCTACGCAGGACTCCCCTGCCGCTGAATCACAGACACCTTCGACTTCAGTGGCACGGCAGTTGTTTATTCCCAATGAATTTCGCTACAATCTGGGTTACGAAGATGGAAGAGTCAGACATACAGAAGGGAATGTCTGCTCCCACAGTGTGTTATCCAGCGTTATACCGCACAAACGCCCGGCATCATGGTGTGGGGAACTGTTTGGTATAATTGTCGATCCCATCTAGTGCGGACTACGGGCAACCTCAACAGTGTTCGCTACCTAAGGGAAGTTGTGGAGCCAGAGGTCTTTCCCATTCTTCGACGTGTTCCGTGGGCTGTATTTCAGCAGAATAATGCCCGTGCCCATGTTTCTCACGCTGCACGAGCATTCTTTAAGGCAGAATAAGTTTCGTTTCTTCCATGGCCTGCTTATTCCACGGACATGTCGCCCATTGAGCATGTCTGGGACTTTATCGGTCTTCGACTCGCTCGTACAGCTAGTGGGGCACATACTAAGAGTTCACTTGTCTGGCGGTAATACGAAGCCATGTGGGATGTCATTCACCAGGATTGTATTCAGAACCAGTTGATTCAATGCTACGACTTGAACAGGCTCTCATCGCTCGGCGTGGCGGACACACAAAGTATTGACTACCAACGTCTTTTTTTTTTTTTTTTTTTTTGATTTGATCGTTTATTTGTACCACTATCAACAATATGTAGAATAAATTTCATTCATTTCCGACACAATTCCTTCAAGATGTTGCATTTTTCACAAACATTAGTGTATATATATATATATATTTCTCATTTCTTTTATATAATTGTTCTCATTGTTTAAACTTTTCGATTAATGCCATTACGCTTAGGGTGCATTAGAAGTCTTGTTACTTTGAAATAGAATAGCAATGGCACTGGCATTGAAGCCTGTGCATTGCCATTGCCATCTCCTGTTCATTTGTGATAATTTTAAATCGCAACACAGCATTTATTTTTTTCTACGCCATTAGAGACTGCACTTCAAATCAGCCTTCATTCGCGCGCTTTTCATAAAGCAAAACAAGCTAAACAGATATGAGGTGAGGGGAAAAAATAAGGGATTCACCTTTTTTCTGCAGCTGTTGTTTTCATGGGAGGGAAGAAAATAACTTTGAAGTTCCTATTTTAAAGTAATAAACTATAGCTGATGAATTAATTAATGGATTGCCTCTGTATGTATTATGGTCCAATACACTGCAAACTGCAGTTTGTTTTGAGTTTTATAAAAATGTATAATAATTTTTATAAAATCAATTTATTTTATTCAATCAAGGAAAATTTAAATCATCGTTTATACATCTTTCAAGGGTCCACTCAATATATATATGTATATCATTTTAGAAATAAGTTTAAATGTATAAATAAATAGATAAATACATTCAAGAGACATATAATCGAAATTTCAGTTAAAGAACGTGATACGTATATTTTTAGCTGCAGGATTTTAAAACTCATATTATACTGTTACTATATTATTTCCTACTATACGAACTTAATTTTATCATCCATCTTTTATTTTATTCAAAACGCTAGCTATATTTTTTTAAAAAATTAAAACATTTCATTTTTTAAATCAATCGAATTCAAACAGTGTAATAATAAAAAAAATTGAGGAGGACCATACTTTTGTTTTAATTGCTCATTATGAATAACTAACAGTTTTTTCCCTAGAAGATTTTAAGACTCGTGTAGATTTTAATTTTCCTTAAAAAATCTTCAAATTACTTTTAATGAACCTTTTGATCTGAGCTTTAAATAAAGATTTAAAAATGCGAAGGGCAAACAATAGTCCATTGTAACATGTTTACCGAATGATACAAAAGGAAGCATATCTTTTCAGCACACTTGTCTGGTCAACAGACTGCATCGCTTATTTTACCCTTGTAAGCAACTCCCTTTCCATGAATGAGCCGGATTTGAACACTTGCACAGTTTAAAATATCTCTTCTCTTTTCCTCGTACTCCAATGTACAATTTCCAAATGCCACCAATGTAAAGAAAGGATTTCTGGAGAAGCTAATTGAAGCTGTCAAAAAAAATATAATTGAAGTATCAGTGCAGAGACGAAATGATGCAATATACAAAAACATGTAAATGAGAAACATATGAAGTATGCTTTACTAAACCATAATATTGATCGGTTTAATCCTTTTTAATCCATCTTTTCCATTAATCATTCATCAGATCATAATTCTGTTTCGGTCTTCTGCTGTTGTTATTAATACCGTTATAATTATTCAAAACGGAAAAATTCTATTAAGAAAATCAAATCGTTTGCTATCATTTTTTCGTTTACCTAATTTTCTTACAGCATTTCTATAGAATATGCATATTTTGCATTTCTCTTACTTTTGTATAGAGGTAACGCAGAGCAAGATGTTGTTTGGAATTAAATCTTACTAAAAGTGGCAGTGGTGTTTATTAAAGAGTATTAGGCAATAACAACAACAATTATAAAACTGTTGCGTAAAATTGCGCAATGTAAATACTTCCTCTCCAAATTGCTTTGTTTTAGTGCTATGATTACTGTTATCGTTTAACATTAATACAGTCAATGTTCGTTATAACGGCACTTCGAATGTTATGGAATGGTAACTACGAATAGTCTTATTAATGAGAGTTCTCTATAATCAATACCCCTATAAGCACACTCAGGAAATGCTACTAACGTAGACTAATTCGCGATATACCGCAGGGGACCCCCCTGATTATTGTCGAAGTTTGGAGTCATTCAGGAGAATTTATTTATTATTTGTCATTGTTCGGTTCATAACTGTTATCTTGTTTCCTAGAAGGTTACGTTAATGATAACAAATCTGAAGAAAATTAACTAATTAAATGATAAAGTAAATTCAGTTTAAAAGAATAAGAATAATTTTATAATTGTTGTTGTTATTTTTTAAGTAAACACACATTGTGGAATAATACAGAAAATACAGCAAACGGTGAAAGGTTAATAATAACCATTAACAATGCTATAACGTTTTACATTCTTTTCCCTAAAAGATTACGGTAGTGTTGACGAACTTGAGGAAGATTATCTTAATAAATAATAAAATTAGTTTAGTGTTACATTCTGATCCTTATATATCTTTCTTATAAGGTCGAAGGTGCTATTTATAATTCGATAGTTTATAAGTCCTAGTGCTGCCATCTGTTGCTGTATTGTGATATTACTTCCTAAAACGTAAAATATAGGCACATAAATTTCTTCATTTTTCGCTATTCAATGGAAATAAATTATTAACGATATTTCCTCACAAAATGTATAATTTAATTAATTTTTTCAATTAATGCGTATGCACTTCTTTGAGGCCAAATTATATTCTCACTCACTTGCAAGAAAGGGAAAAATGAAATTATTCAAAAATTTTTATATTTATAATTCGTATTTATTTATTCTAATTGTTTTCAATATTGAGTCTGGCGGTAAGAAATAATAAAAGAAAATTGCATTTTGTAATATTACTCCAGAACTAACAATCGAAGACTTCCTGATAACGATTGTTTTCCACAAACAAGACATGCTATTCTTATTTCTTTGTGGTCACCAGCGGCCGAGTGCTAAGGTTGTTGAATACTGAAGAACACTAGTAGTTCGAGCCGGGTTCGTATTCCAGTGAACAGACGGTCTGCGTGGGTATTTTCGTACTTTTTCCCTGTGTGTGCCCTTTCCAGGCAGAACTGTTGGCAATTCGAGAGACAATTAAATTTGCAAAAATGTTCTCTACAACTGGTATAATAATATCTGACAGTGCTTCGAGTAGGGCAAAGTTGTTTTCTACTAGTGAGAGATATTCAATATCTATTAACGCACTTTCCAATGGGTATAAATCGAAAATTATATTGGACACGTGACCATGTGGGCACCACCGGCAATGAGATCGCTGATCAGCTAGCACGAGAGGCTGCAAACAGTATTTTAACATCAATTCTTTCCTTGCCCAATCCAATTTCTTACTTAAAATCTCGTTTAGAAAAAGATCTTATGTCACAATGGAAATTTTTATGGTTACAAGAAGTCACTGGAAGAAGAACATTTACTTTCTTACCCATCCCCTCACGTAAATTAGTTACTACGTGAAGGGATGGGTAAGAAAGTAAATGTTCTTCTTCCAGTGACTTCTTGTAACCATAAAAATTAACTGCACTATTGTGCAAGGACTTATCTTCTGACAGCTCATGTATTCATGGATCCTTTTGTGGCCGACTTATTTCGTTTTGGGCTGCATAACACAGACAGTTTTACTTGTTCCATTGTTAAATAACCAAAGATCTACATTTCTGGCTCTGTACAACGAACAATGCTCGTGAATGGTTTCAGCAGATTCTCAGGAATAAATCTCAGGAATAATCAGAAGCTTCAGACTCTAATGAACTATCATAAACAGCGAAAATCTTAAAGTAGTATCAGTCACAAAAGGGGCTTATAATCTATGTAATAATAGTTTTACTTATAATCTTGGTTATAATAGTTTTACTTTTGTAATATTATTTTTATTATTTAGTTTGCTATTTTATTAGTTTCATTTTTATTTTTTTAACATTGTTTGATTTTGCTGAATTATTTTTCTAAATTGTTTAACTTTCTCAGAATTTTCAAAATACTTTCTCCGAATCTCATCTTATGTCAAAAGTATCCACTAACCATTAACAACGCTGCTCATCAACTTTGCATTATTCTTGGTAACATATTCTATAATAGTGCTTTAATTTGTCAAAACTTTTACAGCGTCAAAATCCTTTATAACATCTATGTGTTCGCTTCCTTTTTTTTATTTACATTAATCACTCATAAGACGCTTTTTAAAAGACAAACAAATATTTAATAAAAGATAAATCGTACTCTTAACTTAATAACCTACATGTGACGTATTCTTAAGCGTACATATCATAATAGACGTTCTTATTTCATCGTAACAATATACACATTTTTCTTAATCGTACATCATCTGAATAAAAAATATAAATAGAAGGACATCCAGAAATTAGCTGTTGCCATTTCTCAGTAGATAGTCTGTCGAATAACAATAAATAATTTACAATTGTGTTTACATATGTTATATCTGTAACAAAATTTTATACTTCACAGAAAAATCTCTGTAAAATGTAACATTCTTTGTAAAAGTATTAAAAAAATCGTTCTATAACATTTGTATCACCACTACGTAAAAATTTTGTATTCAAAGATTTTTTCTTTTTAAATAAAAGCCGCTAATTGAGCAGAAAAAGCTGAAAGTTTTTCAGACTCTCATTCTGTGGTTTCCTACGTGTGTCCTTTCTCCACGAGGGTATCTCTTCTTTTAGGCAGATAGTCCTAGTGTACTTTACCATAATCAAATAAATTCTAAACAAAACCTTATTTTTTTTTTTTTTTTTTTGTCTAAATCATGTACTATGGATACTGTTAAATGCTTTGAATAGAATAAAAATTTGGTTTCGCTCAACAGTGACTGGTGATCATTTAGCTAGATATATATGTTATTACCTATGTATATGTTCAGTGCATATATATATATATATATAGGCCTATATATGTAAATATGTATATGTATATATAAATGTTGACTGCCTATATACGAGGCACGTCCAGAAAGTAAGTTCCGTTTCAATTTATCTCCGCTGCAGCTCTGCGATCGCAGTTCCGCACATGCGCAGTAGACGCTCTGTATCAAGGAGAAGAAACGCGCGCCATTTGGAGATCGCTGTCAGTCACGTACGCTTTGTTGTGCTTGTTTACAATGTCGGTGTTGATTGAAAATCCCGCCGCTTGTGAAATCAGATCTGTGATTCGTTTTCTGAATGCGAGGAAAGTGAAACCTAGTGAAATTTATCGGCAAATTTGCGATGTTTACGGACCAAAAGCGATGAGTGATTCAATGGTGAGAAGATGGGTCCGAAAGTTCAATGACGGACGTAGTGATGCGCACGATGAAGAACGAAGTGGGCGTCCATCTTTGGTTACAGAAGAACTGGTTCACGCGATTGATGACAAGATCCATGAAAACCGAAGGTTTACAATTAGTGCTCTCGCTATGGAATTTCCCCAAATTTCACGATCACTAATGCATGAAATTGTTACCGAAAAACTGAAATTTCGTAAACTTTGCTCACGTTGGGTACCAAAGATTCTTACTGAGCAACACAAAACAAAACGGATGGGTAGTGCACTTCAGTTTTTGACCCGTTATGCTGAAAGCGGTGAAGAATTTCTGACACAGATAGTCACAGGAGATGAAACTTGGGTTTCTTACGACACCCCTGAAAGTAAGCGGCAATCAATGGAATGGAGGCACACTTCATCCCCAGCAAAGGTTAAGCCGAAGCAAATCTTGACACCTCGAAAAATGATGTGCACAGTGTTCTGGGACTGGAAAGGCATCTTACTCATTAATTTCTTACCGCGTGGTCAAACAATCAGAGCAGATGCTTATTGCGAGACACTTCGGAAATTGCGCCGTGCAATTCAGAATAAGCGCCGAGGATTGCTGTCAAAAGGTGTTGTTTTTCTTCACGACAACGCACGACCACACACTGCAAATGTGACGAAAAACCTCCTACAGGGATTTGGCTGGGACGTGTTTGACCATCCTCCGTACAGCCCTGACCTCGCTCCTAGCGACTTTCATCTGTTCTTACATCTTAAGTCTTTCCTTGGCGGTCAACACTTTAACAATGACGACGAGCTGAAAGAAACTGTTTCCAACTGGTTGAAGACACAGGCGGCAAATTTCTATGAAGAAGGTATACAAAAACTTGTGCCACGCTATGACAAATGCCTGCAATATTTCGGCAGTTATGTGGAAAAGTAGTTTAAGAGTTGTTGAATTTTGTGCAATAAATAACTTTTCTGTAGCTGTACACAATTTACTTTTATTACCAAACGGAACTTACTTTCTGGACGTACATTGTATATAGTGAGTGTACTAGCACTGAAAGCTAGTTCAAAAGAAAAATCGATATAAGTAGGATGTTCTAAAGAGATTTAGCACAGACAGAATTAAAATTATTGTAGTACAGAGAGATTTTACACAGTTTTAGAACGATTCTGGGGTAGTTCAGCTGAGGTTTAAAATGTAAAAAGTATTTTTTTAAATGTTCGATCTGATAGTCTCTTCTTTTTCTGGACTATAACTCTGCACTGTGATTTCAATGATAGAGCTTTTCTTAAAATTTTCAGGACAATGATTTCCATTCCTCTCCCAGTATTTTCCAGAGTTCGCCAATTGTGGTAAATTTGAGCTTAGAAAGAACTCTATTCGAAAGACAAAGGCACAGTAATCCAATGATGAAACATTAGTTGAGTTCGCAAGAATACTTGAAAAGGTATATACGCAATTACCTGTATCAGTCTTCATTTTTTTTAAGGAATGCAGTGGTACGAGTACTTCTCAAAGTATGACTTGTTGCTCTGTCGTGATACAGTTTTATACGCTTTGAAAGGTCACTGGGATAAAGAACTGAAATTTTCTGTGTAAACACCGGCAATATAACTTTCTCTTGGTAGCCCTTTGAGTTGAATAATAGATTTTTTTCTCCACTCTACCATTTATCTCCAGCTTAAGTTTTTTTATACAGTGTTCTACAAATTTTTCTGTCTTGAGACACATGCCTGGGGAAACGCGCGTGAGCATTTTGGTTTTTAGTTTTTTTAATTCACAAATCTTGGTTATTATTTATCATTGCTACAGATGTATTTTTATTTATTACGTGCTCCACCACTACACGGAAAGAGAGAGATGCCCGGTGGAGGACTTCTTTAAAGAAACTGTTTCGTATTCCCTTTACATGTGGGAGAAAAACACGAAGATGGCCATGCAGTTAGTCCGTTCGCCGGGACTCGAAGCCCAGAAGGAATTACAATGTTTAGCGGCTTTTACCGCTTGGCGGCTGGTGGGCCTACAGATGTATGTAAAGACTTTGATTTCTGCGTCGATGGATTTTCTTTTGTTATCAATGATTTAACTTCAGATTATTAGAAACAGTACGTACCTTTTTCGGGGTATTTGGCTGGAGTCTTTTTTTCCATGTAGAAGTAATGACTGATGGTTTTTCCCTTTCCAATTAATAATCTTGCTTATTTTACACTTTGAAATTTTAATACCATGCATTTCACAATGTTTTTTGAATTGTATATTAGGAATATTTTGGGGGGGGGGGAAACACAGAAACATATTCTTCAATCCACAGCTTGTTTACATGCGACATTTTGAAAGAAGTAAAAATTTAAAAGTAGCAGACGATATTTCTCATTTTAGATAATAAACTGTTTCTAGAAATGTTTATTCCAAAACATTTGCTTTTCTTTTAATTTTTGATCGAAATCGATCTGAAAATGTGTAACCCCCGCTTGTATAAATTAAAGATTGAAAAAATATTCAGGAACCTCTTTATTCCTCTTCCCCGAATTTCAACAGTCCACTTACACACATATTCAAATCAACTGTTCTTTTATGCGATTACAGTAAAATATGCGAATATTCAGTTATAGCTATCTACTTAAAGGGATGAAATGCTTTCGTGAAGGAATTTTTAAGAGAAACTGTTTCGTATTCATCTTACACGAATATTTAAGAAAAACCACGAAAGTACTCTAGAACTAGCCAGTTCACCGCAATTAGAACTCTTGGGACCGATTATTATCGCTCAGCTGTCTTTCAATTTAACTACTGGTGGGCGTATTGCAGTCCAGTTCTAAACGAATTTCTGAATATAAAGTCGTTTGCAGCTTCCTGGCTATGCCCACGTTGGCCGGGGCATTCGATCTTTAAAAAACGTTTCGCAAAAAGTCCCAGATTTCAAACCAGCAATGAATAAATGTAACTGAAAGGATCTTCCCTCAACGTCCTTTTTACTATGCGTAAAGTGTAAACAAACTCGTGCCATGTTAAGCTACATGTTTGAAAGCAGCAAGTGAATTCCTATGATGTCAGAATGTTTCACATACTGTAACCCCTCTACAGTGACCAGTTACGCTGTACATATCATTCAATCCTGCCCAAGTTTCATTTGAACAATTCTCAAATGATTTTATAGCATACTCTTTTAAAATAGATACGTAAGCCTTGTATTAAATTAAACACAATTTCGAGAAAAAAAGTGCAATCGTGAAATGCAACTAGTGTGCAAAACTTAAAAAATTCATTTTTCAACATACAACCATGAAATTGTAAAAAAGAACTTCTTGCGATCAGTATAATAAAAAATCTAACTCAGTAGAAAGGTAATGCTTATGCAGATATCAGCACCATGACGTGAGAGTATATGTCAGAACACGCAAAACGCGAGAAGACAGCGCGCAAGGGCAACTTAAAAAAGAACGAAAGACACATTTCCAGGCATTCTTCCACAAGTTAAAGTGAAGTTGCACATGCAGTATGGATATAAGAAAACCTCAGGATGCTTTTACATGTGTTAAAATGATTGGAAAGCTTGACATCTATTGCTCAAGAGTTAAGAATTTATAAAAGTGTTGTTTCACTAGCTTGAAGAGCTTTCCGAAAGATAGGTACAGCTGTAAGAAAGGTTGGTGGCTGTTAGCTAAGGAAAACAATGGGGACAGAAGGACGACATATTGCCCTGCAGGTGAAAAGATCGAAACCAAATAGTAAGTAGCATTGCTCAGTATTTGCGACGGCATATGGACGATAACTGTCCCGGTTTACTGTGGCCAGACAACTTCGTAAAAGTGACATATTCGCCCACCGTCCTGAATGCTGCATGCCATTGACAACGGGTCATCGGCGGCTGTCAGAAGCGGCGGCATTACAGTTGTTTAGAAAACACACAATCATCAATAGAGCTACGTTCTCTTTATCGATGAAAGTCGTTTTAGTCTGACAAACGAAAGTTGATATGGTGAGAGGTAGGTATTCACTTTCATCCCACCAACATCAGGAGG